>JANCMC010049489.1:0-151664 GCA_024363005.1 Charaxes varanes | reverse complement strand
TCAATGTAAAATATTAAAGTCAACATTTTAAGGTCTGTTGATCATTTATTTAAAAAAAAACACTTTTGACAAGATAATGTCTCATACATCAATGAACGCTAGCTGTACACAAAAAAGCGCGACTTATTGTCACTTTCGACCTGAGGTAAGCAAGCAAGAGCGCGGAACCAATGGTAGAGAGACACAATCGGCACAAGCGTCACAAGCGTTTAGTTTTATCACCCGAAATTATCGTCCATAAACCGTCTTTACAAATTACAATTTTTTTTATATAATCATAGTATTCAGATCTTGTTACAACAACTCTTGATATTTATATGTTATATATGCTAGCTTAGTTACACTTCTGTTATAGTTGTATTTACAAATTGGTCAAACTTTATTGCAGATTGTAAACAATATATCTATGTTTCTTTTCAGTATATGATATACTAACTGTAACATACAAAAATCAAATGTGGGTTCCTTAGTTTTTCTAAAACTCGAACACTACAACAGCAACTGTTGGACCACTTTGTATTGTTTGTTTTATTCCCTTTATTTCAGTGAAAGTTTCAATGAAAAGAAAGAAAGAAAAACTCAAATTAATATTTAATAAACCAAGCAAGTGCGAGTCAGACTTATGCACTAAAGGTTCTGTACCATGATGTGATACTTTAGTAGATTATTCTAAGTTTTATAATTAGTTTTAAGTGATCCTATAAGGGTTTATTTTCTTAAACGTTGTAAGGGACCCTAAAAAATGTAACATCATCAGTTTCTTCTTGTAACCCAAGTTACAAGGACTACGGGTCTCGAGGTGGACCTCCTTGCCCAGGCTTGTCTTATAAACAGCTCTAGCTGCCCTGTGTTTTGTTTTGCCTATGAGACTCAACCTTGACGGGAATCTCGTAGACGTGGCAGGGCTGTATAAAGAGCAGCCTGCTAATGGGGTGTCAGTATGGTAGGGTCGTATCCGTGTTTGTCATTTCCAGTAGGTTCCGATCTTGGTGGGCACTGTTTTTTATCTTAAGGAACTCAACCGCCGAAACAGGAGTCAACCTGTATTGGGTGCTCGTAACAACTCAACCAAAACAGCGCCATCCAAGGATCCAAGCGTCATAGTCGGTGATAAGGCGTTTTTGCCGCTATTCGCTTTCGAATGAGCCTCCTGGGAGACTCGCTGGAATTCCAAATCTGGGGTTGGTCTGAATATCGACGGAAAGTCGGTAATCCATGCAGAATTTTTTTTTTTTTTGGCAGCATTCCGCAGTAATTCTGTACTTCGGAATGTTGCCAAAAAATGGTGTTGATATGGTCATAGCTAACAAAATTCTTTATTAAAAAAAATAGGTATATATGTGTGTAAATCTTTTGATAGTGGTGTGCGTGACTTTTTTTTTATTATGTAATATATTTATAACATAGATGTTAGCATACAAATTCAAACATCCTCCTCTATTTAAACTTTAATAGTGCCAAATTTCATACTTCTCTGTCCACGCAATTGTCGTAAAATGGTTCCTAAAAGTTTTGTTTCACATAATAATATAAAAATTATGGTATTGTCTTTTCTATTTATTTGAAATGGAATTTAAAAAAAGCTTTATTCATTTATTGAACATAAACATGCTTCTAATTTTACTTTTTATCTTTTATTCTAGATTGGATACTTTGAGGATATTGGTGTAAAAACACTCAACTATTTAGACTCACTATTTCAATGGGACAATTTGCAAAAATCACAATTTTTCAAGGGATTGCCGCAGATAATACAGAAAATGCCGCACCGCATCTGCATTTACCGAATTCTACCGTGCCTCACTAAGGAATTTGTGAGTCCACAAATGGTTCCCTTCGTCCTGCCAAATGTGCTTCTGATAGCGGAAAACTCGTCAAAGGAAGAGTACATAAAATATATACTGCCCGTTTTAAAACCGGTAATGCTGATACAGGATCCGATACAAATATTGTTGATATTTATGCAAAAAATGGAGCTTCTACTTAAATTGACTCCTGGGGAAGAAATAAAGACAGACATTTTGCCAATGCTGTATCGTGCTTTAGAGTCTGACGCGCAACAAATACAAGAACTTTGCCTGTCAGTTCTGCCTTCCTTTGCATCCTTAATCGATTACCCTGCTATGAAAAATGCCCTGTTGCCGCGTATCAAGAAGTTATGCCTGAACACTAACTATATTTCGGTCAGGGTTAACTGTCTCCTTTGTTTGGGCAAATTATTGGAACACTTAGACAAATGGTTGGTCCTCGATGAGATAATTCCATTCTTGCCCCAGATACCATCAAGAGAACCTGCTGTACTAATGGGAATCCTAGGTATGTGCATCAATTTTGTTTACATTAAGACATCTGTGTTGTGTTAAAATACTTATTCATATGGTATTATACTTTTAGGCATCTACAAATTCACTCTTAGTCATAAGAAACTTGGAATCACAAAAGAAATAATGGCAACGAAGGTACTGCCATTTCTAATTCCACTCTGCGTAGAGAATGGACTCACGTTGAATCAATTCAACGCACTTGTATCACTCGTCAAACAAATGATATCCAGAGTCGAAGAGGAGCATCGCTCTAAATTAGAACAACTCAACTCCATACAGAATGAGGCGAAGTAAGTAGAGAGACGAGACAAATTTCTTAGTATTCCATGGATTCACCATGCGGGTGCCGGATCCATTGCGTTGCAGAGGAAGGACCCACAGCAGTGCCTGGGACTTGTGACGCAAGTGTATGTTTAAAAGCGCGCTCTTTATTGTGATCACTAACACTCACCTTCACTGCCAGTGTTCCTTCCCCTGCTTAGCCAAATCTGGTATGATCCTACTAGTAGTAAGGATAAACTAATGACGTTCAAGAAAAGGGATGACTTAGGACTATAGAGATGCCACATGTGACCAATTGTTTGATTTCAAATTTTCAACTCAAAATAACTTTCTCTTTAATATGAATATATTTTTCTTTTTTTTGGAAATTACTGTGTCTTTAAAAAAATAATACAATTTGATACTAACTTAATCATCACAATTATAATTGCACTTAAAATAGCTTTTATTAATACAATGTGCATTTAAGATGAAAGTTATCCTATTCAACACTTATATTAAATTTAAAATTTCTCAAATTTAAAAGTGAAAATTAGAAGCCAGTTCTTTAATAAAAGAACTGGCTTCGTTTTAGGGTTCATATATCTTTAGCATCTTATTCTATTTTGCTTCCTTAGGGGTTTGGAGAACGCACTCAAATCGGCAGAGAGTCTGGTTCCGGCGCCAGCCCCACAAAATGACATTGACAAAATGTTCTCCGGGCTTGGAATAGACCCCTTTTCTTTTAACACCAAGCCGGAGACCAGTGAGCCCGTATTGCCGGTTGTTTCCAGTGGCTCTTTGAGTATTGAGGACAAACAGAGGTAAGAATATGTTTTTTTTTGCAACAATTAATCCTAATACACCTTTTTTGTAATTACACCTTTACACATATTTTTTTTACAAAAATATGTTCCCATGGGCGATTTCATTGCATCTGAGTGTATGTGTTAATAAAAGACAAAAAAAAAAAATAATATGTGTCGTCACACAGCTTATGAACTCTCCTGCCTGTTGTCACACAATGTCACATTTTGGTTTAACACCCCCCTCCCCCTCAACATGCGACGTTATTTATAGATGGCCACTAACATTCATATCTCACAGTCCCCGATACGCGACGACCTCCGCGCGCTTCGGCGCTCGAAGGCGTCAATCTACTTACGTCCGATAACTCCTCCACACACGGTATCGATGAGGAATAATTTTATTTATTGTATCAGAAATTTTTTTCTTTGTATCATTTTTTTGAGCTTTTTTTCATAGAGAGTGCGCTCTTAAACCTACACCCCGCCGGACTTTGTAGCGGATGAGTACCCGTGCCATGTTTCACTACGTAAAAAGGGGGGAGGAGGCTTATTAACATTTAATGCACAAACTTCTGTCTCCGTTGAATTCGACTAAAATGAAATCTAAATTTCTAAAATACCTTTATTTAGTATTACTAACGGAATCGTATATTATCGCTATTAGTCATAAATATATTTCAGCTTTCCTCACCACTTCAGTTTTAGGGACAGTAGAGAGATATCCGAAAATAAATGATTTATTCCAATCGTTATCCAAACAAGTGACTTACGGTAAACCTCGCAATGCACTGGTCAAAGATATAAATATCAATTTAGAGACAGTAAATTTAACCAAATTCATGAAGAATCTCAACCAACTTGTGACCACGTTAGGTGTCAACGAAACCGACGACACCAATGCGACTTTTATACGAAGAGACACTAGAAGATTGGAGCGAATGGGATGGTACTGGGACTTTTATGACGCGTCTACAATTCTGCTAAAGACTAAATTGTGCGACTTAATGCTGCAACACATATATATGTCAAGACACAAGATTAAGCAAATTGAAAATAATCCGTACTATAATCCTGAGGACACGTCGTACCGAATTGCCTTTTTGTTCCGACGGATAAAGCGCACGTTGGATAAGATGCACTACATATATATGACTATGACAATGAAAAGGTATACTTTGTTGACTTAGATAGATAGATAGATAAGCAGTTTATTGTTCACACATTTAGATACAAACAATTATAGAGATATACAGCTTAAACAATAGCTAATATATATGAATCTCGGAAACGGCTAAAGCGACTTTCATAAAAGTTAGTATGCAGGTGATATCGGGGCTATTAGTCGATCTAGCTAGGTTTTATTTTTAGAAAACGCCTTTCTAACCGAACTGAATATATGTAAATACTGAACGATCTAACAGATTTGATCAAAAAATAACAATATTACACGAGCTTAAACTTAACTAAAGCATACGTATAACATTTTCAATACGACTTGCTCTTAAACCTCCGGTATAAGTAAAATTCTAAATTATAAAAGAATTGGCTTTTTATATAATTTATCTCTCGGCATTTTAAACTAAATACGAGAGACCACGTAAATTCGCACCGCAACCGACAAAACAAATTACAATTCCACTTCAAATGAATGGGAGCCGTTCCCAAAATATAAAATTATTATTATTTTAAGACGGAAAATATAAAATCTATACGCACATACATAATAAATAAATAAATAAATAAATATATACAGGAATATATGACACACGCACGTTTGTTCCTAAGGTAGACAACTTAATGCCTGTGTTATAGGTAACAGCCGCCTGTTATACACAAATATATTTATTTAGAAATATATAATTACATAAATATGGATAATACACCCAGACTCGAGGTGGGAATCGAACCCACGACCCCCGGAGTGAGATGGTCCTCCTTACATTCTAACATCCACATTTAGACGAAACGAAGATACTCATATTATATTACGATATCGTCGTACAAAGAGTTAAAATTTTACATGTCTTAAATAAGCATATATAGTATGCTAAAGATTTGTGGACGATTTTCCACCACTAGACTGTCTCGAGTATAGATTATAGTGGCTTAATAATGTGTACAATACGCGAACCATCCCCCAGGACGACACCTAACGCCCAAAAGGTTTGTCGACAACTTTATTAATAAACCAAAAGCAATGTTGCCAACTTAAAAACAATGTTATCCAACGGCCATCAAATTTCACACGTGTAGTGAGCGTAGATGCAATTTAAAATGGCGTACATAAATAAACCAGATTCGATTGTGCGCACCCCTACGACCTTGAACGGCGAGGGTTCGCCCCTTCGGATAAAATGTTACACTACTCAGTGGTCTGCGTCACTCGTCAGGTGAATAGGGAATTAAATGGAAAGAGACAACAAACATTACCAATGACGGTGATTATCGTATTCAAATATGGATTTCTTAGACACGAAATAGCTTAAATGAGTATAACTCAGCGTTTACCAAACTTTTTTTTTTCTGTTTTGATATATTTTTTGCATGACCCCCTAATTTTTTTACATTAAGTCATTTGATTGAACACGCGACGCTGTTACCGTTACCAACACCGCCATAAGTTCAAGTTTTGTTTTTACTTATATCGCCATTCCAGCAGAGCTCTTTTTCGATCATTTTCTAAATTATCATTAATGAAAAATTTGAAGGTAATGTAATGTAATTTCCTTTTTCTAAAAATACCCCAAAAATAGAATTCTTTTCAATTTTAAGCTTAATAATCGAGCCTTTATATGATATTAAAAGAAAATCAATAAATAATTACAATTCAAGTAATATATCCATATTACTTGAATTGGAATTACTATAATAAGGAGCTTTAACAATTAATAATAATAGCTTTTTGAAAAATCATATATCAACTAGTTTTATTTATTTTCTCAAAAAGTATACACGATACGATACACGACACGATATTATTAATTAAATATAAGGATATTTTATATTTAATTAATAACGAAACCTATTATCACATCATTAAAAATGCTTTTGATAAAGCCCTGTGTTTAAAGAGGCTATCTCTTTCTAACTATAACCTTCCGCTTTCGAAGGGTTCCTTAGTACGCGGTACCTTAATTTCTATACGTCATTATAAGTGTATGGACACACAGTCTAGAGTGGTGACACAGTAAATAGTGTATTCAGTAAAACCGGTGACGAGAAGATAAGTGGCTTGAACCGCTCCAATCAAAAAACGAATCTACATCAATAAAACGGTTTGTGCAAATCGAGTTAGCTGCTTCGTCACTTCGTGAGTTGTGCCCTTTAAAAGTTTAGTTTAGGGACTCTTAGGCGTAGTCCAGATAGAACGTGAATGCGCGATGGTAGCTAAATTAGTTCGTTCGAACATGCGATCAAACGTATGGCTGGCCTGTTGGCGCCCTTCTTCCCTTTCATAATAAAATCCATGACATGCATGAGAAACTAAACTACTTTGCTTTAATCCGCGAATGAGGACTTCATTCGCGGATTAAAGCAAAGTAGTTTAGTTTCTCATGCAGGAATTAAGTTGTCTACCTTAGGAACAGACGTCCGTGTGTCATATATCTGACCAAATGTAGTTGTATAGAATTTCGTGCTTTTTACGTTTTCAGTTAGTTATCAGTCCTCTTATATTAGCCCCTTTAAGGGTAATTTGTCTAAAAAACCGCTTTTTCGTGGGATGCTCATATTAAAGATCAACACAAGACTCGAGTTTAAGCTCTGTATTGAAAAATCTATCAAACAATTATATAGACGTCGATTTAAAGTTTTAAATATTATGTGGGCGAAGTCGCGGTCATCAGACAGTCTATAAGATATTTCACATGGGACCACGTATCCAATCAGTAAATCTGGGCCAGAAATGGGGAATTGATAACATGTCTTGTATATATTATACCAGATAAGCCTGAATTTCGCCCGTATCCTAATTTAATTTTCTCATACTAAACTTTTACTAACATACGTTTCTCATATTATTTAAGGCCAGATTGAAATATCTAGATTCAACTAGGTTTTCCAATCCATTCAAAAATGATTAAAAATTATATAAAGTTCAACGATAGTAAAAAGCGTCAAGACTCGCTAATATAGAAAGGTTCCGTATCAGCTACGCGATAAACGTATTTGTTGTTAACTTCAAAAGTTCATGTCCAATTTAGTTCAAAATAGTTTTTCTAATGAGTTTTTAGCATTTAATATCACATGTCCGGTAAGGTGGGCTTAGGGGCGGACGGACGGATGGACAGAATGAAACGTCGTACTGTGGAACCCTGAGATGGAGGTCTAAAATATGTAAAGCTCTATTCACAACTTTGCTGGTCTGTGCAATGAGTTTGTTCAACTTCAAGGTCTTAATCTTTTTGCGCGGCACCCTAATTTTTGCTAGAATTAAAGTAGCCTATGCTATTTCTTAAAACATCAGCAATTTGCTCGTGATAGTACCGTCAAAATGGGCCCAGCCATTCCAGAAATTACCCATAAGAAATATTTAGAGCGTTAAAAAGACAAACAGACACATATTTTTTTATAGGTACTGTACATAAATTTAAATGTATTTAGGAATAGTAGATTATTGCACCGAGCGGTATGTTGATTAAGAACATCAATTACTCACTTAATCAAGGTGCGTAATCTACTTTTTTTCAACTAAATTGCCGCTTATTTCTATTTTTTAAACTTTTCTTACTAAATATCTTGCTTGCTTAATATCAAAGTTTCACAATGATATAAAAAGCTTGCTATTCGTTTTTTTTTTTCGAATTTATTCCGTCGATTTATATTTTATATGAAACTTTATGGAATACATTAATCGTGTGTGGTAGATTTATATACAAATAGAAAACAATACAGTAATGAAAAACAGTCGTGCAAAATGACTCACTTTGCACTTGGTGCAATAATCTACTACTTATCATAATACAAAATAGGCAAATTTTCAATTGCAATAGTACTAGTAGTATAGCACTTTTGTCTATGTGTCTATTTGTTACGGGTAATTTCCGAAATGGATTGATATCGATGGGACTTTCACGGGTAGGTTTTACAGATAATGACATAGTTTTAAAATAATAATTACTTTATTTTTAGCAATATGATTAGGGTTTCTCACAAAACTATTAAAAGTCTCAGAATATAACCAAGTCATTGAGAGTCGCGGGTATCAGCTAGTATTTTTATAACTTCTTCTTCTTCCTAGCGTTATCCCGGTTGAGTACCAGGGTCCGCTTAGATTGCAGAAGGCAAAGACAGCTCAGGTTGGTGTTATCTATAAACTTATATGCTTTAGCATGCATAGAATTGAATTCCTGGAGACTTATTACAGACAGATTCGTGCTGGTGAAATGGAAGATTCTCTTTGATGACCATGAATCCTTAATCATTGAGAACCATTAGTCATATCGCTACGTGCATAAGCAGTTAACACTGGTACTGATGTTATAAGCCTTTTAAAAAATCTGCTAAAAAGACGAGCTAATTTCGTTATTATTTAATACAACTTTTTTTATCAATGGTATTGCTCCTGACTGGAAGAACAAGGAACAGTTTTAAGTTGTTTCGTTTTATAGGAATTTAAACCCTAAACCATAAATTTATAGAGTTTCGTATAAAAATATGCCAAGATAAATAATATTTATTTTGCAACTTAGGTACAAACAAGGCTTTTATTTTTCTAGAAGACGATATGTGGTCGCTTGTAACTTCAAGTTTAGTGAAGATCCACCAAATGAGAATTGATGATAAATTTATTTATAAATTGGTTGCAACTGGCGAGAAACGAGAATTTCCTTTGTCTCCGCGACGTGACATCTAGATAGACTCGGGTCACGTAGTTTTCATAGCAGGAATATCCAATATTTAAAGTGAATTTTGTTAGCTCAGCTTAGCCGCTTTTAGGTCACGTGTTTACATTCGGTAAACTAAACCAAGTAATACGAAAATTAAGAAAATTTTCACTCATTTATATTATAATCCGTTATATTTTCTTTCATTTATGATATCTTATATAATATTAATATAATTAAATTTTAATATGAATGTAAAAACATATAAAAATAGAACCGGTAGACAGGGAACAAGACCTAAAGACTTTCACCCAATATCTATTGTCTTTAACAGCACTACCTATTATATTGATCTAACAATATTGTTTAACAAATAGTTAACACGATTTTGATTACTTCCTTATATACTTTACATAACTTTTTTATACACTATTAAAGAATATTTTAATTTGTTTTGTTGTTTAACATTCACGATTCACCTCCAAATAAGCGTAAAACTAGTAATATGAACGAGTGCGATAAAGGCGCACTCGTTGCGCGAGATGCACACAGCTTGACGCATACGTACCAAGCCTAAAATTATGTTTAATTTGTTTTCAGCTCTATTTATGTTTTTTTTTTTTTATAATAAGGGGCAAACGAGCAGGCGGTACTCTTAAGTGACTACCGACGCCCATGGACAACTGTAACACCAGGGGGATCGCAGATGCGGTGTGTGTGCGTGCGTGCTTTCGTGTGTGCGTGCGTGCGTGTGTAACAAATAAACAAACATTAAATTAACCATAAAAAGTGGTACCTCAATTTAAAATGATCACCGCGTTTATTGATATCAAAAAGAAAGATAATTTATTTAAACTTGACATGAAATAATTAAATTGTGACAATCAAAAATCAATATAATGACAATAAGAAGCTTGCGATGCGATGATAAGAAGGATGGGATGCATGACTTAGGGACCTTCAAGAAAACAGCATACTCATTCCACAAAGGCCAGCTACGCATCTATGAGCTCTCTGGTGTGTCAGTTGTCCATGGGCGTCGGTAGTCACTTCGGTGAACCGCCTGCCCGTTTGCCCCCTGTTTTATAAAAAAAAGCATCACTACCTAGTGCAAATGCAACTTATAGCTACAGTGTTTTATAAAACAGGTTCATATTAAATTCCTTTGCAAACGTTCGAGATAGTATTTAATATTATAAAGGTATTCATTTCGGAAAACTCCACTTAGCTGTTTAGATTCTATCAAAGAGTTACTCAGAAACTACGGCAAAGGATAATCAACTAAAAATTGTAGAAAATGTTTAATTTACATAGAACCCTTTACCGGTACCTAGTGCAGATTAAATCTAGCTACGGGGTAAATTAGTGTACAATGCAGCTTATTAAGCAGATTCACAATAAATTTCTGTGCAAACGTCCACAGTAATATTTGATATTATTTAATAATAAGACGGTTCCCATTTCGGAAAACTACTTAGCTATCAAAGCACTGATTTCTTGCTACTGATTCTATCAAAGAGTTACTCAGAAACTATAGCAAGTAAAGGATAAGTAACTGTAGATTGTAGAAAATGTTTAATTTACACAGAACCTTTTAGCGGTACCTAGTGCAGATTAAATCTAGCTGCACTATAATTTACTATACAGTGTAGTGTATTAAGCAGATTCACATCAAATTCCTGTGCAAACGACCGCGATAATCTATACTAATTATATAAAACTGAAGAGCTTGAGTTTTGTATGTATGTGTGTACATATATACCTCCTAATGATCTCTTTAATCTGGAGTCAGACATACCTCAAAGTGTTTTTTACATTTTTGTCCTTGAACACTACAAAGTTCTACAAAACTTTCCGCTGGTACACAAAAACCCGCCTACACTATATGATCTTTGAAATGATCATTCCTATGAAGCTATGTATGGCTCCGGCATAACAATACAGACAATAATGTAGCCAATAAACCTGATATAGTGCTAGTAGATCGGTCAGCGCGCCGGGCAATGATTGTTGATATAACTGTAAACTCATTAGAGCTGCAAAACAAAAATTAGCTAAATATTTAGACCTTGCTCATGATATTACTGTCATGTGGAATGTTGAATCAGCAGACATTGTCCCGATCGTTGTCTCAGTCAATGGTCTTATAGCGAAGAGCTTTAATAAACAACTTAAAAAGCTCTCGCTTGATTGTTGGGTCAAGAGTCGAATACAGAAGGCGGTATTGCTTGAGATGACACGTATTATGAGGATCTGCTCTCTTATACTACTTACTTAAAGTAAAGTTGTTATTTTATATAAAATAACTATTGTTATTATATATAATGTATTCTATACAAAACCGTGTATTCTATACAAAAAAGTTAAGTACATTTAAATATTTACGACAGCAACGAACAGGCAAGGCAGCTCAGCGAATGCCGAGTGTCAAAAGTAATTTTGACATGCGGCACTGATTTTCAGCTGCAGCCTCTAAGTGATTTGAAAAATAGTAAATGTGAATGTATTTTATTCTTGTACCACAAAACACATAAATTGTAAAACATACTTTTAAAATATACACAGGTAATAATTTATTTATTCGTGTTGATTTTTTGTTGAATCTTGTGAAAGTAATTTTTAGCGTTAACATTTTTGAAGTGACACCGCTGTATGTTCTAATTTTTTTTTTCACTTCTGTTAATACTCCGGAAGTGCCACAGTTGTTTTTTTTTTAATAATTTAGTAAAATTCTCGTGATAATATATTCCACTTAGAACTAAGTTTACGAGTATGTTTCGGCCAAGCTCCATGAGCGCCTAAGTCGAAAAGAAACTAGTTAAAGGCTCGACCACCGGTGGTGTACAATTATAACTGACTACGTCGGTGGCATTTTAACGTGCCCCAAGAGTTAACGAATTTTTTCCAATAAGATCCGATGTGCTAGCCACTAAAGCGCACACCAAAGGGTAGATAAGCAAATCCCTATTTAAATATGCCTGTCCAAATGAGTTGCGATGGCCTAGCGTTTGCCTGGCGAGTAACTATTGTAACGGTCCAACAATTGCTTTGAATAGTCCAACACGAAAAGGAATATTTTGAATAGTCCAATGGTTCATTATTTCAGCTCTTTGAGTTGAAATCCTCCTTCCCTTTCATGCTTTATAAGGCAAACACATTATTTAATCGTTTAGTTGGGATATTCATGAACAATAATCCACATATATAATATTACATTTTGGCAAATTATCTTTTTATAAAAATAATACGAAATCTTGTTATGGAAACAAACCCTTAGAAAATGATAAAATATCGCTGTTCTAAACCCACCTTACGTAGAAGTATTTTCTGGCTAACCAATTTATTTACCGTTTCGTGCCTTATGGTTCCACCGGTAAAACATAATATTACCACATAAGACTTACGAACGTGTTATTATGACTGAAATTGAATGTAATTGAGAATTTGAGGAAATTTATTCAAAAACAGGTAAACGTGAACACTTATTAAGGTTGGCGTCACTGTTGTTAATTCGATGTTTAATAACCATAATTATAGCACCAACTACTAACACCATCGCCATTGTCACCACGATCACCATCGCTATCGCCATTTTCACCACGACCACCATTGTCATCGGCATTGTCACCACGACCACCATCGCTGTTGCCATTGTCACCACGATCACCAACGCCATCGCCATTGTCACCACGACCACCATTGTCATCGGTATTGTCACAACGATCACCATCGCTGTCGCCATTGGCACCACGATCACCATCGCTATCGCCATTGTCACTACGACCACGGTGCTGCTGGCGCTGATGGATGGCCTTTGATCTCAGCAGACAGAGCTCACAGCATGGGACGAGCCAAGAGACAGGTGGTCTCCGAATGCTGCGACAAACCTTGTACCATAGATGAACTGTCGTCCTACTGCAGATATTGATGATTTTTGATAGAAGTCTTCGAATATTGGTGCTGATGTGAAATGTATCTGTAACATATTGCACTATAAAATAAAATTTCTGACAGCGATTACTTAAGTTTTGATTGCGCTCCAATTCTGAGGATATTATTGTGTCCTTATCAACTCACTGCTGGGTAAAGGCCTCTCCTGGATGGGGTTCGCGCTGAATAAGCAATTGTGACTTGCGGGAGAGGAGACCTATACTCACCACACAAGTGGGTGAGGTATATGAGAAATACGCTGAGGATGCTGATGATGAATCTATCTATACCACCACTCTGTAATTTCTGTTCACCAACTGCCATAATTGCGTCTGGCCATATTATGTCCTGTTCAGTAACATTGAGTTCGACCCTGTTAAAGACCTTCTTGTTGTTTGTATGGAACCAGCGAAAAAAATTCAATTTTTTAATGTCTACAGATACATAAATCCTTATATCCCTTGGTGACGCGACTCGTAAAGTCGTGTGATGAAGGGCTACATTCTTTTATTGTATTAGATACATTCTAAAATGGCTGAACCAATTTAAGCAATTTTTTGTTCGAACTAATCTATGACAAAACTTCAAAAGATCTTCACAATATTTAAATTCAATTTTTTTTTAATCTACAAATATATATATATATATATATATAAATCCCTATTCCATTTGGTCACGCAACTATAGAAGGGCTGGACTAATTTAAGCAATTTTTCTTTTAAAATATTCCTTGACAAAAATTAAAAAAAATTAGAGATATAAGAGATAATTCCATATAACTATTGAAATCAACGCGGACTAAGTCGCAGGTCTTATCTAAAAATTAAATAGGTATTAATAAGATTTATCTGTATTTTACAAAATTCATCTGGCAGAGAAAAATATAAACAGTTTTTTAAGTAACTTTTCCGTTTTTTTTTAACATCTTATGGGAGGGTAAACCGCTGCGTCACGTAACGCGTAGCGGCGACAATCTGTCTGGCAATAGCAACAGGCAGGCTCCTCTTTCACTCTCATCCTCAGCGCTAGCCGATCAACTTATTATTAAACTTCAACAACTTAAATTAGTTTAAGTTATCACTACGGACGGTCGTCTCGAGACGCACACGTTGGTTTTTTATTTTGCTGGGTCTGATCGATAGTCTGGCATCCTTGACACTTCACGTCTGGCAGAACTAAGTTTTGCAAATGATATTTTACATACAAAGATTTCAATTTGGAACTCAATCTTAAAGTTACGGTTATCGGTCTTCTCTAGAGCACTAATTGATTCCCGCGACTGCGTCCGCGTAAAATTGTGAGAGACCTCCTTAATCTGCCACTATCGAAAAATGCGCTCTACGCGGATGTCTGCTAAATATAAGCAACCTCCTTGCTAAATTTCATCTTTGTACGGGCTCGGTATAAGTCGTTTAAAACCAGCTGGAGCAACAGGTGTCCCGCCTCTGCGTCACATACCTCGCCAACTTCGTCAAGTACGGGTAAGGGTTCTGTTTATATTATATACACATATATATATATTACGAGAAGCGAAAACATAAGGTACCATTTTACGAAAATGCCGCGGACGGAGGAGTATGAAATTTGGCACATTTATAGTTTATATAGAGGAGGGTCTGCGAATGCTAATATTTTTTGTAATATGCAATATATTATATTTTTAACATTAAACCAAACGCACATAAATGCCTTTTAAAAAGGATGAAAGCGTAGTCATGACGACGGTAAGAACATTAATTGTCAAATATTAATAACGTCGTTGTACAAAGAATTGAAATCTAAAGATTTGGACTCCTCCTGCGATGAAGCGTGTCATAAGGAATCATGAGTATTCTTCTAGTTCTATTCTACCCGACAAGCTAACTGTTATCATTTCTGTGTAAACTAAAAATAAATGAAACTCATTTGGTTAGCTAGAGCGGCCAGATAGAACTTGTGATAAAAGCGGAGATTTACGGAGCTAATATTTCCTTGTAGTGTCATACACACGGACACACAGACGGATCAGCCGCTCGTTACAGCTTAATGTGCCAACGGACGGACGGTTTAATTAAAACGCCAGATAAATTGTATCTCATTTTTATCTGACTTTTAACGTTTAGGAAAAAGCGCGCAGAGAAATTATAACTTGTGGGGATACTTGTATACACAATAGCAGCAACACAACGGCTATTCACAATTCAGGCGGAAAATTACCGAACATTTTAGCAATTATAAGGAATTAGGAATGAATTTCCTTAATGATTATTACATTATAGCTTAATTTCTATCATTTAATTTTTTTCCTCCCTGATTTGACGTAGTTTATTTATAATTTGTGACATTATCTGATATTTTTTGTCATTATTTATTAATAATTGTTAATATCTAACTGTTCAGACATTTCATTGTATTTTTCCTATTATATTTTACTTACATTAATATTGTTGTAATCTAAGCGTGTTGTGATGATGATTAGTAGGGCAAAAATGTAATGATGTTATTTTTTGTAAACCACATGTTTTTGTATGAATTGATGTACCTACTGTTGGATATCCAGTAATATTATATAAATAAATAAATAAATATACGTTTATCACTTTAACAGTTTACTTACGTTCAATTACATAATTATTTTACGAAAATCCATAATAATCTGGGACTTTAAATTAATTGCCATAAATCCACACATGAAACGAAAAATCTGACTAATGTTTTAGCCAAAATGCCATCAACGACTCCATTTAAACACAGCACTGACTTTCTTTTGTATTAACACGCGTGTCCAAACAACTTTGCCCTCGACCACCTTACCACTCTTTTAAAACATTCAAAGCAACGGTGGGCCTCCTATGTGCAATTGGTCATTTAACAATCCCTTGTCGTTGTCATTGTCGCCCTTTACTTTTGCGATCAAGGTCGAAAACGTTGCCTATCGCTTTCGCTAAGTCTCCTAACTTAAAATAAAAATCTGATCTTTTAAACACTTTAATAGTGTCTCCTTTTTCCCGTTAATCTCCTACAGAGAGGGGGTCTGTAATTTCCCTGTCCTTCGCCAATGCCTCCTTCACCGAGATGGA
This sequence comes from Charaxes varanes, assembly GCA_024363005.1. Lineage (NCBI taxonomy): Eukaryota > Metazoa > Arthropoda > Insecta > Lepidoptera > Nymphalidae > Charaxes > Charaxes varanes. Next base: position 135,456 of record JANCMC010049489.1, on the reverse strand, counting down.
GGCTTCTCATCTTAACTCATTCTAATAGTAGACTCGCTACACACAACGCAATTATAATTTATCTGTAGTTTTACGATGCTATTGTCAGTAGATAAATTACACAAAAAATTTATATGTAGATAAGTGTGTAACGGTCGATATCATTTGGTTATTTATGACAGGACTATCCTATTTACCAATCTAACTTTTATCAAGTAGGAACTGTTTGCATACTAGCTGTAACCTACAACTTCACCCACATTGATTCAATGACTTTATTCAATTTCAAAGGTAGGATATGAGAAAAAATATTGTTTTACCTTATTAAACAAGCTGTGCCAGATATAGTTCAAGATCTTTTGGGTGATTACATGTCACAAGCAGACAGACGAATGAAAATTTCAGGAAGTGGATTTTTTTAAATATTTAATTTCGACATTTAAAAAACCCATCAATTTGATTTATTTGTATAGATATGTATGTAATAATGTAATATAATAAAAATACTCATTGCAATAGGTTTCACCACAGATCTCTTTTATTTTTTTCCTAACAGATTAAAAAAGAAGTTACAGTGATAACCAAAATATACCATTTACAACTTTTTGTGTAAAAAAAACGTTCAAATACCACGTTGTATGAAATAGTAGTATTGAATATTTTAACATGGCGTGCAAAGGACATTAAACCAAATGGTTCGAATGCTTACATTAATGCAAATTAACACAAGTGGCTATCTAATTATCACAATTAAGGCACTGCTTATCGTTCTCTTTTATAACTCCGACGACATTAAATACACGAAAATAGTACCTAATTATATCTTGATATTAGAATTAGCATGTATTTGACATGTCTGGCCATGATTCTTTTTTTTTAAGAATATAAGGAAAATATATTGTATTAATTAATACGTGGATCTAGGATTAAATTTACAGAAGTGGCTATCTAGTTATCACAATTAAGGCACTGCTTATCGTTCATGCGACATTAAATACACGAAAATAGTACCTAATTATATCTTGATATTAGAATTAGCATGTATTTGACATGTCTGGCCATGATTCCTTTTTTATAAAAATATCAGGAAAATATATAATATTAATTAATTACGTGGATCTAGGGGGTATGAAGTTGACATAATTATAGTTTATATAGAGGATGGTGTGCGAATGTTAATATTTTGTAAAAAATGCCTTATTAATACATTAAATTAAAACCTCACGCACACCAATACCAAACGATTTACACACACGTGTATAAATTTTACTTTATGATTTTGTCAAAGCATAGTCGTGATGAGAATAAATATATTAAGTGTAAAATATTAAAATATTGTACAAAGAACTGGTATGTTGTGCTGGCCCGTTAGTGCAGTGGACAGTTGCCCTGCCTTCTGCTCCGAGGTTCGTGGGTTCGATTCCCACCTCCAGTATCTGTGGAAACTTTACTGGTCAATGTATTAGTTTTATTAGCATTAAGTTTATGAATAACATGTACTGTATGTTTCTCTTAAAATATACTACCAGTACTACTGGGTTCTTGATGGTTGAATGGGTTTCCACGTCATCATCAGGCAGACCGGACACGCTTATTCGCCACCATATTTAAAAGTAAAAACAATTTAACAACACTTACTTGTAACCTCTTCAATTGTTGTGTGAGGGACTGGTTTTGCGACTGAAGAATCTTTATCCGCCTGATAAGAGTCTGGTTCTCGGCCGTGCACTGTTTGACCCTGAGGACATAATTACTTATTAGTGTCATCGTTGGCGAGAATTGGGGAAGCCCATGTCCAGCAATAAACTATGATAGCCCAAAGATGACTCCGTAGTATTCTTAATTTTAATGAAATTATTCATTTATGAAACGATATTTAACATCATTATTATTTATTTATTCAGAGCTTATTTGTTCCCACTTCAGGGCAAAGGCCTCACTACCCTCTTTCCATATGGTTCTGTCTAAGGTTATGCGTTGCCAATCTGTATTATAACGATCCAAGTCATTCCTTCATCTCACTCTTTCTACTGCGAGGTTGTTTCCGATTTGGCCCAAAGATCATCCATCTTACATGCGGCAGACATATCCAGCCCAATCGTACTTTAGCTTGGCCGCTGTTTGAGCCACATCGGCGATTTATGTTTTGGAGTGTTGTGTTCTTTATTTTGTCGGCGAACTTTACACCCAGAATGCTGCTATTTAATATTATAGAAATCCAAATTTATTGTAAGAGTGGTGTAGATAGATTTGCTTGTGATGATGGTGATAATTTCCTTGGACAGTTTTGATCAAAAGTGAAGGAAAAGTATATTTTTGAATGCACTATGGCGCGCCTAGGGTTACAATAATCCGAGAGGTACGTATGTACTCAGCAACTAAAAACATAGTTCCATCTATTCTTCTATTTTCTTCCATATACTTACGCGTATAGTAGCTTTTTTTGATTGATAATTACTAAGGTATACTCGTCAGCCGCCAGTATCGAGAATGCTATAAAACATTTTATATGTAACTAAGCGGTGAAAAATTCATAAAACTCCTTTAATTAGATACTAAGATTTAATGAAACGTTAAAGAACTCACTATGACGTTATATTTATACCGTCAACAAAACTATTTAGTCGATGACGCAAATTCAAACTGACATGCAAAAGATGCCTCGCTCAAAATGGCTTTTACGAGCTCTATTGAATGGTCAAATATATTTTAATCTACTACTGATTCGGTATAATTAACCCAACAAGAAAAACCATTAAATCGTTATCTATTATCTACTATTTTCAATATCAACACGGTTGCAACAAATTGGCAATTTTATAATTTACAAGTTGTTTACAGTTTTATAAATTTTTACAAGTTGTTTACAGATTTATAAATTTTTACAAGTTGTTTACAGATTTATAAATTTTTACAAGTTGTTTACAGTTTTATAAATTTTAACAATTGAACAGTGAACTCCTAGCACTTTTTCGTCCCGCGTCGAAAAAGCACACGACACATATTTTGCAATAGAACTGTACGTTCCTATTATATAGCACAAACATGACAGATTTGTTGTAACATTTAGAATCATATTTGCGATAGAACTATACGTTCCTATTATGCCGGAGCCAGACATAACTTCATTTAAATGATTATTTTATGATCATGTAGTGTGGCCGGGGACTTTGTATAGCTGCGCAAAGTTTTGTAGTACCTTGTAGTGTTCAAGTACAAAAATGTACAAACGCTTTGAACTATGTCTGGCTCCGGCATTATATAATACAAACATGACAGATTTGTTGTAACGTATAGAATCGCTTGATCGGAATTGTACTGAAAGCAATTACAAAAGACCGTGTTGTCTGAAATACATTCATTCGTTCATTTGCTGATTGTAACATTGTCAGTCACCAATAATTGCTGTTACAGGCTGAATTAATTAAGGAATGTAAGCTGAGATTGAACAAAAGACGGAATTGCTCGATTTGATAAAATCACATGAACAGTACCATAGACTTGATGGCCGAATTAGGAATTCGCTTGGTTCTGTAATAATAGATATTATTTCTATGTATATTTATACATATATCTAAATCTGAAGAGTTTGTTTGCTTCAAAGCGCTAATCTCAGGAACCATACAGGTCCGATAAAAAAAAATATTTCAGTGTTAGATAGTCCATTTATCAAAGAAGGCTTATGGGCTATATATCATCACGTTAAAATTGAATATATTTTCTTACTTATTTTTATGCGGACGAAGTTGCGGGCACAACTAATATTTAATAATATTATTTGGCAAAACATTGGCCCTCCGGGAGTCCTAAGAGAATTGAAAATGATTTGTCATAGATATCGGTAACGGTAACGTCGATGGGCGAACTGAACGTGAAATTCGAGTCATCGTCCTCGGACAGTTTGACATGACTTTAGACTGAAAGCGTTCGGCGACGATGCCCCAATATCAATGTTTTTTTTCCCCATCGCACAAAACAAATTATAACAAAACAGTGATGTCATATCACATTTCGTGGCATGGATGTAAAGATCATTAAAAATTTAAATGAATATCCCAAACTAAATTGCTGATAAAGTCAAATAACATCGAGAAAAATTGAGAACCTTGAAATTTCCACAGGAGAAAGTTTTCAAGAAGTAACAGATAATATCAGTAATTGTATGTAAATTGGAGATTCCAACGTTTCCCGTGTAATTTTCCATTTGAAGTTACTGGATGCTTTGGACTGTTCTTCTACTTAATTCCATTTGGCCTGTTTTCACGTTTGCCCTTCAAGAATTTTCCATTTTATTAGATAGTTCGACCCTTCTTCGTTAGGTTTGACCTACACTAGGTTTATTTGTTCGGTTACCTTAAAATAATATTTGGTGCGTCTAATGGAATCGTCTACGTATTAAACGTCTTCACCGATTAAGAAGTTTCACTCAATGTTTGGATTGTTGGAATGATGAATAGTGATTCATCAGTGAGCGAGTGAATGATGAAGTATTAAACAATAAGCGATTATCTAACGATTTCTTTTAAAATTCATCATCACCCTAATGGAGACCCAAGGTCTACCAACTATCCACTTCGAAATAAAAGCGTGGTAATGCTGAGATATGTATACACCCTAGATGCCTAAAGTAGGCTAGAGATTCGTCTTATTTCAGGCAAAGGTATGCAATTTATGACACGTGGTTCTTTTGGATTACCTCTTTCGGTCACAGGTAGGTCGTGGTCTTCTGCGGACTATCACCAACGTACGTCTCATAAGAGCGGAGGATATACTACAACTAAAGAGATAGCTTAAGCGTGCATACTGTAAGCAGATTTGGACATTGTTGTAAATCTTCTCCTAGTTTGTGGTATTACTGAATGAACACCATAAACTACCAAATCGAATAGTAATAATTATCCCGATGTGACCCAAACCTAATGTTTATTTTTGATAAGAATTCGCTTGGAGGAAACGAATGTATATTATTTTTTCATATTCATTTGGTAAATGGGAAAACTTTTCTCTATGTAACTTTTAAGTGGTACCACTTATTTCATTTGGTTGAGCTTATATAAACTTAACGTTTATTTTATTGTATTAGTCACGACAAATTGCTGTTACTCGTACAAGGAGAAGGATTAAAGGCTATTTAAAAAACAATTGTTTGATTGGCTGGTAAACAAATGTTTCTACTCTATACATGACTTTATAAATATAAATTAATTACTTTGTGACATTCTATTATACAATACGGGTTCCTTTTTTCCTTTAGAGGTCGTATAATAATTTATGTACAAAATAAAACAGTAATATAGATTATTAATTTTGATATTGACATTCTATCGTTTTCACAGAACATTTTTAGTTGTCCTTTTCTTTTTGTATTCTGACTAACAATTGCACGCCATTGTATGGCAGATTGTGCATGTTGTATCCATAATCTCTGCAAATAAATGAATGATTTATTTATAAAGACTTTTTTCGAAAAACCCTACTATCTTTGTATTTATTAAGGCAAGGTTGGTGGTCTGGCGGAGATGTGGTTGATTCCCACGTCTTTGCCGCGCAGTGGTAAGGAGGAACCACCGTAGGGTTGGTTGGTAGGGATACAACCCATTGTCGGCCCTTGTAGCCGATAGGTTGCCACAGGTAAAAAAAATTACCAAAGGCTACAGTAAACTATTTTAGTACACAAACTTAACTTTTTCACCTGTATATTTTTTGTGCTAACATATTTTGTGCGTCAGACCATTTTTTTTATAATTAACCACTTAAATTACTCGCAAGCGGTAGTCACTTATAAATACAGTCTGTAGATAAGCACGCAAGGAAAAGTTATCTAGTTTTTAATGACTTAAGAGTCGGGAAAGTTAAAAACAACTTTAGCCTAAGTTTTTTCCTCGGCGGTGTAACTTCGTTGAAAATTGTGGGGGTTTGTCAGTGAAATCGCACACTGCGGAAAGAATGAATGACTCGATAGAAAAGCGTATGAAGTACCAGGCGCGGATCCGCCGTGGCGGGCACGATGGGCATGCCACCCTAATAGACTTGTGACGTCAATCTTTCACAGTCTTTGAGATCTAAAGTCTAATTATATTATACTAGGTTTTACACGCGACTTCGTCCGCGTAAAATTAGATGAAATATTTTAGCGTGATGCTATATAGCACTTCTTTTAACTGTTGCACTATCTGTGTCTGCATGAATAAATGTCACCTTTTCGTTCCTTCTATAGACTTTTTCGATAAATGGAGTATCTAAAACTGAAAGAATTTTTCAAATCGGACCAGTAGTTCCTGAGATTAGCGCGCTCAAGCCAACAAACAAACTCTTCAGCTCCATATATTAGTATAGATATATTGAATTCAAATTATATTTTCTTCAAGTAGACTTTTAGAAGGTCTTTTGATATAGATATAAATCCAATACTTTACTTACCAAAAACAATGTATCAAAGTCATATATTCTATAGACATATTCTTTGTAGGAATGCAGTATATCGATCTTAAACAAGTTGGGCGAAAATCGGCTAAAACCTGAGTGGCTGGGCACACCATCTTTTTTGAAGGTTGGATCCGCGCCTGTTAAGTTGTTGCCTGTTATATAGGTAATATTTACTAACGAATGTTTACGTATTGAAAAATAAATAAATGTAAGCCCAATTCTGGCACTACCTACCGGACCCTAATAAAATAAACAAAAAAAAAAACATCGAAGTCCCTCCAGCTCTTTATGATAAGTGATAAAATAAAGAGACACATTTAATAACTTAATACCGATGTATTTCACAAATGGCAGTTTTTTTTTTCATTAATGTAATACAACACGTAGTATCTTTCATATCATTTCATCGCATTGATAAATTTAAACCTTATGCAACAAATTTTACTTATAGAATTTTATCCACGGGATCATAGAAATAAAAACTATTTTCTAGTTTATTTTGTTTCGACTACGCTGTAATCTTATCATTATTCACTGCAAAACCAATCACAAAAGACGTATTTTCTGCTTAAACCCAAAACAGGACGAAAATGTAGTATGAAATTTCATTCTTGAACTGGTTTTTTATTTTCATATACTTTTGCCACAGACGTTTAAAGGCTCCCATTATATTTAATTTCAAATGTGTACATCAAAGTGATACTGGCTGAAAATAAATATCCAATGTATTCATTTTTTATTAAACTGAAAAATAAAACAAATGGCCCGCATTATATATGATTGTAAACCTTTGGTGCTTCACATTTAGTAAGAAAAGTTTAAAAATGGAAATAAACAGCGATATATTTAAAAGGAAAGTAGATTATGCACTTTGCTTAAGTGAGTAATTAATGCACTCTTGTTAATTTAGTGCCCTCGCGTTTACTCAGGCACCAACGTATCCCTCGTGCATTAATAACTTTGCGCTCGGTGCAACAATTTACTTATTATTATAACAATGTATTGTAAAATAAAAATCAGCCCCGCGAGGAAATAGATGTTGCATATAAAATAGAAATAAAATTTAGCTGAAATAAGAAGCTCCGCTTTCTTTGAAACCTGTGAAGTTACCCAGAAGAAATACAAGCTTGCTGTTACTCCGGAATCTGGCAAAAGTTATCGGAAAACTATTTTCTAAGTATTCTATGCTACAACTTTGACACTCGGGCCACGGGCACAGCCCCACTTGGAAGACAGCCAGTCGTTGATGTATATCGATGCATAAATTTCGCTATCTTAATGCAATGGAAATAAACGCTATAATCGTATGCGGACACAGTTGTTTTCCATTTAACGTTTAGTTTATGCGTGTTTGTGGAAAAAATCAATGTTCTCCCATTTTTATCTCGTTCCTGATATCGAAATTGATATGGTTGTTCTTGTATTGCCAAGTTCGTTTTCTTACATAATGTTAACTTTATTTCCATATATTACTTGACTTTTTCCATAGGACAGTTGATTTAAAAAAATATCTTTATTAATCTTCAATTCTTACAATTTTTATATGATTCAGTAATTATGTACTTTTATTCGAACACGAGTCCAATTTCCAATATGGAAGTAATTTCATCAGCGCCTAATATTTCGATGATAATCTTTCAAAATTGATGTATATCTATATAAATACAATATTTCTATATATTGATCTTTGTGAAGACCTGCTCAAAATAACCATTTCCATGAATTTGATTGGGTACTTGTCTACATATCGAAGAGCAATTTGCTGATGGCATCTCCTTGCCACTTGGCTGCGTCTGGGCAAATATTCGCTGTTGGCAAGATGAGAACAACCAGAAGCAATATGTCTGAGAGATTGACCCTGGACGATGACACGTTCGACATATATTTGGGGTTCATCCTGCATTGTATTTTGTTGTATATATTCTTGATAACTTCGACTATCATTGCAGAAATAAAACTAACGTATGAGCTATTTTCTTAATATCCAATACAGGAACTAATGCACGAGAAAACACTCCACGTCACGGCGATTTTATAAGAAAAAGAGCTATTAGTATATGGACGCACCGGCCTAATTCAGCTGCAGACCAAATAGACTGCAAGCGTGGCGCTACAGAGGTATTAAGATAATTAGATACATAAAGAGGTGTAAAAGAAGGGATAGAGTAAAAGCATATAAAGGTAGATGGAAAGGAATAAAGGTATGCCCATACTGTCACGAATGGTATAGGAGAAGCGACAATAAAAGCTGGTAAAGAAAAGTAGACCGTAGTTACGTACGCGTAATAAAACAATAATATTTCATTGTTAACGCTCTCGTATAATATTTGAAATCACTTACAAAATATATTTAATAATCTTTAAAATTATCCTGACGACTAAAGAACGAGTTCAGACTCCTAGTTTTTCATTTTATTGTACAGACGAAATACATCTTAAATAATTGAGATTTAATGATAGTTTACGATTTCTAAATTTTGTAGATATAGTCCTAATTACATATTAGTGATGTGACTTTACGATTTTTTAGGTTGTCTTTTAGTACTTAAGTACGCTGTATTCTAAAGGAGAACAAATAAAATAGTATTATTTAATTAATTATCAATAACTTTCTTAATCACCCTAGTCCGGACACAGAAATTAGTATACCTGAGTACGTATTAGCCTCATAGAGCCCAGAGACCTCCAACAAAATCGATTTAAAAATCGATTTCAATAAAATAAAATTTCAAAGAATTGTCTATTATTCAACTATCGAATAGACAAAATCGATACGTCTCAATGTTTTTTATTTATTTATACTCTTGTGCAACTGAACCTGCTCAAACCGTACATTACATTGGCATGGTAGATTTTTATTTTATAAAACTTTATTCGAAGCCTGGTTATTATTTATTATTCTCATATTACAGCAATTTTCAAATATATCATGACATTAAAAAAAAAAAAATACGGTCAAACCTGGCCGTTGCACACACTTAATACCAATATATACGTCCTGAGTCGATTGATTGCGGTTTTAACTTAAGTGACCATCGGCGCTCACGGTCTACTGCCAATATTTTGGAGTTACCTTGACAATTGTATATATCCATCTATAACTATTTATATATTTATCGTCTCAATGTGTGTATGTGTAGGCGGTACTGAAAATCATATCACCGATCCGAGGCTCCTCGTGTGGGGGACATCGTCCGGCACCATGGCGGACATCGCCACGGTATTTGATATAGGCTCAGCGTCCCTCACCAGCCGTTCGTGACTCGTAGTGAGCGCCGCGCCATACTTGAAGCTGCGTCTTAAACTCGACCGTATACTCTTGGCCGAGTCGCTCTTACGTACGAAGGATCGTCGGAGATAGTCGCGGGTTAGAGTTAGCGAGTGTCGTGAGGAGGTCGGTCGGTGCGCCGGTCGTGTCGTGTCCGGCTCGTCAGTGAGCGTGACGGAGGGCGGAGCGTCGTAGTGGGGGGGCTGGGCGTCGTGCTGCTGACGGTCGACGCTCTCGCTGAGAGTAATTGGTATTTGGGACGTGTCCGCCGGCTCGGCACGAGTTGAAGTTATCCTGTAAAAGAAAAGGGATGATTTTTGAAGGGGATCCTATTTGATGATGATGATGATGATAATACTTTATTGCACACATAAAAACAAAGAAAGTAACACACACAGGAGTAAAAGTGGTTATTGCAGTCAATTATAGTGCAAAGGCGGTATTATTGCTATTTGTCCAGGGCTGGTGGCTCTTTCCCTTAGTCTGTCCAATAACTGGTTAGATCCACTACGGATACGCGACCATGGGCGACCCTAGCTGCTATTGGCACTCCCCTCGCGTTCCCATAGCAGTGCCCGGGACTTGTGACCCAGGTGTAGCTTTAAGAGCGCGTTCTTTATAGTAATCACTAGCACTAGCCTTCACTGCTAGTGTGCCCTCCAATGCCTAGCCAAATCTAGTATGATCCTACTAGTGCGTCTTTAGATGTACTTTCTGAGAATGAACTTATGATAGCTCTGGACAAGCCAAGGTCTTTTAGTAGGATTTTTCTGGCGTACCCCTTGCTCCTACTTCTACCGCGTATATGCTGGTTTTATAACCGTTTAGTAACAAAGTTTTTTGACTTCCGTAAAGTGTTTATAGTCTCACTGAGGCACTAATAAAAATTCAATGCTACAAAACATTCGAAGAGTCCTTTACAATGCTATCTTAAGATCTAACACGCGCTGTCTTTGTGTGAGCCAGACTTTTTTATCTCGATGTACGACTGCACACTGAACATAATGCCTTATTCTAGATTCTTCAGTTTTCAGTCTAGATTAACGTACACATTACTTCTAGTATTTTCTTAGTGCGCACCATTTTTTTTGCGATTATTTTCCTTAAATTTAACACCACTATATGGTCTCTATCATACATTATATTTGTAAAATGTAATAATGTCTATGATTTGAATTTTAATTCTAAATACTTTCAAGGACAAACGTTCACTGACTCTTTATAAATTACTTCGTCCCAATAAATATTTATGTGCTCGATTCAAATGGAACAACTTTATTTGGTTATAAAACGCGATAGGTAAATATTTCTTACTTAAACACAACGTATGAAAATAGACTTAGGTACAGCTTTATCTGAATGTTATTCCCTTCAGGGCTTGTTAGTACGCCCCCTCTTGCGTGTTCTTTGACGGTTTATTGTGCCATCTTCGAATACGGCCCACACAAAATATTAGTACACGACACTGTGATTTCTATATAGTTGTTAGTAAGGAAATCTGAGATGCACTACATTGTAGTGTTTCCTTATATTTTGAATCAGGAACACTAAGTATTCAAGTAAAGATCGTATTGAAGTTATACCATAATTATAGATACCTATCTCTTATGCAGGCTCCAGACATAGCTCAAAGTGTTTGTACATTTTTGACCTTGAAGTCTACAAACTTATATAAAACTTTGCGCAGCTACACGAAGTCCCCGGCCACACTACGTGATCATTCAAATGAAGCTATGTCTGGCGCCGGCATTACGGTAGCTAATTCTTCCTTATTATTTGAAGCCTTAAAAATGCCTCGTCTTCGGGAATGTATAACATTGGATCACACGAGGATTGATCTTACGACTTTGATATACGACGGTTTTCTTTGATCGTAATAAGTTCAGTAGATAGGATTTTCCGCTTTCCACCTCCCTAAATTCTATTAAGTAATTTTTTGCGTCCATTTTGAACATGCAAATTCTGAAAGTAAATAAATTGGTCTCTGAGCGGCCATGATTAAATTCTAATACGGATGTCGGGTATTTTGCCCTTTTTAAGAACGTAATCGTATATAAAATAACATTAAAGAACGTATTATTTGAGATTTAAGTAAAACTGTATGCTTAAGCTTTTGTTATTAAATTATGATCAACTAATTACATTGTTATTAATTAATTGTTAATTAATTTTCCCATCTCCAGTCTGGGTGTATTATTCATATGTATGTACTTATATATTTCTAAAAAAATATTTGTGTGTAACAGGCGGCTGTTCCCTATAACGAAGGCATTAAGTTGTCTACCTTAGGAACAGGAGTCCGTGTGTCATGTAGTCCTGTATATATTTAATTTAATATGTTAGTATAGAAGTATAGATATAGATTTTTTTCGTGTAAGTGAATAGTAATAAATTCTTCTCTACGGTAGCTGCGAATCTGGCATGCCGTTTGATTACGTACCACTTTACAGCATTAAAAACTGTAAAACATAAAAATAAAGAAAAATAAGGGCGTGGCAGACGCCGGGATCATTGACTTCCATTATATATGTTGATCACATATATCTGAGGTCAACCTATAAAAGAAGCGTACAGGATCTTCCACCACAGTGTATATTGTGCTAGTGATCGTGTCGCGTTATTAAATTGGACAGGTGGGTCATACATATAAAAAAAACACGTAAAAAAGTGAACAAGTGCCCCTTTGTCATTTATATTCATATATATTTAATTATACAAGTTGGTTTTTTAAAGTACTTTTAATGTTTTTCTTAGCATATGAATATTACCAATAAATTAATATATTATATTGTTCTCTTTGACAATTTATGTCTAATTGACATGATACGGTTGTCATGATTGCGCTTGACATAGTTCAATAATAAAATTTATACATGTATGTGTAAATCGTTTTGCATTGGTGTGCGTGTGGTTTTAAATTAATAATTTAATATATTTATAATGCATATTTTATAAAAATATTAGCATTTGCACACCATCCTTTAAACTATAAAAGTGCCAAATTTCTTACTTCTCCGTTCGCGCAATCTTCGTGAAATGGTACCCAGAATTTTCGCTTCACGTATTAATATATACATAATATGATACGAGTATTTTGGTAGTTATTCTAGTTAATAGCTACTAAGGGGTTCTTCGCACTGACAAGAGCCCGCAACAAACGCAGTCACGACTAGCTGGTCTCGCGACTTTGTCCGCGTAAAGTTAGGTGAAAACATTTAACGTGATGATATATAACCTATGGCCTTTCTCGATAAATGGGCTATCTAACAATGAAATAATTTTTCAAAACGGATCAGTAGTTTCTGGGATTAGCGCATCCAAGTAAACAAACAAACTCTTCAACTTTATACATTAGAATATCTTTAACTGATGATAGCAAAACAAATTCCCGACCGAGTTTGTTGTGGGCTCTTCTCTTGAGTGCAAGAAGCCATCGAAAGCTTAGATTCCGATAGAATTCCGAACGGATACGACTTAGGGACCTTCAAGAAAAGAGCATACTCATATCTCAAAGGCTGGCAACGCATCTGCGGTCCCTCTGGTGTTGCAGTTGCCCTGACACGATTTTGGCCTCTTTTTTTTTACATACTTCTACCAAACTCTTAAAAATTCTGTTTTAATTGCCTCCATTGGCCCGGCCCGGCTTTGCACGTTTATTTACATTTTCAGTTTTCACATGGGTCCCTAACTTTTTTGAAAATATTCTATCCCCTATGTTCATCAGGGATGATTTAGGATTCTAATGGTGAAAGAATTTTGCAAATCTGTCCAGTAGTTTCAAAACCCATTCAATGTAAACAAACAATTCAATCTTTTCTCTTTATACTATTAGTATAGATATGTGATACGTCCAGGGCTCGCCTTCTTATAATGTATGGATAATTGCAGTACTGTAATGCCCCTATAACACGGTGCTCTTGTAACCCATTAATTTACAAGCGCGCTGTAAGAGAGTATTCCTACAACGCGTTTTCCTTTAATGTGGAATAAACCTACCGTGTTGTATGGGGGATTACATTACTACACAGCACGTGAACACTAGTTACCGAAAGTGAAATTCGTAAGTGCTTATAAAATAGACAAATTGGATGAAGAAATGTTAATTTTTTCATAGAATTTCATTCAAAGTCTATTATTTTTAATTACAAAACCTTGGCTATGTTATAATATTTTGATCTGTTATTAAAGGTTTTCATGTTATTGTTATTCTTATAAAGGTTTCAGTCTAGACGTAAATAAACTAAAAATTTGGTAATATAATTTTTTTTATTATTTTATAGTAATGATTTCATTACTTTAGGTACAATTTTGTTTTTGAGTTGTTTTGGGAAATGTAGATTTGGGCATGACTCTTTTGTTCATGATATAAGCAATAAAAAAAAGTAGACTTTATGGTAGTATTGTAATTTATGGTAGTGATATGCTTTGAAAATGGTGGCGGTCTGTTTTTGGGGTTCCGTAGTACTAGGAACCTTTATACTTTCGCTCAGTCCGTCCACCCGTTTATCCATTAGTCCCTACGCCCGTTTGTCCGTCCGTCTGTCTGTCTTAACTAACCACTACAATTATGAACATAAATGCACGAAATTAGACAAAGTTATGTGTTGCGTATATATTTTATTTTTGACATTTTAAAATAATAATAATTTAAGATTTTACGGGTGGCTCCCGTACATGTAAAATCGAGCTGATTTTTTTTTTCATTCAAATCCATCGTGTGGGGTATCATTGGATAGCTTTTTCAAAATAAGGGAGAGGTTTGTTACACAGCTTTTTTTGTTATGGCAACGGTTTTTGAGTAATTCGCCTTCAAATGGTGTATGTACTACTATTTTATTGGGCTTGGGAATTCAGGAAAATGAGAATGAAGTATAGTTTTGTTTATTTTTAATCATCACTGTATACTCCACGGGCTAAAGACCCGTGCCATTGTTATCTTCTTATTTTTTTTTTGTTTTATGGTCGTCTTCGATGTTGTAATAAGGGTTATCAAGTGGACGAACGCCAGGCGAGAGGAAATCGATATAAAGTATTTATTTGTATACAGGAAGGGAAACATTTATTTATGTATTTTTTTTTAAAGAATACTAGAAACACTTTTTAGGTATGTCTAATATTCCCTTTTCCCCTCCTACTAAGCTTAAATTAAAAGCTTGTATTAGGAGTGGGTATTGTACTATATGATCTTTTTTTACCTAGCGTTATTTCAGTCTAATACCAGGGTTAGATTGCAGAGGACAAGGCTGTGGAGCATCTGACGTCATCCTCAGAATCTCTACAATCTCACTACTAATATCATCCAGTAACTCTAATCGGGACCTACTGTAATATGTGCCTTCTGAAACACGGAGGAGGTCGAATATTTGGAAACCTGTGCTAGAATTGGTCACCCGGCCGTGATAAGAGCTACATAACCCAACGTTTGACTCAAATGTTGGCCACGAATTAAGCTGCGACCTCCTCAATGACTATATGATGAAAACGTATTAATTAGAATAAGGCAAACCGACAATTCTATTCCAGAATACCTCAGCTGGAGGGAATATTAAAATGGTTTTCTCCTTTTAAGTCAATAAACCAACAACAACAAAATATTTCGGTACTGATTGTAGTAAAAGTGTTTTACCAACAATGTCAAATAAAGATTTAATACGTTTCGTCGTTTTTTATATCAAAGAATGATAAAAAATTGCCAACCAAAATTCCACAAACAAAACAATTAACTGATAATTTGCACTGAGTAAACTTTTATTAGCAGAAAACCTTTTAGTCACTCATTAAAGTTTGAAAACTTTGCAGACGAATATAAATCCCTCTAGAGGATTTATTGTAAACAATTTACCTCGTATTCTCTCATTCTCCCCTGCTACATAAATAAACACTTTAAGAGTAATTAAGTTGAAGATACGAACAAATTGTGCGGCGATTAGTGAAAAGTTGCAAATTAATTTACACTCTTTCCGTGGGAGAAAATTTGCGCCAACTTTTTCACTTAAGCCACTGAGCGACTTTTTGAACTTTTTTTTGCGTCCAAACTTTGGAACCTCTTGCCTTAACTTTTTATTGTTGCAAATAAATTTATGTTTCCACTAGCTGATACTCACGACGTCTAACTTTATAATTCTTTTTAATAGTTGCGTAGTTTTCTTATTTTAATGAAGGAACCTACATAGAGATCTTTAGGAGAAGAATTGTCAAATAATAACAATAATAAAATGATTAAAGACCAGAATTGTACAATTCCAAAAACTTAAGGCTAAACTTAACCGCTAACATACACTTTGTAACGAGCTGTGTATAGAGGACCTGTTAGACAAAACGAATCTCAGTTTAATTGAAAATTAATAGACGTATTGTTATCCTTGAAAATTATTTTTCGAACGAAACTACCGAATAAGAGCTAGGAGCAATATTATTTGCTTAACAAAAATTTAAACAGTAATTTTTAATTTCTTCTACTCGAAAAGCTGCATATAAAGGATTCGTAGAGGTCACAAATAATAAAAGTAAACCAAGATGACGTTTTGTTTGAATAATTAAAAAAAAAACTAATAAATGCTTTATTCAAATAAACTTTTACAAGCCTATCGTCGTGTATTTTAAAACCCACCACTGAATCGGTAAAGTTGGGCTACCGAGAAGAACCAGCAAGAAAATCGTTGCCACTATTTAGTTTTATTATTTTATTTAGTTTCAAGAGTGAAACATTGTTTGATAAATTCGAAAAGTTGTAAGTACATCGTGACAGTGGAAGGGAAATAAAAAATATAAATAATGTTATGGCTACACTACCATAGCCTTAAAATACGTTTTACAACATCTCTAAAAAGAAGTTATTGTAAATTAAAATACAACTCGATTCTCTACAATGAGTTACTCAACACGTAACTTTACAACCAACACTTCTTCTAGAGTATCTTCTGATGGATGTCACGGTCCTCCGCATAGCGACATCTAACTCTATGAAGCACATGTGTGCTCGCGATGTATGCACCTCATTATTAGCAATACGGCGCCATCTAATACTCGAATTTAAAGAAATGAAATATAAAAGCAAAAATTAACTAAAGCTTATTCAACACTCTTAGTTATCTGCCAGATAAATGGACAATAGTTTAATTTAAACTACCATTTCACACGCTCTCGCCAACAATAGCTTTGATTCCGATGCTGGATTATAAAATGTATTTTTTTATCGCTTTATCTTAATTATCTGTTTGGTTATTTCGCGAGATGAATCTGTAATTATTTATTAATGATATGCCTTTTCACTTTCACATATTCACGACTCGATTTGATAATTTTCGATTCCGAGTAAAAGTTTTGACTTCTTTTGACCGGGCAATTGACATACTTGTGTCACTTTCGATTCTATTATCGATTACAGTTTGATTTGTTCATACTTTGAATTACATCACAGATAACGTAACTATATGTTTATATTAAACTAGTCGCTAGCGGATGTAAGGGAGGTTCCTGTACGAACCGACAGTCTCTCTTGAAATTTCTGTATCCCCTAGCTGTGACTGTTCTTTCCAATGTTCTCCAATTCCATTTTTGGTAAGTCATAGCAATACACTTACTTTTTAAATTAGACTTCCGTAAGCGAATCGAAGCGAAAACACGTGTAAATATATCGGGATTGCTGGACTAGTTTCGAACCCGTCCGGGGTCCTTCTCCATGAGCTCGCTGCGAAGCGGTATCGCGGCGGGAACTGCTTATACATTTATTTATTTTCGATATTCGATCATTCTTTTCCAATGGTATCAAACTAACCAAAGAAATATAGGCGTCATTTATTTATAAAGTTTTTGTTCCAATTTAGGCTGTAGGAGTCACATTCTGTGATTATATTCGGGCGTGATCAATTTTAAATATAAAAAATAAATACTTCTGTCAATCCGATCGCAGCATTCGATTCGATAACAATTGCAAGACTTACAAAATTCATTAAAATCTGCCTTAAAGCTTATGCCCGACTAAGCATTTGAAAGCTGCTAGATGCCACGTCACTTCCATAACCATGCGATGTCGGAGTTCCATTCCTTATATTGACAAAAATTAATACCGTACTGATTTCAGTCCGTTTGTCTATCCGTTGAGCTATTGAGGCATTAAAAATAAGATATAACGAGAAGAACGCCATGAATAACTGAACAATCATGGTGGCCCATTTTCTTATGTTACGCTTAATTATTGAAATGAATTGTAGCGATTATATATAAGAAGTAGGGTTTTATAAAAACAACCATAGAGTTGCCATGTACCACCTTGACGCCCATCACGTAAATGGCCCCGTAGAAGCCTGAAAAACAAACTGGGACTCCAAATAAATAAATAAAATCTAATATAACAATGGCACGGGCCTTTAGCTTGTGGATTATACAGTGATGATTTTAAAAAAAATGAAGATATTGTTGGTATAAAAACGCACTAGACGTAACAGAAGCAGCAATTTGGCTATCAAATAAATACACTTAAATTTTATTTATATGCATTAGATGTGTGCAGTAAAATACACCATACGTTTTGCACCATAACTCTTTCCCACGGTATTTACAACTAGCTATCTGAGAAAAATACTAAACCTATCAAATGTTTGCCAAATGGATACCATATACAGAGAGCAATTTGAAGATGGGCCAAGAGCTTAGAGCGTTTATACTCATAATATATTTGGACCATTTATAATATATTTTAAAATGGAATAATGGAAAATTATTCTTTTAAAACAACCTAAAGAAAATATACTTTTTAATAAATTTATCACTTAAATTAAAACACTAATAAATTACGATATTAATAGAATTATGTCATCTACCTAGAGTTATCCCAATCTAGTACCAAGCTTAATTGCAGACGATGTAGATTGATTGCCCTCTGGTATTATCCCCGGAATCGCCATAATCTCTACAATCTCACGACTAATATCACTCAGTGTCTTTAATCGAAACTCACTGTTTAACGTCCCTTCGAAAACACTAAGGAGGTAGGCTATTTGAAAACGAGTGTTATAATGGTTTATCTATCATTCAGCCGGGTAAGAACCGCTTAACCTAGCGATTGAATCAAATGCCTTTCACTAATTAAGCTATGACCTTAAGAATATTATACTATAATGAAGGTTAAGAACTTACTAATTTCTCAAAAGCCAGCAAACGTTTTGCAAGCCTTGTGATAAAGCATCTGTGTTGTCCAATAATTTAATCAGACTGGCCAATGTCGCTTACTATTTTTAAAAAAATGTAACTTCCATTAGCAAATAAGACACTTCTTATATCGGAAAATGAGACCGGTTAAATGTGAGATAACTCCATGCAGGTGAATTCACAGACAGAATTTATATGTATATTAATACGTGACGCCATTTACCATTTGAGGAAAATTTGCTGACGGAAGAGTATGAAATTTAGCACAATTGTAGTTCATATAGAGGAAGATGTGCGAATGTTAATATTTTATTATAATATGCAATATTAATATAATAAACTGTTAAACTAAAACCACACGCACACCAATGCCAAACGATTTACACCATTTACACACACGATTACTAGATGATGTCAAAGCTTAATCGTGACAACCGTATTAAATTGTCAAATTTTATTTTTTTGTTAAAAGAACAATATATGTTGTTGTAAGCAGAAAGGTTTGTGGGAGAATTTCAACCAACCGATGATTTCTAGTATATATATAAAAATATGGGATTTGTATCTCTAGTTTTGCTAAATTCAATCCACTATTCGTTATTTCGACGTGGAATGGAGTTAGGGAGTATTCAAACGAGCTTACTCTCGATCTTACTATCACTGATCCATTTGGCCAAATATGCTATTTGATGTTTATTCTTCCAAATTATTTCGTTAGAAAAGAGAATTGAACATTCAGTTCATAATCATATCTAAGACCAGTTTTCCACTAAGCGTATAATCTTATGAAAATTAAAGATACGCGTAATTTCCAACGGCCAGGGAACACAATTATATTATTACACGAGCAAGGTACCTAGTACCTAGTACAAAGTACCTAGATGGCTCGCCAGTAAAATTAGTCACATGTCTACTTATTATTTACGTATATAAATACAAAGTAATACACATTTTTTTTATAAAATAAGTGGCCATCGGGCAGGCGATTCACCTAAGTGACTGCCGGCGCTGTTGGAGATTTGCTCCACCTGGAAATTGCCAGATGCGTAGCACGGCCTGTATGGAGGGATTTAGGCCACCTGGACCGCTCTCAAATCAAACGAAAAGCGATAACAACGCTATCACTTAACGTGATAGCATTACCGCCACTTCACGTCGATCTCCCCGTCTGCGGATTTGGCCTATCTTATGTAAAGAAATGTAATGCTGGAAAAAGGTACTGTTTTTGTATATAAAACTAGCTACTTGTAATAGCGGTTGTCTAGTGACAAATCCACTTTACCGTGTAGAAATCAGATGTACGGGAATTATACATAATTAAAATGCCTCTGGAATAATCATAATAAATATAAATACCCCAGGTCAAATACAAGCTTTAATATAAATAAAAACGATTTTAATAGAGCTTATACTAAATTAAAATAAAAAACTATTTTTTAATTCTTAAAGATTTACGACCTGCACCCGCTACGTCGTCTGCGTGTATTTAGTTTTGTTAAATTTTGAGAGTTTTTATTCCTTGCGTAAAAACTCTATGCGTATCACGTGCTTAGTTTTGTACTAATACATATTGTATTTGACAATTAGTATGATATACGATTATCAAGATTGCGTTTTGACATCATCCAATAATAAAATATATACATGTGTGTAAGTAATTTGGTATTGGTGTGCGTGAGGTTTTATTGCAATAATTTGATACATTTATAATCAATATTTTATACTAACATTAGCACTCGCACACCCTCCTCTATATAAGTTTTTGTCTGAATCATGCTTTTCCGTCGGCGCAATTTTCGTAAAACGGTACAGACGGTTTTCTTTTCACCGACTAATATATGGATAAAAGGTAAAGTAGTATATGTTATGCCACGTAACATCACCTATCTGGCAAGATGTCGTCGAAATCGGTACAGTCATTTCGAAGATTACTCGTAACCAAGAGGACAGATAAAAAGACGTACAGACAAAAATGTTATAATTTGTTTTCGTTACGGGTATCGCATATATTTTATAAACATGTTTTAAATGCATGTTGCTAATGTACTTTTCAAAAAAAAAATAAAAGTGAAATATATAGTCTCAAATAAGGGGATATAAGGACGAAGACAGCTAGAATTGGTTGTGGGACGAATCATGTTATCTATACTAATGTATAAAGCTAAAGAGTTTTTAAGCTTAGTAGGAGGGGAAAAGGGGAATATTAGACATACCTAAAAAGTATTCCTAATATTCTTTAAAAAAAAAATAATTCTGCAGTACCATAAAACCTTACAAATGTTTCTAATGAAATGCAGAGCATGACAGTGATAACTATAGAAGATATTTATAAAGCTGAAGAGTTTGTTTGTCTGTTTGCTTGAATGCGCTAATCTTAGCAACTACTGGTCTGATTTAGAAATTCTTTCAGTGCTAGATAGCCCTTTTATCCAAAAAGGCCATAAGCGATATATCATCTCGTTAAAAGTGATTTTCTTTTTATCTAATTTTACGCGGACGAAGTCCAGGGCGCAGCTAGTAAAAGATAAAAGATTGAAGTACTCCAAATAAATTAAGAGTGAATATTACACGTTACGTACAGACAGACTAAAGACAATTCTCGAAAAGTTTATATGTGAAGAGACATGTCGTGCGCTGAACATCTTGTTTGTTGCTATGATTACCAGTTGACAAACGCAACGACCCGTAGAAATAAGTGGCACGACTATTTCCGTTACGACAACGCGTGCTTGACATGTAAATAATAAGGGGGTGGGCTGTGGTTACGGTACAAAGTAAAAAAAATATCTATACATAATTCTCATTTAAACGAAAGGAAATATCTTTACAATAGAAAGAAATATAATTAAAGTGCCCTGTTTGGATCGTTCCAATAAAATTCTTTTACTTAATCTATACTAATATTTATATAAAGATGAAGAGTTTGTTTGTTTGCTTGAATGGGCTAATAGCTGGGACTAGTGGTCCGATTTTAAAAATTAATTCTTTCAGCGTTAGATAGCCCATTTATCGAGGAAGGCTATATATACGCTATAATATCATCACGCTTAATGTTTCAACCTTATTTTAGGCAACGAAGTTGCGGGTAACAACTAGTGCAGAATAAAACAAATTTTTATTTTTTTCCGCCTGTATATAATAGTTAATGTTATAAGAGATATCATGGGCTTCTTTCGTTTTAACTAAGTATTTAGAAAAATTACCTACGAAAATGTTTGTTGTTGATGGTTTGAATTAATAATAATAGAAAGCTCAAATTTTAAATGTTTATGTAATATTTTAGTCAGGTAGTCTTAAAAAATTGTGTATCTTTATAAATTTAGTTTGTCAAAATGAGTTTCTATCTAGAATAATATTAATACATGAGTAACAGAGCATGTAGATGGTAATTAGTAATTGTTTCATTTAAGGAAAGTTTTAAATGGAAAAATTTTGAGTTTGTTCGGACACTTGACTTAACATATACATTTTGACAACATTTTCAGTGTTATAGTTGCGTTTAATCTACAAGCAAGAGGAGGCCATTACAGTTGGCGCTTAACGTTTAGAAACATTGAACAGAGTATAATAATTACACAGATTATAACAGTACATATATATAGTATATAGTAGTACATGTATAATAGTAGTAATTAATTAGAGGTAGCGCCATGCTTGCAGCCGAATTGGGCCGGCGCGTCCGGGTACCAGTACCTCTTTCTCACATGAGCATTGCGGAAATGGCTGCCCCAAAGACGAACCCGGATTTTGTATAAGGGACTTGAAGAACGACAGAAATGAAGAGTGGAAGCAACAACTCAATAAATTAGATCAGAGTACTTTGAAATGGCACGGACATTAGCCTGTGGTGCAAATTGCTGTTAAAAAAAAAAGAAACAACTTTAATCATATAGTCCTGTATATATAAATATTATATTAAATCAGTATAGAGTAAACGTTGTTCTTGTAAATTATCTACTAGGTATATGACTGACTAGCGATTCATTTTACATTTCGGGCACGTTAGCTTTTTCTTCCAAGGCGTTCGAGTCAGGCCAATATGAATGACGTTATCTGGATACATTCGAACAGACACTGCCAGTTTGCTGTTGAACCCTCTACTTTTTGGCACGAACGAGCCGAGTAACTGAACCAATAATGACACTAACATTTTACCAATTTCCTTGAAATCATGAATGCTTATAGAACATCGCTTTTTTAACTTAAAAAAAAAGAGGACAATCTTCTTTAAGTTTCGTTGGCAAACACTTAATTGTCGCCGCCCAAATCGTTTCTCCATAAACTCCTCTATCGGAGGCAGGCATTACGTCCTCCTGCGTGAAGGTGTTAGGGTACTCAAAGTACGGTATAAGGTGAGACATTGTTTGAATTGCACCTGGACATGTTTTCCTTACTCTTGCCAATCTATGTTAAATACCAGCAATGTATCTGCCAGCCTTTTAGTAGAACTATTGTCCAGGAGTATCCTCAGTCACTTATAATACAACTATACCCCCTGCCTGCTTATCCCCGATGATATAACTGAAGATGGTGATTAAACAAAATGACGTGCCCATTTTGATCTAGTTATCGTGTGGACTGCATTGAAATTAAGCAATGATAGTGATGGCCGTCGCTTAAACCAGCCATAACGGTGAATACGATGACTTTATTCCTATAAAAGTATCACTTCTATAAATAGACGTCTTAAGACGCTATCTTATAATTGTCACTACGCAGTTGCAACAGTCAGAATCATGTACTACGTTCTTGTATCCAGCTTTATATTTTGATAAGAGATAAATTATCTGTGTTTAAATTGTTATTAAATAATGATTTTGTTTTAGGTGGAAGGAACCCAAGGTCAACTGCATGACGTTGAAGCATCACACATATATCAGGGTGAATTGGTTGGTAAGTGTTATTTCAATCATCATATATATTCAACCAATAAAAGGCTTTACCATTTTGGATGACTGTTTCTACGTAAAGAAAATTTTTCTAAGGATTATTTTTAGAAATTAACGTAATGCATAACAAGCAAAGATGAACCTTTTAAGTAATTGACGTGCAAACGACATACGACCCTAGCGTGGCAAACCAATTTCTTGGCTGACTATACATTTAATATTTATCCTATTGTGATGTGATAAGAGATAGATTTGGTATAAATACCTCTCTACTCCCCTCCTTGAGTACCAGGGTCCGCTTAGATTGCAGAGGATTTGGCTGTGGGGCGAGTTAAGATGACCGATTGCCATCTGACGTGAAGCCAGGTATCCTAGCCACTAGACCATACGGGAGATAGGCAATGTGTTGAAATACTCGTAAAAAATATTTTATTAATATTATTAAGTAATATTTAAAATATAAGCAATAATTAATTCATTTAAGTAGTAATTACGTTCACCATTTCAAAAAATTATTTCAATTTTCATGTATAAATTTCAGTTCTGCTTATTATATGTGTCTTAAAATCAGAATTTCATGCCGTTTTCTTTATTTTTTGTGCAGATTTATTTAAAGATTACGTCAATGTAATTTTTATATTACAAATAAGTAGATATAAACATATAAGTAAATATTTTCCTGCCATCTAACGGAATTTAGAATAACTGGATTGTAAAACACACAGTGCAAGGCTAACGTGGCTATATAGTTCTGTAACGTATGGGTAGATGGCGCTGTAAAGCAATGCCCTTTACAGTTAACTATATATGATAATAGATGGCGCTATAAGTACTATAATTTATTACTACCGTTACAAAAATAATTGTTCTTTTAGTAGATATTGTTCTTTTAGTTATATTTTTCAAGATCATGATTTACAACTATTTAAATATCGAAATTGATTGTCTTTATATTACAGTTGCGCAGATGTGTAATATTATGAACCTATACATTTATACAGATACAGATATAACAATATATTATATTGTTGTATAATATATATTCTTGTTCATGACAGTTTGTAGTTATTGAAGATCTACTAAGTTTGTTAGTGAAGAAAAAAGGGGATTGGTATGTTTGCTAAGGTATTTACTGATACTTATTTCATATCTCACAAAATAGTAAAAGTATTTTTATACTTTCATAATTGTTAATTAAGTAGGGACTGTTTTTTTTTAATTTTGATGATAAAATAATTTCATGAATTTTTACTTTTCTTGTTAAAATGTGTTAAATTGTTAAAAACTTTTCGATTTTGTGCTTAAAAAGTACATTAATTACATTCAATGGGTTATTAAAAAACAATTGTTGGAATTTTGATATTGCATATCCAATATTTATTATAATAGATAGATTATTTAATTAATTTCAAATGCTTAAATTCTAAAAAGAGTAACACAAAAATAATTGTATGTAAATATGTATATTTCTTTATTTTTAACAATAATCTCTAGACAGGAGGTATTTAATTACAATAGACTAGATTTTTGTCACATACACTTATAGGAAATATAGATGGCGCTAAATTAGAAACGTCAATTCAATTAAGATTAGACTTTCTACGAAGTATATATTATATTTTATCTCATTAGTATTTTTGACAATAATTTGTTAAGATATCTATTAAACAGATACATATATTTAAAAATAGAACAGAAGTTTTTTTTTAAATCTGGCAATATTTAAGACAGCAAGGATTTCAACGAGGCAAATTTAAAATTAACCAATAAGTCGTTTTACGTACAAAACAACCGTAGAAAAATAACAGTTTATTTGCTAGAATAAATTTGTTAATTTCCTTAGTATTAAAAGATTTTACAATCGTAAAACTTTAACTTTACGTAAGATTTAAGTTCAAAGCTAACAAATAAAAATACTTTCTTAATTGGGGAAGATGAAAATTTTAAAGATTGTAGGAGGAGTTTTGGAGGGAAAATGCAATATTTGTGGGTATAGTTACCTAATACTGATTAAAAAATACTGATGCAAGATAAGGCGTATAGTTAAAGAGCTATAATATATAGAAATATAAGTACTTAAGTTTTTTGCAATGTTCAATGAGATCAGGATCTTAATTAATAATTTTACGTATCCATATTTTTAATTTCAATATAGTTAATTATAAGATCTTTTTAAATTGTTAGTTAAAAATATGACTAGCTTTCATTTATCTTATTGAATTATTTTCATTCGAGATTTAAAAAAAATATAAAATGCAGGTTTTGAACTTTAACTAAAAATATTATAACACTAGTAAAATATTCTGCAGTTAAATTGAAATTTGATATAATAAAAAAACTTATATTCTAGTAAAAAATATATGTCTATGGTTTTAAACCAAAAGTATTTATTTTTATATAAAAGAAAAGAGGTTTTATTATCATTTAACTTTTTTTTTCTAAATAGATTTAGGTTAGAAGCAACAGTTAATGTAAGTTTTTGGAATTTTGATTAGTCACGCATGGAACTATAGAAAATTACAATGACATAGATAGCTAATATATAGAGTGAAATAGGCCGTTCGTAAAATACTATACTAGTATGACGGATTATAAGATTTCATTCAACATTAAGCATCGACGTGTATAAACATTTGTAAGCCAATAAAAGGTGATGGCGAGGAGACTAGATTACGTTAAGATGTCTAATGTTATGTAGTTAGAAGTTGTGGTTTAGTGGGCGTCGCGTCGCCTCCTGCCTGGTCCACCGGCGAAGTTTGCAGCTGCCACGCCCATGAGGTGTTTGGCGTGGATGGCGCCAGAGTA
The DNA here is from genome assembly GCA_024363005.1 of Charaxes varanes. Lineage (NCBI taxonomy): Eukaryota > Metazoa > Arthropoda > Insecta > Lepidoptera > Nymphalidae > Charaxes > Charaxes varanes. The sequence goes on along the minus strand of JANCMC010049489.1, from coordinate 108,939 downwards.
GCCGCGGCTGAGTCCCATGTCGAGAGCCCGTTTTGCGCTATAAAAATACAATAGTTTTGTACTTAGGTAGAGGAAAGCCACAACGAGATTATTAGAGGTAACCCAGAATAAGAGATGACAGGTTTAACTTAAGGAGAGGTACTGCGAGAATAGTAGAGTCAAGGCGTATGCCCTTTGAGATATATAAGAGTAGGACAAAACTCTAGGAGGTTCTAGCTTAATCAATGGCCGGTATTTGAGTCGATCGCTGGGGTAAATAGGTCTTACTATCTCTAAAATCTTTATTTACAGTCATCTGGGGCCCACACATATTACAAAAAATTTAAATTTAGATATCACAAATTTCAAAGATTAAATTCATTTGCGGTTTATACAGCGATGCTGCATCGACCAATGGCGATAGATGGCAACATCTATATGTTCACTCATCGTCTGGAGAATCTTATTACTAGGAAACAGTTGGTGGCTATTAATTTCACTATATGATATTTGTCATGAGATTGTGGGGATTCCGGGGATGACGACAGACGGCAGCCGGTCTTCTTAACTCGCCCCACACACGTATCATGGTACTAGACCGGGATAACGACAGGTAGAAGAAGTCTGTTTAATTTGACGTGTTTTATTTTTATCCGGGAAATTTCACGTGTAAAAAATTAGTAGGTAGACATTATGCTGAAAATATCTAAAATACTGGTTCTTTAACGAAGTGAAAAAGTCAAGAGTTTCAGCTAGTAAAAAAAAGGTTGTATATATTTATTACCCCTTAACCAAAGAGTATAAAAATGAGCTGTGTTATTTATTTCGTGTTCTGTGTTCGTGGAAGGGGGCGATATATTAACATAACACCTGGGAGCTTTACAAGCATTTACATGTAAGCCAGGTTCACCACCGCGATTATCCTGTCGTATACTTCGGCAGAGAAATTTATATTTACTACGTTTGAATGGGAGAAAGGTTTTTACGATTTCTTAGGCGTCTCGTTCAGTGCTCCGTCAATATAAAAATGTTTGTTTCCATACTTTATTTATAGACGTTTTTGCAATGTGATATGTGAATGACGAAAATAGAGCCTCAATAGCTCAACGGTATAAGGTATGGATTGAAATCCGCAAGGTATCCGGTTGGGTAATGTCGCACCCTCTCCTAATACAAGCTTTTAATTTAAGCTTAGTAGGAGGAGAAAAGGGAATATTAGACATATCTAAAAAGTATTTCTAATATTCTATAAAAAAAATGAGAGTTGTATAAGGTACTAGAAGAAAAATAAGAATGAAGAGTGAAGAAAGTAATAAATACAATATAGTGCTTTCAAATGTCCCGGGCCTTTTGTGGAAATTGAGAAACTAGAAAAAAAAGGTAGCAGATATCCGCTAATACCACATTTTTAGATAGGGCCAATCTAAGGGCCCTCGCAAGTTTGAGCGACCGAAGTCGCGGCAAATAGCTAGTATCTACATGAAAGACAATATCTGTGTAGCAAAAAGTCAATACAAGAAAGTATACTGTAGGTAGGTAGGTTTATTCCACGTTATAGGAAAACGCGTTGTATGATTATTCTCGTACAACACGCGTGCATGGCCCTGAATGCGCATGATATAATATAGTATATAATATAGAATAATATTAATGCGTATAACGAACGCCGTGTTATAGGGGGGTTACAGTATAAGGCAGCGTTTGTTCTACTCTCTACCTTTTTAATTATATAACAAGACCAACCAGTCTAGCTAGTTGAATATGTATATCAATCCACTAACATAAAATTTCGAAAACTGCGGGATTTATAAAATATGAAATTTGGCAGGGAGGTTAGTAGTAGTAGTAGTAGTAGGTTAGTAGTAGGGTAGTAGTAGGGTAGTTTGTAGTTTAATAGACATCCGCTTAAAAGGGATTTTTCGATGGGGGGTTTAAAGGTTCAAATTTTTAAGCGTACGAAGCAACGGGAAATAGCTAGTAGTTACATACATACCTAGTGATGTCGTCCTTGTAGCTGTAACAAAGAACGATTCATATAATAAATAACGTAATAAATATTGGCTAGAGTTAAAAACTACACAGTACATAAATTATAAGAATATTAAAATTTAAAACATATGTATTCATTTACTCTTACGGCCTAACATCATACCTTGGTGCCTCATCCCTGAAGCTGTAAACAAGAAACAATATGAAATATACCATATAATTAAATGTTATTTTATTTCTAAATCTTACTACCGAAGATATGTAATTTAAGTGTATCTAACGAATTTAGCATTTGAAGAAGAAGCCCTCTTCAGCAAATGTGTTTAAAAATGTTTATTTTGTGTAAATTTCAGACGCGGCGTCATTATTTCTATAAAAATAAACAAAATTGGAGGGTTCGTTTGTAACGTCGTAAAAGAAATCTATTATTAAACGCATATCATTTGTAATACCGTATCCTGTAATCCCCTCTATAACACGGTAGATTTATTCCGCGTTACGGGAAAACGCGTTGTAGGAGTAGTCTCATACGAAGCGCTTGCACGACCCCGAATGCGCATAATAAAATATTATATAAAAATAATGCGTTATAAGACTACCATGTTATAGGGGGGATTACACAATGTAAAAATTTTTGTCTATCAACCGTCAGTCAGTCTTTCTGTTTGTTACGGGTAATCTCCGAAACGGCTGTATCGATTTTGATGGGACTTTTATTGTTATATGTGTGCGTTATGTGGCTATAAGGATGAACAGAGACTGGGTGATATCTTACGTACCTAGGAATTTCGCTTTTGTAGCTGTAAAAGAAATTAACAATCAGTATCATCAGAGCTTTCATAGAATGTAGTTTTTATCATTTCCAACGACATGCAATTCTACTAAGGGTACAAGAAGCCATTAAATATATGTATTAAAAAAGCTACTACCACGCCATTTCTATCTATACTATTATATAAAGCTGAAGAATTTTTTTTGTTTGCTTGAACGCGTTAATCTCAGAAACTACTGGTTCGATTTGAAAAATTCTTTCAACGTTAGATAGCCTAATTATCAAGGAAGGCTATAGGATATATACAATTACGCTAAAACTAATAGGAGCGGAGCACCAATGAAAAATGTTTCAAAATCGGGGGTTCTTTTTCCCATTTGAGAGCTTCCGCTGCGTGCGCTACGTAAATGGTTAAAGTTTCGTAAAAGTCATGTATGACAAAATTGTACCCCTTTAAAAGTTCTAAATAAAAGTCAGTGACAGTGTATGTCTATCTTTTAAGGTTGGCTCAGTTATAACCTTTTTTATGCTAATCAAATTTGTTCTAAAATAACAATTACTGTTTCTAGATATCTTGTTATTATAACATTCAAAATATAACCATTAATGACTGCCGTTTGCTATTTTCCCTTAATTCAAAATGCAAAGCAACAACCTTTAGATAGAATTTCTTAAAAAGTATTCATAGATAAATAACATTCTATGAATACTTTTTAAGAAATTAATAAGGTACTTATTTCCTAATGCTATATATAGCGCTAAGTATCTCTATAAGTTAATAAAGAAACTAAATACCGACGTTTATGGGCAAATTATGCGACATAGAATGCTCTATCATAGATATTGTAAACTTTTTATTTATGTGCCCATTGCCTTAGATTACAAATCACATATTTGAAAATGGAATTACATCGTTCAATATACTTATATAAAAATTAAAAAAGTTTTGTGAGATTATATGTTTGTACTAAAATATAATATAAAATATATATGATTAAATAAAATATATATGATTATATTTTAATGCTTCTTGTAATTTTTCACCATTCATCATTGAGTACAAAAAGTACTTTTCAATAATTATTAATACCCTATGAACTCTTAATATTTTATCAAGCTTAATGATATATATTGTTTGATAACTTAAGTTACAAAGTAACAAGCAATTTACAGTTTGTTGCTTTTCTTTGTTATAGCGCAAAATATTTTTGTTTCATTAACCATTTATAAAAAACAAATTCAATTTTTGAAAGACACGTTACAGATATTTATTTACTATATTTAATCCTTTTTAAAAAGATAAGAAATGAAAGTAATAATTCTAATATAAATAATTAAGTATATTAGAATACTTAATTATTTACATCAGAATTTTTAATACTTTGCCGTTTACGTATGTAAAAACTTTATTAAAAAAAACTACTAACCTTCAAAACGAACATGGCACCTAAAATGTCCGATCGTAAATGTCAAAATTTCCCGCGCTTTGCACCGGCTATGGCGTCCACTCACACACTTGTGCGGCTAGCGGCGAGCACTTGTATTTATAATGTCGTTCGTTACAACAGCGCCCGTTTAATATTGTCGTGTTAGAAGCCCTTGCGGTTTTGTAACAGAACCCTCGTTGGGTTTGCGGGTATTATTGTTATTATGGCATTGATTTTATAAATAGAATGATATAAGGGTTAAGGTTTACCAATCCGTATTATGATATCATTGACAATAGATTGTCAATATCAACAACTAACGCTTACCCCCGTTTCTGCCTGGAAAAAAAAATATTAGGAGGCAAACGCGCTTAGACTTCATTACGTTTGATAAAAGGAAGGTTGATAAACAGTTTTAATAAAAGATCTTGTTTATTACCTTATTTTAAAGAATTTAATGCGCCCGGATAATTAGGCAAAGGTTTCCACAGCTTGGATGTTTCCTAATGTCGGAGCCAGACACAGCGCAAAGTCTTTGTAAATTTTTTTCCTTGAAGACTACAAAGTTCTACAAAACTTTGCACAGCTACACAAAGTCCCTGGCCACACAACATGATCATTGAAATAATCATTCAAATGAAGCTATGTCTGGCTCCGGCATAATGGGTCACCCATCTATCACCCGGTCGCAGCAAGAGCAACTTAACCTAGCGATCGACTCAAATGCCGACCACTGATTAGACCACGACCTCCTCAAGTTTGCATATTGATTGTTTACTAAATACTTTACTGGTGTTCTCCATTCTACGGAACTACTATCGGGAGGTCATAAAACGTTTACCTTAAATGCAGGTATAATACTAGGTGAGTTTAGACTTTACAGAATTGATAAATTAGATTGTTGCTATTATAAAACTAATTAATGAAAATATAAATATACTGCATTATACAGTATACTTAAGTTTTATGTGACCTAACAAGGATTAAAACGTTTCTACATGTGTGGGCCTAGCACGAACATTCTCGATACATTTACTGACTTTTACGTTCGAAACCGAACCGACACACACACATCGTATTCTCGACTTCTTTTACTTGTATAATACTGATTTATTTCAATTATCAAGCGGTCTTTAATTATCCATATTATAACCGGTCATTGAACACGGATGATAATTGCAGTACAGAGAGTGGGGGGAGGGGAGGAGCCAGAGGGGGGATATACCGAACTAGTAATTAAACGACAGTCATGTTATTAATCACGCGTGATTGTAGGTTGAGTACAATATTCGATTAATTAAGTCCACCGATATCCATAGCTTGCGTCGTAGCCAGTTTAGACACGCCCATACAAAATTTTAATCTAGTTTTTTTTTTCATATCTATATAAATGTCAAAGATTCTTACCCTTAAGTTATTAGAGACAATAAGATTGTGTTGTTGGACACATTCGTAGTCTTCAAATAATATATTAACATAGGTTAGAATTAAATTACTTATTAGCTATTAGGCTAGATTATAATTTTATAACGTAGGTACGTATCTTGTACTTACTTTATATACAAAAGAAAGAAAATTAAAATTTATATAAAACCTCTATAAATAATAACTTATGCGCATAACTTCTGAACGACAGCACCAAATTGGATAATACTTTTTTGTTGTGTTCATTATCCTTAAGACAAGGCTAATAAAAATGGTCAAAAGCGTGTCAAGACAGGCTTATATAGAAGGGTTACGTATCCGATACGCTACAAACGTATTTGTTAAATAACTTCAAAAGTTGGTGTCCGATTTCGTTCAGAATAATTTTCCTAATGAGTTTTTAGCATGTTCTATCAATATGGAAAATTTCAAATCTTTACGTCTAATAGTTTGGAAATGCTAGGGGGGATCACCTTACGGGCAGATAGAGTGAAATTATAAGGGTTCCTTGTAGAACTACGGAACCCTAAAATGGCTGTATATATGTGTCTAGGTTTCGAAAATATTAGGAACAGGAAAAGAACGGTAAAGGGAACGGAACGGGAATTATATTATAGACTGTAAATCGTAAGTAACCCAATGTTCGGACAGAAAAAACGTCTGCCGGGTCAATTGAATAAATTCTACATATGTCAATTGAATGAAATGAAAATTGAACACACACACACACACACACACACACACACACACACACACACACACACACACACAGAGAGACATTTATTATTTTAACGTTGTAATAAATTAAAATAAAGAATTAAAGATGTTTTATGTTCGACAGCATTGCCGCATCCCACACGTACAGAGACATCGCTGTCAAACTTACAAAACCCCTCTCTTTGCGCCAAAGATTTAAAACACGCTGTAAAATATTATATGATTCTTATTGATACTTAAACGTTTTACCAAGAACTTTGTGAAAAATCTATTAACTTTGTACGACAACAATATCAGTATAAACACGTTAAGTCTTTAGCGAGCTACGCAACCGACTGCTTCGAAGCGAAACTTCGAATTACTTATACAAAGTCCAGCAATAAATTCTCGCGCTACGGTTCAAAGTATTTCATAAGGAAAATTGTAAATAAATTCACCAGAAAATAGGACTGGGGTACTCTGATTAAAGGATTTTCAGTATGGCAAGATCAAATATTTGTACACCCAACTAGCGGCCCGACCCGGCTTCGCACGGATATGTCATTGACGAAGTTTTCATACGGATCCCTAAGTTTTTTGAAAATATTCTATTGCCTATGTTCATCAGGGATAACGTAAAATTCTAATGGTGATAGTATTTCTTAAATCGGTCGAGTAGTTTCAGAACTTATTCAATGCAAACCAACAATCAAATCTTCACCTTTTATAATATTAAGTACAAATTAAAAAAAAATATTAATTTGTAATATGTCACTTTATAAATAAATCAGTTACAGACTATAGAGATAGTCTGTAATTGTTTTATGCCGTTCTGATTTGATTTATGATAAAATTGGCTGTGCCCGCGATTTCGTCCTTGTAAAATTAAGCAAAATAAAATACATTAAATTTTAGCGTCATGTCAAATAGCCTTCCTCGATAAATGGGCTATCTAACACGTAAAGATTTTTTGAAATCGGACAAGTAGTTCCTGAGATATTGCGTTCAAGCAAACAAACAAACTCTTCTGCTCTATATATTAGTATAGATAATAAACATTTCACTTTTTCTGATTATTGTTACTCTATTTTTTGTATCAAAAAGTTACTCACAAATTTCTTGACGTATAAAATTGTCTTAATTATTTTGTGTCATTTTTTTATCGATATTGATGCTTTCAAACTTTTCATGGGCACATCACTACGCAGCAAATCTCCGTGAGTTGGACTTTAATCTGAACTCTGACTCGGATTAGCCTTAAGTACTTAAAACCTTAAATGTGAATAGCATTTGATCCATTGTTATGTTAAACAGTTTCGGCAAATCTTATAAAATCTATGCAAATAAATAAAATGGAGGGGCCCTTTCATATTATGAACTAAGTACATCCCCCCCCCCCCCCTATGTTTTGGAAGGCACGTAAAGCAGTGGGTCCCCGCTAATGTCATTGTCTCCGAAACCTACAGAAGGACGGATATTTGAGAAAACCAGTGTTAGAATTGGTCACCCATCTATCACCCGGTCGCGGTAAAAGTTACTTAACCTGCCGATCGACTTAAATGCCGGTATGATCTTCTGGACCAAGCTATCCCTATTGCTATACAAAAATCGAATCGAATTCTGCTACCTGTGACCTAGATTTAATTGGCAAGCGCTATAAATAAATTTAATTACCTCACACTAAAACCTTATTCATTTCTCGTGATATTTGTATAGAAATGTCATATTTAGAAAAAAAAGATATGTCTATGGAACCTCTAAAACTATAAAATTAACAGGATTAAATATACTCGTGTTTTTGAATCAAGCTTATGTACATTAAGTAGCTAAACCTAGCATTCAAAGCAAGCTCTTTGTTTATTTAAAAAAAACGTGTATGACATCCACACGAACTCACACATAGATTTTATTTGTGTGAGTAAAACTCTTCAAAAATGTCGAGATATTTTAGAAAAAAATAAAGTGGAACAGCAAAGATTAATAACAGAATATAAACACAATGTTTTAATACAACTTATTAATACTGTAAAGTAAACGGCGAGATTCCGCTTAAAGGACTTCCTAACTTTATTATACTTCCTTTAGCGTTACTTAACTTTGAAAGTAGGAAGGGCATGTTCCCAGAGCGATAAGGCTTGCTTACTTAAAGAAACAAGAGCGTCTTGCACGAAACGTTATATGCGTGACTAGGGAGAATTAAAAAATAAAATTTACGTTCATGTTATGAAGTTAATACGATAAGAGAAATTAAATAATGTAATCCCATATTTTGAAGCTCGTCCATCTTGGTATTTCGTTTCATGCGGAGGCCGTGTTAGTCAAATAAAAAATTGTAATATTATACGAAATGCCGAGAATAAAGCGTGCGGCTAGTAAAAAAAATGAATAATAGTTAATTAAGTTAATGTTGATGGATTTACGATTAAATCACGTGAATATATTAGATGTGAAGGCTTTTGCTGGCAAATATATTTAAGCCTACTTTTTAGGGTTCCGTAGTACTACAAGGAACCCCTATTTCGCTCTGTCCGTCCGTCTGTCTGCCTGTAAGGTGGTCCCCCCTCTAGCATTTCGAAACTATTCGACGTAGAGACTTGAAAGTTTCCATGTTGATAGAACATGCTAAAACTCATTAGGAAAATTTTTCTGAACGAAATCGGACACCAACTTTTGAAGTTATTTAACAAATACGTTTATAGCATATTCGATACGGAACCCTTCTATATAAGCGTGTCTTGACACGCTTCTGGCCATTTTTATTACTTTTACGTTTTATTGAAATGTGACTTGGTTTTTATAGAATTTTGGTCCTGGGTAGATAGTAACCAAGGGCCTTGGTCGAACTATTCGAACCGTTCGAAATCGAAGATTCTACTGTATTTGGGATGAAAATATTCGTGCTAGGCCCACAGCAGACAAGTCTTTATCGTGTTACGCTTTTAATCATTGCTAATGCAACCCGCGTTGACACTAAGGAGGGTCAAATTTGTTTTAGGTTATCTTTGAAAAACTGTTATGTGACTTTTGGTATAATCAGTATTTGTAAGCATTCAACTTTTCTTAAAAGCAGTTTCTTCTGCAGCCGAATTGGGCCGTCGCGGCCGGGTACCAGTACCTCTTCCTCTCATAAGACCGGCGGGAAGGGGCTGCAATTCTGTGACACAGAAATGTTCCCTGTTTTTTTTTTATCAAATGTAAAAATATTTTTTTATTTTTTTTTCAAACAATACTTGGGCCATTTGTAGAACACCTAAAATTCAGTTATAAATTCTAGTTTAGGACGATTCAATAGGGTCTCCAGACTCAAACGCATCAACCACCCTAGTTTTTCTTAATAATGCTATAAATACGATTTAAAGATTTACAGGGCGTAAAGTACTTTTCTTTTATTTTATTTTATTTTCTTTTTTAAAAAGTATGTTATTTCCATTCCCAGGTCTTGAGATATAACAGATGTATAAGAGATACATAGTTACTGCATAATTCCGCACTACTTCTAATGTCTAAGTTAAATAAATGAACGCATTCAAAAAATATAAATCATCTCGATCGAAAATAGAAGGTAAAACAAGGTTAAGTTTTGTTTAAAAAAGGTTTTTTTTTTTAATTTAAATTTCAGTCACACTATTTGATAAACGTTAGATAATAATTAATTAACATTTAATTATGATACGGTAATTGAAGTCCATGAGTCTATTTTATTTACAATAATATATATTTAAAAATATGTATCAGCCGGCTGTTACCTATAACACAGCCATAAAGTCATCTATCCTAGGAACAGATTATAAAACATAACAATAGAAAATGGTGGATAGCCCTTCTTCACCGAGACAGTATGGCATCATCACCGGCTATGTAGCCATACATACCTGAGGTTGCCAGTGGAATAGTCTGTAGTAGACGTGGTTACGCTTCTAATTTAGCGACGTCGCCAAACCATCGCTAAGAGAAGGGCCTGACGACGCCGGCTACGTAGCCATGAATAAATACGATTGCCAATGGAGCAACCAGTAGTCGTGGCAAAATTTCTGATTTGCCTAAGTGTCGTCAAACTGCCGCATAGTGAGTTGTGCTAAATTTTAAAATGAATTGTTTTGATATGGCGATGTTGCCATGATGTCTCAATGAGGTAGGATTCTTATCAAACAAACATAATGTGCAATAGCTATTAATTAAACAAGTTTTCTTTTTGGCATTTAGCAAATTTTAAAAGTTTGCTAAAGAACTTAATCTAAACATGACACATTCATATTTAAATGTTTTGAACAGAGTAATGTTACATTCATATTTTTTTTATTATTGTAATATACCAGCGTTAATTTTGCAGATGAATAAATGTCCATGTCTTGTATTATTTACCATATCTACTCTAGAAATTAATCAATTACTTTAATAATAAATTATCTATTGCTTACTTTCTGTAGATTCTTTGACATTGGCATCAACATTAGATATTTCACCATGTAACTCCTCTGCATGAGACCTTACTTGCAACAATTCCCTGATGGAGTCTATAAAGCCCTGAAAAATGTATGTAATTTGAGATTTATTTAACTAAAAATTTTATTTAATAAACTCTGATACACAAGATACATTAATTAAAAATTTCTTTTACATAAATTATTATTTAAATATTATTTCAAATTTCTATTACAATACTAATTCTTTATTAAAATTTTAATTTTTTCTATTTCTTGATGCAAAATGAAATTATATAAATTAAATGTTGCCGTATTAAATAAATGTTATAATCGTTTAAATAAACAAATGAGACTATTTACTTTAGTTAAAATACTGCTCTTTAACATTATCAATAATTCAATGGTATTATAATAATGTATGTGCAATCACTACACATTTATAGGCGACGTATTGATTTGTAACAATATGTATATACTAGCTGTATCCTGCGACTTCGAACGGGCGGGCCACTTAGAGCTTTCGAAAATAGCGTACGACCGATTCTCAGACCTACTATTAAGATATGCACAAAAATTTTCATAAGGTGACTGTGAATTCCTTATTAGGTGACGCCGTTTTGGGGGAGCTTAGCAACAAACATACATCGTGACACGAGAATTTTATGTATTAGATTAAAATAATAGTATAAAAGAGGAACAAGTGAAGAGAATGGTTAAATTACCTCAAGAGTTGTGTAAAATTAACTTCATCAAAGAGAACATACAAAAAATTCTTCACTTTAAAATAAAAACATAAAAAAGGATCTACAATGTTTTATGTTTATCCTATACTTACTTCTGCATAGACTGCGCCAGATTTTCTAATGGTGTCCTGTGGAAATTCATTTGGAAATATCCTTCTTAATTCCACGTCTTCACTGAATAAAAACATTACAACTTACATATTTAAAAATAAATATATATTAAGGTTAAGAATGAAAATTATATACTACCAGCTGTACCCTGTGACTTTGTCCGCATTTACTCTTATCCCGTAGGGGCTTAAAAAATAATTTACGACCGATTCTCAGACGTACCAAATATGCACAAAAATTTTCATATCAAGCGCTTAAACCGTTTCGGAGTAGTTTAGCAACAATGTGACACGAGAATTTTCTGCATCAGATCTATATATTATAAAGGCCAACGGTCACCTATCACGGAATCTCGATGACCGCGGAATGTATAGTCAACCAAAAAAGTGCTTTAGCGTTTTGGATGACAATTTGAAGAAAATTTTGACTCCTATTTGAAGAAAATTGTGCTATTGAAGAAAAAAGAATTTGTCCTATTTGAAGAAAAACTCCTATTTTAAGAAAATTTTGCTAAGGATTATATATTACAAATTAACGTAATGCAAAACAAGCAAAAATGAGCCTTTTAACTTATTGACATGCAAACGACATTCGACCTTAGAGTGGCAAACCAATTTCTTGGACGATATAAAAATCGTATATAAAAATGAAATTCGGCAGGGAGACAGTTTAATAGCAGAAAAATTAATTTATCAAAATGTTCACCTAATATATTTCGCGGGCGAAGTCGCGGGTACCAGCTACTTAACTATATTTTCGTCAATGATGTTAATGTGTTTTAATAAATAAAAGAAGTACAAACACTCACTATGTATAAATTGCGGTTTGACCTTTTTGTATATGATAGTGAAGAATCTGCAAATATATACATAAATATTAGAAAGAAAGAAAGAAAGAAAATACATTTATTTCTAATAAGGTAGACAAACAGACTTACTTTAAGAAACACAAATAAGGATTGTAAATTTTAGTTATACATAATTACATTAAACTGAAAATAACATTTATTACATACATATTCATTTAAGTAATGTCAAAACTTTCAGCGACAGTTTTTTTGATGTTTAATTATTAATATTAATAATTCGTATTTAATTTCATTAATATTCTTTTCAATAGCGACTATAGAAACTGTACAATAGGAATCCATATTCACGTCTCTAAATAATATTACAATTTCTTAAACATTATTCTAAACGGAAGCGAAATCGAAATTAAATTAAGATGTGAAACTATCACAGATGTTAAATCTGACGACGAATTTTTACAAAATAATAATAATTATGTAAAAATCTGTAAAAGTAAGATTTTATTAGCGTTTACACATTTTCTAAGGACACAATAAATTCATTTTATCAGCTACGCTTAAAATAAAGTTTTTTCCGCTTGAGTGTAAACGGATTTGCGATTGGTCAAACTTGTATATACATTATGATATAGGAAAATGTGTCTACCGATCGCAAATCGGTCACAGCGAAGCGATAAAAACGCCAATTCCGTCGATCGTATTTAACAGTAGATCTACATTATGGAAGGTAGAGGTGAGTACGAGTATATAACATTCTCAATATTGGTGTATACATATTGACCGTATATTTTTATTACAATGACAAATTCTAAGAAACTGGATAGCGGTGTAAAGCTTAGGATAGCTCAAAGGAAATACTTTAAATCTTCTCCCTAGTGTCGCATTAATATACATGATAATAGATGAAGACCTTATTATGATATACTTATACTAACCCTTACAATTTGTATTCTATATCGCCCGTGATTTATGAAAGGAGAATATTGCAGCTCGCAGCGACGATCGCGTCGCGGGACAGCTATCGCTATGTCACTGACGCTTGGTAGGTAGTGTTGACGACGCGGGAAACAGCGATAGTCGCATTTAAGATATTGCAGCACTCAGCGACAATCGCGTCGCGGGACAGCCATTGTTGTTACTGACGACGCGGGCCACGGCGATATTGCGGTCGTATTAAAGTATTGCAGCACTGCGACAGTCGCGTCGCCGCACGACGGTCGCGTCGCTCACGCGAGCGAGTCGTCGTCGAATCGGTCCGCGTCCGTGTCGTCGTCGTCGCCCCGCGCGGCGACCACGCTGTCGTAGTAGCGGCGCGGGCGGCCGCCCCACAGGTCCAGCGAGGCGCACAGCTCGAGCGCAAGGTTGGCGGGCGGGCGCAGGTCGGCGGGCAACGGCCCGCGCGGCACGAGCGGCGCGAGGCGGCCGGCGCGGCGGGCGGAGTGGCGGCCGGCTCCACCGTGGGCGTGCTGCTCGACCTCACCCGCGGCACGCTGCGCTTCACCGTCGACGACCGGCCGCAGGTACGGCCGCCGCCTTACAGAAGTACAATCATGAAAGACTTCATCACTCAAATATCTACTCGCCAATTATTCACCATCTCTTAGTGTTCATGTACACTTCGATTACAAGAAAACACTATATTCATATCTTCTACTCTCAGTGTTCGTGGACAACTAAACACTTCGGCTTAGACTAAATCTTTCATTTCAAAACATATGTGTATACTTAAAAATTGATATAAGTATGGAATAATTTAAGATAATCTTAAAAAGAAAAACAACATTATTCGCTTACGAAAATCAAAGCCCTAAAATGTAGTCTGTGCGTATAAATTTTACTGCTTGACATTCAAAACGAGGCGAGAAACTCGATTTACCTCAGAGCGTCGTCTATTTAATTGGAGTAACTTCACGACTGCCTCGAGAGTACCTCAGAGAGCCCTTAAGTGTCTCTAAAACTTCTTTTTTCGTTGTTTGCAACACTAGTAAAAGATTCGCGCTGTTTATTTGTTCGGTAAAGTCATAGACAATATACTTCTGGGTGTCTTATTTTTGAGAAATATCTCTCGGAAAAATAACTCAACCATCAACAAGAATGGCAGCGCAGCGGTAAGTTTTGAGGGTGTTAATAAGTCATTAGTCATCCGATGCCTGTATCACTAATACGAAGTTAAAACATTAAGGCATTAACACAACATTATTGAAATACTTTGATGACGAACAAAACGTCATACTTCCAATTATTAGCTCAAGTGGTGATCAGGTATGGCATAAGTCATGACCAAAATTGATACAAATTGTGAGAAGAATGAGCACAAGTCGTGAGCAGAATTGGCACAAGTCGTGAGCACTACTGGCACAATTCGCGAGCACCATTGGCCCAAGTCGTGAACAGTAAATAGAGGCAGAAGGAGTAGACTGAAATCCATAAGGTACTACCTTCATCCCCGTTCCTGCGAGACTGTTATTATTCCCACTCTTGGAAGAAACTTTACGCTTGCTTTGGGAGAAAATATTCTAAAACTGTAAAGTACAGAAGCATATGAGAATGTATGAGGCAGCACCACGCTTGCAGTACTTTTGGTCTACAACCGAATTAGGCCAGCGCGTCTGGGTATCAATACCTCCTCACGCAAGATAGGCGTTAAGTGGCGGCAATGCTGTCACGTTTTTTTCAGCTTGTCAGAGTTCCCACGCCTATTCAAAGGCCGGCAACGCATCTGCGAGTTTTCTGGTGTAGCAGATGTTCATATGCGTAGGTAGATACCGCCTGCTCGTTGGCCCTTTGTAACATAAAAAAATCGCAGTCACAGATTTTATTATTATAAGATATTATATAATCTGAACAGAAATACATTTTACCAGTGTTAGAATAAATATTAATTCACCAGTGTTAACACAATTTATGATTCGACATTGAAAACAGGGCGAGAAACTCGATTTACTTCAGAAAGTCGTCTATTTAATTGAACCAATTTAACGACAGCCTCCGAGAGCTTTTGAGTGCTTCTCGCATTTTTGTAATCCTTTTGAGATAAATCTATAGGAATAATGAAATGAAATGAAAAAACCATAAACGATGGAGTGAATACTATTTTTAGGAATCCATGCATCCATAAATTAAATTTAAAAAAAAATTTCCGTCTGTCTCTTTGTTCCGAGTAATCTCCGAAACGGCTGAATCGAATTCAATGGGACTTACATTGGTAGAAAGCTAATGTTGCACGAGCTGTGCCCGCGACTTTTTTTAACTAATTTTACGTCCGCGTAAAATTAGTTAAAAAAAAGGTTCAATTGTACCCTAATGAAGAGATTAAGCCACCGGGAAGTCTCACAAACCGAACGAAACGCGACAATAATACCATCACTTGACGTGACAGCATTGTCGCCGATCTTATTATGTGAGAAGATATAATAATCCTGTATATATATATTTATGTTTATTTGAATTAAAGGAATAACACAAAGTGACAGATTGATTAGAAGAACAACGATAATGGTAGAAACTGAAAAAAAAATTAAGAATAAAGTATAAATTAATATAGGTTTGGCTGCTCTTACCCCACATATATATGCATTTTTATAAATACGTTTAAATATGATTCCTTTCCATGAGTTTTGCTGCTTTAATCCTGACACATAGCACTTATAACGTGGCATGTTGAGAACCGTTTATTTCGTTGTAGTTACGCGCGTTATGTGACCCAGATATTAAAGGGATAAAAGCATGTATGCCCCCATTGTAATAAGTTAATTAAGCACTACGTAGCGTTGATGACATCCAAATGAAATATCACCGCGTATAATTAGATTCGCCTTTTCGAATAAATTCGCATTACTCCTTTCACCGATTTGCATGAATTGTTTGCAGTAATACCAGTTGAATTTCATCATGGGGCATTCGAAGCTTGGAATAAGACTCCACCACATCCTACTTAAAAACCCATAAGCACACACGATAGGACAGGGTGGGGAACTCCTTTCAAACTATAGTTTACAAGAAATTCCCCACTCTGAAGAAATAATGGTTAGCTCCAGTATTCTAACTGACAGGATTTAGAAGTTAGAGATTTCCAAGAGTCTCACGTCTCTTCACTATGGTCCCTCTCATTTATAGGATAAGCTTTTTGGAGGGTAAACGAAAATTTTAGATAAGTACTAGCGGCCCCCTCCGGCTTAGCACACGGATATTTACATTATCGAAGATTTCATACAGATCCCTAACATTTTTGATAATATTCTATCACCTATGTTCATCGGTGATAATGTAGGATTCTAATGGTGAAAGAATTTTTCAAATCGGTCCGGTAGTTTCAGAACCTGATCAACGCAAACATATTATATTTCCTCTTTATATACTATTACATTCGATTAGATATAGATGTAATTTATTCATTCAATTGCACATGTCAATTGATACCTAACGCCCCGTTAGGGCATAGCAATTTTAATAGAGAAAATCATGAACGAAACTATTTTATCATAATTATGTAGTAATTCATTATAATTTAATTTTATAAAATGTTAAAACTGATCCATGAAAAGGAATATGTCGATTTTAATTTCTTTAACAATTAGCAGGATAAAATAATTTCGGTTAATAGATAGTAATATGGCAAAGTATATTAAAAAAAAATGCCAAAAACTCAATACTACAAATAACGTCAGCTTTACAGAATAACGTCAAATTTTCAAAATTACGTCAAGTTTATCAAATGATGTCAAATACAAATGTACAAATTAACTTGACGTTATTATAAACTATATATATACTTACATATAGATGGAATTAAGAAGGTTTAACTTCAGTCGTGTGGCGTAAAGTTGAGATGGACTAAAAGAATATACTGTGCAAATAATATTTATATTCCGCGTTAAAAATATTCGAACTTTACATCGTTTTGGGAAAAATAAATCAGAGAAGCAAGATAATAAATAAATCTAAATGAAAGTCCTTAATATCCTCTAAACATAACGAGGGGGACATTTTTTTATTTTTATAGCAACCCTACGAATTCTCGCATGAGTCACCGACGCGGCGCGGTTCACTGCTCGTTTCCCCTCTCAGACGCGTCGTAATGTCGTTGCTATCGATCTCAATTTTTCTCTTCGAATATATTTTAATTGTGTTCACTTCTAGAAATAAACTTACTATAACTATGTACCATATTATGTATATAAAATTATATACTAGTATTACTTAAAATTATATTTTAAATTATACTAAAGATCGCTTGGTGGTTGAAATACAGAGAGAAATCTTTAAATTGCAGATATACTGATTTACAACTATATTATTATTAAAGTGGCTTTGCACGCGCTATTATGCGCAAAGCATTTCGCCAGTGTCGTGTGACAAGGAAAAAAGAAACTATATACATTTATTTGTTTAACAAATTATAATATTTGACAATTTATATTTTTTCCGTCGTCATGACCACGATTTGACACAATCTTAGAGTAATATGTATACATGTGTGTATTAATCGTGTAAGCCTGAGGTTTTATTTCAAAAATTTCATGTATATTACAAATTGATTTTTTTATAACGATAATAGAATTCGCTCACCCTCTTCTGTATAAACTATGATTGTGCCAAATCTCATACAACATTCGCACAATTTTGGTAAAATGGTACCTTAAGTCTTTGCTCCACGCATTACCGAATTTTTTATTTTTATTTTTTAATTATTTCATGATCGTATTTAATCTTATAAAAACATAGTAAAAAGTGGAGTACAGTAAAGAAACATTCATTAATGGACGAATAATTTTATTCTTACTATTCTTAATTCAAATATTATTTGTTCACATGCAAACGGTTCTGTGTGAGTCATCGCTCAACGTTTCAATCTTAAAACGCAAGTTTTAAGTTAAAACTTAAAGTATGCATGTGTTTTAAAGTAAATGGTCATCAACTATCATTAACGTTCAACACTATCGTTACTGTACTTAATGCTTCGTAAAGCATTAAAAGTGAGTCAGCCACAAGACCCCTTTTGTTTTAGTTATCAAAGAACAGACTTACACAAGCGGCGCTCAGCATTTCAAGCCACCATATGGTCGACATGCGTGTGTTGTGATATTTTTTATCGTAATATTTAAAAGCCGGTCGCGCCCGTCCTTCTCGTTGGTTTCGCTACCGTAAATGGTAGTGAAAAGGAGCCATGACATGACACTTACCGTTAACGCAACAGAATAAATCTACAATGGCGTTGATTTTGAGCCCAACAGATGTTCACTTCATTTGTATGTTTAGGCTCTTGAAATTTAAGTAGCTATTGTTTATTCGTTAGCGTTCAACTTTCGTGGGATTTATCGATTTTTGTGTCTAATGTTCTCTTCAATTTTATAGTTAACATTGCAGTCCTATCTGTATTTTTACTGATGGTCATCGAGACTTCATGTTATTTTTCTACTCTAATAAAATGCTTTTTCATAGTGTAAAAGGTTAGGGTAATTGCATAGAGGAATTTTCTTTTTAAGCATCTTGCATTCCGTTTCAATCCAGTCATATAGCAATCCATAATGATTATTTCGTTTGGTATAGGAATAAGAACAGAAATTTTAGCATTAGTTGGCAATGTTTGACAAAATGATATATGAAGATGCGTTATAGATGCAATTAATCCCAGCAAGAAATTAATATAGTTTAACCAATCAACCGCAAGTAGCTGTCGGTACTTGAATCACAAATCAAGAGATCCGATCCAAGATCGCAAACCAATAACTTGGAATATATTAAAAGTCATGAATTGAGATTCAACATTCATTCGTGGCTCATTGGATGGACCCAATCACCTAAAAGCATTTAAAGTTCCATTCACGTGAATCGTCAAAATTCAAAAGAGCAGCCAAGCCAAGCACCAAGTTGAAATGGGGTCACTTTAAGTATTAATTGCTTTTCCTAATCCATTGTAATTCAGGTTTGGCGGAAGATGCAAATGACTCTAACTGGAATGTTCCACTTTCTAACTGAAATGTGAAAAGTTTATGAAACATATTGCCTTGGAATGGAGTCGTTTTATCAATCCGTGCGGAAGTAAATATGTTACTAAATCTAGGGCTGCGAATTTTGGTCAGGACTTTAAAATAAAAGGACTGACAGACAGGCGAATGTGATTGCATTAACCTACTGGTTGCCCTCTGAGATATTCACAAATTGATATTATCTCCTTAGATATTAATCGTCTTCAAGGACACAGCATAATATTATGCAATTACTTAAAGATCAAAGAAGTCTGCAAGGCTTCTGGCGTTGTAAATGCAGAGGGGCTAAGACAAGCAGTCCCGATAGTTTTACTTACTTTTACGTTCGAAACCAAACGTCAAATGCAACAATGCACACGCACACTATGGTCTGTAGCCGAACTGGGCTGGTGCATCCGTGTACTAGTACCTCTTTCTCACATAAGGCAGGTCTGAAGTGACGGCAATGCTGCCACGTCAAGTGACAGTATTGTTGACGCGTTTCGTGTGGTTGGTGAGAGTTCCCAGTGGTCAAAAGGCCCTCTAAAGGCCAGCTGCGCAACTGCGACCCTTCTGATATGGATAGTCACTTGCATGAATCTCCTGCCCGTTTGCCCCTTGTAGTATAGAATAAAATGAGTAACAGGGAAAATTCTAGGACAGCGCGTTCCACCGTAGACCCCATCTACGCGGAAAATTACGCGTGATTGCGGTCAAGCGCTTGCCTATTCGTCACAAACAAAAATGCAATTAAAATATTTCTATGTTCCTAAAATACGTTCACCAACGTGTATAGTTTAATTTTGTTTGTGGGTCGCGTTGGGTTGATTGTACATTTAATTTGGAGGGTTGTCATTCAAAGCCTACTTGGTATTCGAGAAGCGTGCATTTTATCAACTAGGTCCTGACATGATGACGTGTTTGACCGTTTACCGTTTTTGGTACTGCCTACGCTTGAAGACTCACTCTAAGTATGAGGACATACATAATGCATTAGGTAACTGTATTTGATTCTTTAGTGGGATCAGAGGGAGTAGAATTAGTGTTCAATGTACTTACTTCTACCTAGCATTATCCTGGTCTAATATCAGGGTCCACTTAAATTTCAGGGAATATTTGATTGCGGTTGGACATCATTCCAAGGATCCCCACAATCTACAATGTCACAATTAATATCACCAAGTGAAATCGGGACACATTTTTTTCGAAGTGTGCAGTGACCCTGCCTTCTCCTCCTCTAGTGGTTGTATTAGCTATATGTATGTATATATATTTCTACAAAAGTGTAAAACAGGTGTCTGTTACCTATAACACAGGTATTAAGTTGTCTATCTTAGGAATAGACGTCCGTGTGTCGTTTAGTCCTATGTATTTATTTATATAACACGGAGAAGGACGTTAGGATATCAGTGTTAGTATTGGTCACCCAACTATCAACCAGCCGCGATAAGAGCTACTAAAAAGATCCACTCAAATACCAGTCACTGATTAAATTACGATGTTCTCATTTTACGTTTGTTCCTTGTCAACTAAAAAAGCCAATTCGTATCTAAAATTCCCAGCATAAGTCAACATTATATTATGACTTACTAAGTCAACATAAACTACTAATGCATAGGTCATCAAAACATAGTGCGGAACATTATGCACGCGTGATAGGCACTGATTATGTCGTAAAACAGGTCATAGGATAAATTAGTTCGTAGTGGTGGAGTCGTAAATTCATAATTCCATTTCATGCCGAGTAATTCTTGCTATTTGGTCTGGAATTTATGGATGTTGGGCTAAAATTTGCGCAATATTGCAACCGCTAGGAACACAAAGCAGACAAAGAATTTTTCTGTTGGAAAATTGTAATTTATTGTTATAGGAGTGATGTTAACACTCCCCGTATTTCTTATATGACATAGGACAATTGGACAGGTATTTTATCTAACCGTAAGTAAATATAAATGATAGGTATATAGGTAGCGGGTTAAATGAAACCGTCGCTTCAAGCTGCCTGTTAGGCCTGAGAGTTTGATATTTTGTTAAAATAACTAAATATGCATATGACTATTGTGACTGTGTTGTCACTGTGACTGAGTGAGCAACTGGTCCGTTGACGTAGTTGTCAGTAACCCTGCCTTCCGCTCCGAGGGTTGTGGATTCGATTCCCAACTCGAGTCTGGGTGTATTATATATATAAATATTTATATATTTCTAAAACAAAAATGTTTGTGTATAACAGGCATTAACCTTTAGTTAACTTACCTATAACACAGGCATTATGTTGTCTACTTTAGGAACAGACGTCCGTGTGTTATATAGTCCTATATATTTATTATTTATGACTATGAATTGTGGTTTTAGGGTTCCGTAGTCGTACGAATAACTCTTATAGTTTCGATCTGTCCATCCATCCGCCCTTTCGTTTTTCCACTTTAACTTTTAATTTTCGGAAATCCATGACATAGATGAAAAACTAAACTATTTTGCTTTAATCCGCGAATGAATACGAGGTAAAATCGGTGTAATGCTGCAACCCGAAGGCTACACCACCGAATCCGCACTAAAGCACAGCACTAAACTGACTTTCCGATGTGCCTCAACGTACGTTTTGTTTCGACACCGAAGCATCATCAGGAGATAAACTCTACAAAGGATATTCGTAAAGACTTAATATATCTATATATCTGTCTATTTATCTATCCTACTATTACCATAACCGTAATCCGTGTCCGTTCCGTATCGTAACTAAATTGTAAAATAATCTAATTCACAGTGGTAGCGTGAATGCAATGTTACATTCTATACCAAATTGTCGCTAATTACACTAAAATTTACAATCATTAAAACTAAATTCGAGTTAAATTACTACCGCCGTCCAGACGCTATCGCTTAAATAAATTTTATCCCCTACGCTAATGCAAAACTTTTTATGTAATTACAGTTCCATATAAGCATAGATGCATTATGCTTATATATAACTGTAATTATCTATCTCTATCTCTCTCGTAATCTATCTCACTTTCTCGTGCTGGCGATGTATCCCTAGTGGTAGTTGGGTCAACTATCATTGTGGTTTCTCTACTTCGCTCTTTGACATCAATGTCGTATAATTATATGATTAAAATTGAATTTTTCCGTTTATCAATAATAACTCTTATAAGGCTGGGACGAGTTTGATAGAAAGATATCCCGTAAAGATATCCAGCATGCGTCAGCAAGCTACTTAATAAAAATGTGGTGACGCGTCAATAATTACGAGTAGTTACGGACTAGTAAGTATGTATACAAAGTACGTAAGTATTGTTGCGTCACTATATTACGAACCACCACATTGCGAGTCACCACATGACGAGTGACCATATAACTCTCTTGGCAATCAACTATCACCGTCGTCGCACTTGTTTACTTCGGTATGTAAAAATAATAAATGGTCTTCTTCTTCTTCCAAGATCCAGTACCAGGATCCGCTTAGATTGAAGAGGATTTGGCTGCGGAGCAAGTTAAGATGACTGATCGCCATTTGACGTCATCCTCGGAACCCCCTCAATCTCTGCAACCTCACGACCACACATTTATCTGGTCTCACTGTATTACGTGCCTTCCGAAACACGGAGGAGGTCGGATATCAAAAATAAACCAGTCTTAGAATAGGTCACCCATCTATCGCCCAGTGGCAGGAAGAGCTACTTAAACTTGCTATCGACTAAAATACCGACCACTGTAATCAGTGGTCGGTATTTTAGTCGGTATTTTAATCGGTATTTTTGAGGAAAATAATAAATAGAATGTATGAAAATATATCAAAATGGCGCTACCCTGATAAAAAATATATGCCATGCCGCAATATATACAAAGCGGAAAAAATAGAATGGTAATTAAAAACACTATGACAAAAATTCTTGCCATGCAAGAAGGGAAGACGGCAAAAAAAATATAGCGCTACATGTATCATCTACCCTTACAGTAAATTAACATCAGCATTTCGACTCTTAACGTCAAGGATTACCATATTTTTAATCTCAACATCTGCTGGGTGGCCCGTCAGAGATTTCAATTATGATTTCCTCGTACATAATATTTTCCTACGAAAATTCCCTTTTTATTTTCGCTCATTGTTGGAATTTCTAACGGAAACAATTTCCCAAATTGTTGATCACGTTTCAACGTGACGACTGTGCCGTATTGAAATGCCGGAAAAAAATCAATTACTTTGCATAAATCCGCGACGAAATTTAAAAGATTTTTGCAAAGTCACTTAATGTTGTCTGTTTGATACGGATTTTAGCGCATTGTGCCCGGTTCGATTTATTAAGTGCCTTAATGGATATTGAATTTTTTTAAGCATACTTTCTATAGTTATTATACTTCGTGCTTAGTCCTGTAGATTAGTTACATATAACAGTATATAACAAAGGTAGTATCTCTTATCCAGCCCTCACCACTCGCACTACACCGTGCTATTATATTACTAGTTTATCTACTAATCATTTTTAGCGTAATGATATATAACCTATAGTCTTCCTCGATAAGTGAGCTATCTAACACTCATAGAATTTATCAAATCGGACCAGTAGTTCCTGAGATTAGCGCGTTCAAGCAAACAAAAAACTTTTCAGCTTTATACATTAGTACAGAGTATAGATACAGTAAAAAACTAGAGCGACTCTACGACAAGTAGTTTTATCTTTAATATAATCTTCTACTGCTAATTACGTCTTAAGAATAAGTTTTACAAATTGTTTTGACGAAATATTCCGACTTTAGTAAGAGTTAAGAGTTTTTTGTAGGCACGTATAAGCAATGGCTGCATAGTTGAAAAACTTTGAAAACATTGCCTTGGAAGATGGCCAGAGGCGGGTGGCGTAGCGACGGCTAAATATTCGATAATATCGGCTAAGTAATACTGTAAAGATGACTTATTTGAGCTTAAAACTAGAGTACAGCTTTAGTTATAATTTTTGATTTTTTATCAGTTGCCTGCTTCGGTATTTCCGAACGGATACAATTTAGGGACCTTCAAGAAAAGAGCATACTCATTTCTCAAAGGCCGGCAACGCATCTGCGGTCCCTCTGGTGTTGCAAAAATGCATATCTACTAAGACTAATAGATTGGCCACCTGTATTACTAAATAAGAATATCTAGTATGAAAAAAAATTAGGCACACCTAAAATATTCCTAGTATTAAAAAAATATTAATGCACGAATCTAGATATTTATATTCAAGTCTCAACATAGATAATGCGCGCCCGGCCTTACTCGGTGCCGTTAGACTATAAAATTATAACGCTCTACCCACACACTTCATCAAATCATAGATGCACTTAACGGTAAAGCTTTAGGTATACATAATATAGACGAGAGATGAAAACTAAATTAATTCGGTTAAACACACGCTAGAAGTCTGACTCTTGAGGAGCACGGACTTTTCGAACCAAAGTAAGTCGACAAGTCGACGAGTCGACTATATTTAGATGAAAATGTTCGTGCTAGGCCCACAGCGGACCCTTCTTTTCGTTTCGATTCATAAGTTCGTGCTAAGCCCTTTTATGATCCCTCTGTTTTGGAGGTGTAGCTTTCGGGTTATAGTATTTCCACATGTAAAGTTCGAGAACACGTGCCTACAAACGCCTGAAAAAATCTTGACCAACCACATCATAATTGGTCCATTCGTCACTGGCCCGTTGACGCAGTGGGCACCCTGTCTTTCGCTCCAGGGGTCGTGGGTTCGATTCCCACCTCTTGTCTAGGTGTATTATCGCTAAGTATGTATTTATATATTTCTAAAAGAAAAGATTTGTGTATAACAGGCATCTGTTACCAATAACACCGACACTAAGTTGTCTCCCTTAGGAACAGATGTCCGTGTGTCATATAGACCTCTATATATTTATTTATTTAGGAGCTACGATGCCACAGACAGACGTACATACACACAGACACTTCAAAATTATAATACCCCTCTTTAAAACACGCAAGGAGTCCGTACAGTGACCCACTGGCTGCACTATTATTGGTGAAGTATCGCGTTACCTCATATTTCATTATCTTCGTTAAGACCTACTACCCATTAACAGCTTTCCCCTTAAGTTGTGCTTAAAGCTGTGTACACACGATACGTACTAAATAACACAAATATTTAACAGTGTTTGAGTTCTGTAATTTATATAATTTTTTCGCGATACTTTTATTTAATACTAGCTGTAACCGCGACTTTGTTCGCGTAAAATTAGGTAAATAAGATTTAATTTTAGCGTGATGATATATAGCCTATAGCCATCCTCGATGAAAGAGCTATCTAAAACTGAACTAATGTTTTAAATGGTACCTGTAGTTCCTGAGATTAGGGAGTTCGAGCAAACAAACAGACTCTTCAGCTTTATATATTAAATTAGTATAGATTAGTGGTAATATTGAAATAAAAAGTTTTTATAAATAGATGTGATTAATCCATGTACATATCGACAAGGGAAATACCTTATACAGTGCAACCTTAATATAACGTACATTTTAGCGAGCCTCTAATTAACGAAATTTGTCAACCCAAAACCTTTATATAAAGTTCCCACCAATATATAACTCTTAATCTTATAGTATGTGATTCATGTCGCGACATGTTTCACTTATCGACATAGATGTTCAACCCTAATGACATGTAGCAGTATTTGTTGCAATGTTGGTACTACAATTTTAGTTCTGGATATGCCCATTTATGGTCATAATAGAATCATTAAGTCTTGCTAGTAACAGAAATATTTTAGCTTAAGTAAAATTATGCAAAGGAGACACTCTGTGAACAATTTATATAATTCATATTATTTGTTGAATATTTGTTTCATCATTTTTTGTTAATCTTTGAAAAAAAAAAAAGTTACTACTGTCACTTCTTTTGACATATTCCAAGAGTAAATCAGTGTCAAATTTTCAATGCTTAAAAACTCATTTCATTGTCGGTTGTTGCGTGGAATGTGTTGAAGTTTCATACGCAAGTCGCAATGTCAGATGTATCTCGAGCATTGCATCATTAATGTTCCTTGAATTTGCTTTCAATTTAACTGTGTTCTGTATTTAGCTATCAAAACACGATGTAAGATTTATCGAAAGTGCATGAAGATTTGTTTCTGCATTTTTTCGTCGAGCTGTGATATTTTTTAATAATTTTATTTGACGTTTGTTTCCACGTGGTTAGTGTCATTTAGTATACGTGTTAATATTCGCCGAATTATAGTGTTTATACATCCGACGGTCACTGAAGCAAGAAATGGAATCTCTAAA
Organism: Charaxes varanes; assembly: GCA_024363005.1. Classification (NCBI taxonomy): domain Eukaryota; kingdom Metazoa; phylum Arthropoda; class Insecta; order Lepidoptera; family Nymphalidae; genus Charaxes; species Charaxes varanes. The sequence goes on along the minus strand of JANCMC010049489.1, from coordinate 82,333 downwards.
TATGTCTAAATTAAACTTATCTAGCGTAAGAAGCAACGTGACTACCGACAATGCACCAAAACAAGAAGTGACGGAATCAAAGTTCGAGTCGAATGTAAGTTTACAATTCGTGATGAAATGCTTTATTTATGTAAACAAGTAACTTGCTACACTTCCTGAATTAAAGGCGTTTAAACTTATTCTTTGCCGTTGTAATTTATATAATGTTAAAACTATGAGGAAGCTAAAAAATCTCAGCCAGATTGTTCCTTCACAACCTTGAAAGTATATCGAGTGATTTTCCTACTTTCTCTGATTGAGATTATAGAGATAATTCACTTATGAATGAGGTATTCTACATGCAATAATATATACAAATTTCTAGCGAATTGTAATATATGCATGTTAAATGTTTTGTGGTGAAATAGTTAACAGAGGTGGAATACTAGCTAAAACTGTAGTGAGGTATTCGATTTCCCTATTGTTGTAGCCTCTCTTAACATCAGGCTCTAAAAAACTAAAATGGAGTGGTAACCAGAATATATATACTTACTTACATACTGGAGCGGCTCAGAAACCTAAAGTAAGAATATATACAGTGTAAACTATTTATAAAGTTGTTTGTTATAACTAAAAACCCCCTATTGCATAGAAATTAGGTCAATTTGGTTGGTTTACATCAAAACCCACACATTAGTACATTCTTTATAGTGCATCAGCCATTCTTTATTATGAAGTATATGCCTTTATTTTAATGTCAGCAAATATTAAAAAAGTATTTAACAGTGTGCTTATGTTTATAATAATGTTATAAAAGGTTCAACTAAAGCTTTGAGGTGCTTAAATTTTTAAAAAGTCACCTTGCTTCTGTTATTGTTAATTGCCTGGAACATGTGTTGAAGATATTTCATAAATTTTAGTCAGCAAACTCTGAGACAATGTTTTGCGAGTGGGTAAAGAGTAACCGGGATTCAACATCTCTACAAATCTTCGGAATTCTGGTTCTTCAACCATTCGAAAGGCATGATATCCTTTGGCTATCATGATAAGCAGCTGTTCGTCTAACTGCTGCATTTTATTCAGTGGGAGGGGCCTTTTTATAGTTATGTAGTCTGCCATTGTATTTAAATTAATTCCCGCTCTTGCAGTGCTTCTGGTTGTTGTTGTTGTCACAGTTGTTGTTGTCGTAGTTGTTGTTTTTCCAGTTGTTGTTAACGATGGCTGCATATCAATATTACATACACTCGGTACTGGATTTGCAGTAGTTTCGGCAATCCTGTCCATAAATATTTTAATTGTAGGGTGTACCTTTACCATATGTCTTCTTAAATTACCGATGGAGTTTGACGTCATGGCCAGTACCTTTGAGCAATACTGACATTTGGCCTTATTTGGCTCAGTCTGCTCAAAATGATTCCACAGTGGACTAAACTTACGAGAAATCGATGCCATAGTAAGTTCTAAACAAAACTATATCTTACTAAAACACCAATTAATTAACTTGAAATATTTCTTTATAAACCGAAACAACTAAAAATAACTAATATATATAAAAAACCACTATATATAAAACCACCTAAACTATTATATTATTATCACTATTTTTTACAATGTTTATTACGCTTATTTACATTCAAATATTACAAGTCAATAAAGTTCGTGTGCACAAAAAAAGTAACAGTAGTACAGTTTCAAACGATATATTGCACTAAGGTCTAATGCCGAGAAGGAACGAAAATTAAAAAGAGCACACTATATAAACGAGAGAGTAAAGCGTTGAGAACTAGAAGTATTCGTGTGTTAAAGCAGCTTTAAAACACAATGCGTTATTTTCATAGGAAATCTTATTCAGCGCAATCCATCGCTTTTTCTATTGCTCTCAACGCAATACACATGCCTTAAATTGCTTTACTTGAAATACAACATAATTTTAGTCAGCGCATGTACTGCGTGAATTTTAACGGAATTCCAAAGGTAGATATTTCCAGCGTAAACAGGCTTTAATAAACACAATTTTATTAAGCGCTTAAGCAGCTTTTTAAATATTGACAATTATCTTAAGTTCGTGAATAATGGAATATTTTTATTTTTTTTAGTTTTTTTATTTTAGTAAACAATCATCGTCCGCTTATTTGTAAAATCTTTCCTAAAGTAAAGAATATTTATACTAAAAACTAAAATGTTCGCGTTCACTTTGGAATTCGGCTTTAATAATATTATTTTTATAATGTTATGATAAATACTTAATTTTTTAACTATTTTCATGATAAATGCTTTGAATAGCTCGTTGTTCGTTTTTTAATATATACCTTGGTTAACTAATATTGCCTAAAGTTCTTGTAGTTATGTACCAACAGTGCTTTAACCGAGCATACCCAAATTCATACGTTTTCTTTATGCGAAGTAGGTACGAGTGGTACGAACTAAGCAATGAAGTGTGTGCATTTTTACAATTTAAATAAAATTAAGTCGTTAACACGTCCGCACCCAGTGATCTATAAATACAGACTGACATAAACCCACTCCGAATAAGAATACGTTATCTAACTATCTTATTTAGTGTTGTATTACTAAAAGTATCGTCATATCAAAGATATTCAAGTCATTGTGTTATATTATTAAAGTCATGCGTACTTACCTAACCCATACCAATATTTCGTCATTCATCTTTTATTTACATGAAACATTTTATATTATATTTTTTTTATTAGCCTGTAATGTCCCAAAGACCTCCCCTCTCTTAGACCACTCTTCTCTATCCAGAGCTAACCCAATCCACTCCTTTCCCGCAAAGGCGTCCAAGTCGTCGCGATACCTCTTCCTCGGCCTCTTTATACTATTATTTATTATTAAACAACATTACTTTAGAATAGCCCAAACAGCGGCCAAGCTAAAGTACGATTGAGCTTTTTGATCTTTGGGCCAAAGTCTCCACTATATGGTAACAAATGTAGCGCCAAGTGTTTGTATATTTTTGTCCTTGAAGACTACAAAGTACTACAAAACTTTGTGAAGCTACACAAAGTCCTCGGCCACAGCACATGATAATTTAAATTATCATTTTATTTTATTTATATTTTGGAAACATACAGTACTATAAAAAAATCATAACTAACATATATAGAACAAACATAAACCAAAAAAGTTTCCAACAAATTTGAAAAATAACTTATATCTAGGTATAAGAAGCATAATTACATTTAATAAATTACAAAATTGATGCAATTAAATTTAGAAATTGACATAAAAATTATGAGTAACACAAAAAAAAAAGAAAGAAGATTGGAGATTGTTGTTATAATATAATTAATTAATTTCTTTTAATTTATTCATGATAGCAAATTTGAATTTGGGGAGAGAGAGATGAAACATGTCTAAATCTTGAAAATACTTGTTATATTGCTTGCAGCATCTTATAATAAATCCGTTTTCTGCTGATCTGGTTCGAGTTAGAGGAACGTTAAGTCTTTACGACGATATAACGCTGCCAGTTTAAAAGTGGCCGCAAATAGCGGTGGCCATCGAATAATGTTACGCGTGAACGAGAGAGAATTATAACTTATCGCATAATTCCGAGCAAAGACGTAGCGTGTTTAAAGACGCACGTTTCACGTCAAAATGTTTTCAGGGTTGTCTGTATTCTATGTAGAATTTTTGTAATGTGATAAAAATTCCAAATTTGAAAAAAATATTAAAGTAAATGATAAAATATAAATTTGAAATTTGAAAAAATATAAAATATGGATTTGTTAAATTTTTTTAACAATACAATCGTTGCAGTCGAATTCAAAGTCAAATATTTATCATAATTTTATTTTCCGACTTTGATTTTAAATTGAACGTGACTTAAATATACTAGCGCGAAAATTTCTCTTTTTTTTATTTATTAGTTCAATGAAAATGTCGCTAGGTCACCGACGTAGGTCTCTCTCATTCGTCATAGCGCCACTTAGCCCTATCTTCGGCAATATGCATCGAGTTGTTTAGATTTGAGTTGTATAGTCGACCAAAAAATTGAATTGAAATGTTTGGCCGAATGTCGCTTGCACGTCTATTAGGGGAGGGAGACGGGACGAGTCAACATTTTAATGAGCCATTCGTCTGGCTCGAGTGGATCGCACCAGGTGTAAACTCTCTTGATGTGGGTCTTTTGAAAGACAATGGGCTGTTTTTGATCGTTGCGAACCGTCACCTTGTACTCTATAACGGGTGCATTTCTAAAGACTCGAGTTAGCCGAAGAGAATCTGGAATGGACGAGAGGAGGCGGGAATTTCCGTTGTGCAAATCCTCTTGGTGCAAATCAAAATCGGATCCGAGTTGGAGGATAGAGTGTATACTCTTTTCACCACACCTCACCAGGCCCAGACATTGAAGTTCACTATCCACCCGACCCGCTACCAGGAGAACATTTTCATTTAGGGTGAGCGTCACTGAAATTTCATTCTGGCCCTCTTCGGCCCCGAGAAAGAGTCGTTCTCGGTACCTGTTGGCAATGTCCAACTTTTCATTGTCGTCTCGCTGACTCGCGCTGCGACTCTGCGACTCAAACTCTAGCTTACGGAGGAGATTTCGCGGAATCTGCGACAACTCGGTAAACGGAGTCCTACTTAGTGTAATCTTTGCCTTTGTTTCCTGTGTACCAGCGCCAAACACCAGGAGGACGGAGCTGTCTGAAAATTGACAATATGTCTCTCTTCTAAAACCGAGTGATGAATTAATGTCGCGCACAAGGACCTTTCCACTAAAATTAATCTCGTCCTGTATTTGTTTAAAGTCCCTACTCAGGATTGAAATGTTTGCAGTGGAGAGACGAGGACCGAGCTCTGTGTGGAGGAGGTTCAATCTAACAAACCAAGGTTCTCTTTGCAGTAGCTTTCCCCCGAATCGAATTAAATCAAAAATTAGACAGTTGCTTTCGTTGGTATAGCTTTCCACCGCAATCTCATCCTCGTACTCGAAAAGAGAGGTTAGATGAGGAATAATTTTTTCAAATTTTTTCTCATCCAAGGTAGCAATTAAATTTTTATCAAAAATCTTAATCTGACCGTCTTTTTTGTAAAAGATGACTCTTTCACCCAAGACGGGGACATATTTGGTAAATTTATCAAAGATTAAAGCCCCCCCGTTTGGTTTTTGAAGCGCTCCTATCGATTCCTCTTGTTGCCTCTTCATTCTCAATCTTGTTTCTAAAAAGAAAATACCTTCATAATTAAACAAAAAGTGTTAATAAGGGTAATTTTATTAGAAATGATTGCAAGTTTTTCCACCACCGAGTATCAAATTGTGGGATTAAAATTTCTAACCCACATTTGGCTCCAAAAAAAAAACAACGATGCAGGTCTAAATGGTGATGAGAGTTTTGCTGATACGATAGACTCGTTTCCAAATGTGAGCTACCCCGTGCTTTATAGACTCTATCCTACTCCCATAGTGTTAACTGAGATGCCCAGATAGCTCAGTCGGTAGCAGCATTAGGCTTTTAACCTAAGGGTCCAGGGTTCGAGCCCCTGTCTGGGCGCCGTGTCCAGACACGGGGCGGCCATAACTCACTGGAGCAGCCCGCTCGGACATGTCCGCGCCTTTTTATTTATACATGAAGGTACATGTTCGTGGCTCTATCAATTCGAGTAGAGTTATAGACTATTTGTAGTGCGCGACTTCGCTTAGTAAATATGTAAATAGACTACATTTTACAAGATTTATGTTAAGCCATATTATTGTGGTTGCACCCCATTTATATCGACTGGCCCATTGGCGTAGTGGGCGGTGACCATGCCTTCCGTTCCGGGGGTGGTGGGTTCGTTTCTCTCCTCAAATCGAGGTGTTTTATCTTTTAGAATGTATTTATATGTTTCTTCAAAAAATATATTTATGTACAACAGACGTCTGGTACCTATAACACAGGCATCAAGTTGTCTCCCATAGTAATAGACGTCCATATGTCATATAGTCCTGTATATTTTATTTATAAATCTTTATGGCAGTGGGCTCACTAGCTAAAAATATATTAGAAATTAGGGCTTTGCTTCTTTTCGAAATATTTTTGAATTGAAAGTACCCTAGGTGCTTACTATATGCTCGGTTATTTTTTAATAGTTTTTGATGACCCTTTGAATTTTATGCTCAACAGGGCATTTTCCTATAAAAATCTGATTAGAATTGGCTACGCTTAAGACAAATATACAAATAAACTTCATAAGGACTTGTAAATTGGGTATTACATTTGGGAATAATTCTGAGTTTATATGTGAAAAATGAGAAAGCGTTTAAAATAAGCCAAAATTCGAATATATCTACAGATGTAGTAGAAAATATAAGTGTGTTAAACTACTGAAATAAAGTAGTGGGCAGAAATAGTAGAAAGTATTATTTCAGAGGCACAAAGCACCTAAACTATAATTCACATGAACAGTCTGTTTGGACGTATCGTCGCCATTTTTCTATTTTCGTGGCTAGGGTTTGCACATTCGTAGTTTTTTAACATACAAATTAACAATCTAGAAAAATAAACGATCTAAAATGTAACAAAACTGTATGGCTAAATTAACGGCAAAAGAACTAATATTACAAATACAAAGCAAAGAAAAAGAAACTACAAATTATAGATTTTCTATGTAGGGTGTGTGTGCCAAAAAGATCTACACTTCAGCATAAATGCTGCAGTGTATGGGTGAGTAAAAATATGCTAAATGTGTGAGTAAAAACTCAACATTTTTAACAGCTAAGACATACGTAGCTTACAAATATCTGTAAATAATTATACAGCTGTTCTTTTTAGCTTTGGTCTGAACAATCAGAAGCACAGAAAAGGACTTAAGCGAGTAAGTTTACACGGATAACCTTATAGCCGCCGCTACATAAGGAGATGGCGATGATGTCGAGTGGAAAGATACACCAAAGCAAACTAGGTGGCGCTGTACGAACTGGTCGTCGGACTCTGTCCGGAACTAAATCACCACCGCCCAGTGTAGAAGTGATCCTTAAAGTCGTACAGGCTACCGTTAAGTATTTCTTTAGATGCCTACACGAAAAAGGTAAGCTCAATTTTTTTTAATGCCCGAATTTGAATATAACCTAAAATTTTTCGCTCTAATAACACTAAAAATGCTACACCAATTAATACCCCAATAATTGACACGGGCTACTTTTTGTTTCTAAAATAAAATTTGAGAGGCGTCAAATAGGGGTTGAAGGTTTGAATGGAAGTTGAAGAAAAAGCAGTCGACATCGCTACAGGTTTAGGCTAGTAGCCAGACAAGGGTGAGAAACTCAATTGTGATATTATCACTAAGAGGGTTCAAATTCGTTCAAGACGTATTAGTAATTATGATTAACTTTTAGTGATATTTGAACGTAGTTTTCGCACCTTTTCGAGCAGAGAGTTATAGGTAAGCTTGACATTTCCAGCGTCGAGTGAAGCAGACTTGCTGTCCTCGCAGACGACGGTGGCGAATTCTTCGAAACTAGTGTCCGGTTTAACCTCAAACTCCTTCTCTTTTAATATTTCCTTGATTACTTTCTTCTCGTCGTGGAATCTCGCTTTAAGATTTTCCACGTAAAATTTAAATAGATCTAAAGGTGTGGAGCCACTTTGTCCTAAAAAAAAAAATGACATTATAAATGTTACTATTAGGTATTAGTCCAAAAGTTATGAGATCCCTACCTACTTTTATAAATCAAATCGAGTTCTTGTCTATTCTACTGCACTGATATTGTTTCCTCCTCGTACAACCTATTCAGAATCTCCTACGTTGATCTACAGAGAGTTAAATAGATTCACGTAGCTTGCCTGAGAGGAGCCCTGTATCAAAATGTGATAGGGGTTAAAGAAAAATTGCTATCTTACGCGCTCGTTTAAGCCGAAAATAAAAGATTCCTTATCTAACTTCAAAGTTACATAGATGGGGGTTCCTGTAGCCGGGGGGCTCAGTATCATTGATGCGGCTGATTCGGCGGTAGCTACGCCGTTGGTTAAGTACCCTCTCAACTAATATAGTTATAGCTAATTATCTATTTACCTAATATAGTTACAGTTAAATACATTCTCACGTAATATAGCACAGTTAAAGACATTCTCACGTAATATATTTTTTAAGTAGCTTATACTGTCTCCCAGCTGGGCAAAGGCCTCCCCCTTTTCCTTTCCTGACCCACTTGTAGCCATTTCCTTCCCGCAAAGGCGTCACGTAATATATGCTATATTACGTGACGCCTTCGCGGGAAGTTAAATACCTACTCATCTAATATACCACAGTTAAGTAACTCTTCCCCTAATAGTTATTCTTTTTTTCTTTCTTTTATTAGCCTGTTGCATCCCACAGCTGAGCAAAGGCGTCCCCCTTCTTATCCATCTTCAATATCTGGGCCAATCTCATCCATAACTTGGATAATATTGGCCCAGGAAAGAGTTATTCTTTATTGATAATAATTGTAACGGACACGTTGGTGTCTTCTCCGAGTTCTTATTGACGAGGGATCAATAATACACCAACGTGTCATTAACTTCTCGCAGACTGTATCTTTCGCAAGCACTTTTATTTACAGCGGATAATCACGAAGTCTTGGGAACGTGCCGTCCAACAATTTGGCACAACCTTGTATGTAATTATACACTGCTAAAAAAAATATTTGTGTATAACAGACGGCTGTTACCTATAACACAGACATTAAGTTGTCTACCTTAGGAACAGATGCCCGAGTGTCATATAGTCCTGTATATAAAAAAATGCTGTCACCCGAAAGCCACACCACCGAATCCGCCATCAATGACTTTCCGATGTGCCTCAACGCATGTTTCGCTTCGACACTGAAGCATGTAATATTGCGCAATATAATTGATAGTTTAGGGGTCGCCTTAATTCGTACGAAAGTGTTATAAATGAAAACAATGTAATCGCGCGAACTTCAATTTTGACACTTCTTAGACAATTAATATGGTTGATCGCACGTTCGTACGAACAAAGTTCGCTCGCATCGCACATTGGAATCGCGTTCCATTAGAACGACGCAATAGTTACAGACAAAATAATTTCGTATTAAGACATATTGATGGCTCCAACGTAAACTGTCGTAACCTCAAATTCCCAACTTTTCAATAGTGCGCTACAAACAACTAAATTGTAATATAATCGTCACTACGTATTAATTATTTGTATACGGATAATGCAAACGTCATTATTGAATATATATTTGTAATCAAAAAATATATTAAATTATGACGATTTTATTTCAATTTAGATGTTTGTAACGCTCTATTGTGAAGTTGGTAAATTGGAGTTACTACAGTTTACGTGGGAGCCACCGACATTTACCATCCGTAGGGATCGGCGAACACCCTGCGGAACCACTCGTGGAACACCGGCGGGTGTCGCGGCAGCAGCTGCTCCTCGTAGATGCGCCGCTTCTTCTCCACGGAGTCCTTGTTCGAGCACATCATCTCCTTGAGCTCGCGGTTACTTGTGTGGATACCTTGCGGAATAATGGAAAGTTTATCAATCGTTCAATCATTCAATGAGTCACTCGACCAATCGTTCAATCAATCTTTAACCAACATCAAAAAAGGAGGAGAGTTTAGTGTGGAACCTATTTGGCTAGGCATGGACTTCTAGCACATCGTATGTAATTACAAATTATTATTTGCTTTTTAGTTTGTAGTTTTTTTAAGGGCGGTTTTCTTTTTTATTTAAAAATAAGTAATTACTATCTACGTTACTTGCAACATAAGTAAAAGACTTGAATTCCATAAAAAGATCAAAAAGTTTATACGTAATTTTTTAGCAACATACTTTTCAATGGTTTTTAAATCTGTATTAGAGGAAAAATAGTCATTTCACCATCACGTTGACTTTAATATACCTTTCTGTTTATATATATGCATGAGGACGGGCCTCAGACCCACTAAATTGGGCACCCATTCAATCAGGCCGCACTCCTCGTTCAGCGGCAGCACGCTGTAGGTCCTTATATACAACCTCCTTCGCCTGGTTTCGGCCGCGTCTTGCAGGAACCTGTTCACCACCCCATTGAACTCCATCAACCGGTAGTCCTTCCTCAAATCGTCTCTCGGCTTCAGCATTATTATGTAGGACTTTCCATCGGAACCTGCAAGCATTTTGACCTTTAAATTCTGTTATAATTGACACAGATAAAATAAAACAGCGCTATAATTAGTTTATTCTGTTTCAAATTTTCATAATGAGGTCCCAGAATTATTGGTGGAACATAAAAGAAGATGCTACTGGTAGTGTTGGAATATTTATTTATACTAGAGTTTGCCGGCTGGCCGAAATTTGCCCACAAACCTTTTTGCGTACAACGGCATATATTGTTCTATTCACAGAATTTGACAATTAATACATCATACGGTTGTCACGATTACGCTTTGACATCATCCAATTTTTATTTACGTGCGGAAACCCGGCACGGGTACCCATCCGCCACAAGGGCCGACGGGGGGTTATGACGGACTCCAAGCTACTAAAACCCCACGGTAGTTCCTTCTTATCACTACGCGGCGAATATATGGGAACGGTATTGCAATCTACCACATCTCCGCCAGCGTGACAACATAATATGAACACAAAATATCATCCTCCTAATTTCAACAAATATGGATAAAAACTTTGCTAAATTCGCTTATAGCAGCAGTCGAGTCGAAGGCTAAACAAGACAATGTCTACCGGGTCCGCTAGTAATAGTATAGTTACCTATATCAACAAGTAGTAAAAAATATACAGACCTCGTCTCATATTTAATACGGTGAGGTATCTGTACATTCTATACTGTGGCAATAGAGTAGATTAATGTTAGTGGGTAGGACAGTCGCACGTTCCCGATAACTAGCCGGACGTCTCTATATTTGGCGCAACAGCCGTAATAAGGACCGATGGGGTTTAAGAATTCCGTATACCAGACGAGCTTTTAAGTGACACTTCAATCGGTAGATATAGAGACTAATAAATGAATCTGCTTAAATTTTAAATCCTCGCATTCTCCGTAGAATCAAAGTCACTCAACATGATAAAACTAAGCTATATAATGCTTGCCAACCAAACGCTAAGAAAAAGAAGTTTAGAGAACAGCACTGCTTTCATAGCATGATGAGACCAGTCTACTTGCAGATGGACTAGAATGATCCTAGTATTTAAAAATAATTCTTGTCGATGTCTTGCGATAAGTGGATCTGCAAACGACCATTAAACCTAGATGTTGACTTCGTGCGATTTCCAAGAAGTTTCCTTTCTGTGGGCTCAGGTATTTCCCAAGCAACACAATATTCGAGTAAAGATCACGGGTGCATGAGCTTTCTCATGAATTTCTTTCCTGCCATGTCTGGGGTATGACGGTCCTTCAGTGGCAACTACGCTAGAAGAAATAAAAGGTAGGACGGTTCTACCCGATGGACTGATGATTTGGTGCGGGTCGCAGGAAGCCGTTGGATCCAAGCGGTGCAACACCGCTATTCGAGGAAGTTGATGGAGGAGGCCTACGTTCAGTAATGGACGCACCCATGCTGAAATAATGATGGTGATGATGTCTGGTGTTTTCGAAACAATACGACTTTCAAGACAACTGAATCACTTCATTATAGAAACTGTTTGAAGATCAGTAGTGGACATCAATAGACATTTATAACCGAGTAAACATTCCATAGAATTTTATTGGACCTTGGGGACTAACATAAGCTACTTTTTGTTGCAAATATAATATTTGAAGGGTCTGAAATAGGGGTTGGAAAGTTTGTATGAGAGTCAATTATTTTTGGTGCTAGAAACATGAAACTTATACTATTAACAGCATTATATATACTGTAAAAATTATGTTTTCATTTAAAACTGAAACAAAATATCTCTATAAACAAACTACGGCCACAGATAGAGTTGTAAATGGGAATGGAAAAGCATCGACTGTGAACGTCACAGGTGTGGATTATTCTCAGAATAAATATGGAGGCCTTTGAAATGCGGAAAACGCATGATATGTGTAACAGACAACGCTGGCCTATATATAAAAGTAGGCTGTTTTTAATTTGTTTATATTTATAATCCTCATTGTTGGACTAGTGACTTCTGCCTGATAATTTCTTGGAACGATATTATGCCAGCTCTTTTTGTCTTCCGCCGTGTGCAGTACATCATATATAGACCTTTGTGTGGCTTCCTATATCTGTTCTATCCAACGTCATGGGCTCCGTCCAAGCGGGCTTTTACCCTCAACATTGCCTGTGACGAGTCTTTCCTGGCAATGTGATCGAAAACCTCGTGTCCGGTGGAGACAGACAAAAACTGCTGAGGCGTTCGTAGCCTAAACAGTTGAGCATTTAAAACAACCCCAAAATTAAAGTCATAAGAGATAATTTAGAAAAAAATAGTCGGTGGCAAAAGAATGATTAGGGTAATGACAAAAATAAGCCAAGTAATTAAGTTGACAAAATTAGAATAATAGAGTAAATTCAGAGCCGTAAGAGGTCGTGGCCTAATCAGTGGTCGATATTTGAGTCGATCACTAGGTTAATCAGTTCTAACTGCGACAGGGTTACAGACAGGTGATCCATTCTAACACTAATTTTGAAATGTCTAAGCATCCGTGTTTTGGAAGTTACGATGAAATGGGTCCCGATTAATGTCACTGAGTGATATTAGTCGTGAGATTGTGGGGGTTCCAGGGATGACGTCAGATGGAATTCGGTCATCTTAGCTCGCCCCACAGTCACATCCTCTACAATTTAAGAGGACCCTGGTACAGGACCGGGATAACGCCAAGTAGAAGAGGAAAAGTGCTGGCAGTATATAAAGTCTAGAAATTCGGTTTTAGATTGACTTCTTTATGGACAACAGCACGACCAGGAGGCTTGCAGATGCGCTGCCGGCTTTTAGAAATGTAAAAGTATGCTTTTATTGAAGTTCCTAAGGCAAGAATATTCTAGTAAATAGTAGGAATAAAAAGTTTTAAACAAAGCTGCCGAAGTCACCGGCCTCAGCTAGTCTAATAATAATAATATTTCCCTGCTTGTTTTAAAGCACGCACCACACTGAGTAAAATATAACCTGGTCTATAGAAAATAATGTTGAAATCCAATCCGTAGTAACGCCAACGCAGACCGTCTCATGTATTGTAAATCTCCATAATAATAATAAATGTGTATCAATAAATTCTTATTGTAATACTTAAATAAACCGCGAGATAAAAAGGTGTCGTCCGCCGCAAAGTTCGCAGATGTAATCTCGTATCTTTCGATGTCCATTTAATGTTGTATTGACCGTAAGGTGGGCTTTGTACAGTCATTTATATGCGACTGTCGCATATTCCTATAATGACAATATTTTATTGTCATTTAAACTAGACTAAACATAAGATACTATAACATTTCTTCTTTGACTAGCACTTTGGCGTAATTGACTGTGACCCGGTTTCCGCTCAGGGGCTATAGTTTCGTTTCCTGCCTCAAGTCTGGCTGTGTTATACGTGTATTTATATTTATATATATGTTCATAAAAGAAATATTTGTGTATAACAGGCGTCTGTTACCTGTAACACAGACATTAAGTTGTCTACCTTAGGAACAGACGTCCGTGTGTCATGTTAGTCTTGTGTATTTATTTATTAATTATGCAATTTATTTATTATTTAACTGTTGTCACAGCCGTAATGTCATATTATATAATGACATCTTTTCGATGTATATTTAGAATAACTGTTAAAATTTAATTTAAGGAAAAACTTATATTTTCTTTCCTTTTTCATAGATTTTTCAATTTGCATGCTATATGTTGGGAAATAAGTAATAAAAGTCATATAAATAAAAAAAAGCGTTTTATTTCTTAGGAATTATATGATGAAAACAATGGAATGGAATTGTATAAAATAAATATTATCATTGAAACTTTTGAAACGTCAGAATAAATAAAATTTTAGTACTCGTAATAAAAATCGCAATAAAACCACGAAAGTTTATCGAAAATGCACCTTAGCAATAAGGCTAGCTATTCACAACTGCGTTACACGAGTAACTTAATCCGATACTTTATATAATACTGTAATATCAACTTTAAGCTATTCGCAATAGAGTTCAAAGTTCATCACTAATAGTTCAGGTGACTCCTACACCTTTCAGATTCTATGATATACTTATTTAGCATCACATAAATTAGCTCATACCTAAGCGAAAATATAAATTCTGCTTCCCTTTTATTCGCATATTAAATTCCTCTTTCTACTCCTAGCTAGCTTAAATTAAAAGCTGTTAGGAGTGACTGTGGCAATGCCACAGGGGGTACATAGCGGATTTCAATCCATGCCTTCTACCATTGACATAGTTCGTCTATCTATCTTATTGATATGTGTCACTAATATAAAATATATATATATATAAGTCAAAGGTCACCTAGCGCATAATCTCGAAAACCGTGGGACGAACAATGAGGTAAGGTGGCATGGAAATAGTATACAGATGGTAGCCATCCGTGAAGAATCCATTATACAATAGGATCAGATGAAGGGGGTAAAAGGGCTCTCGCAATTTTACGCGAACGAAGTCGCGAAAACATCTAGTTAACCTGTAAAAATGTATAAGAAAATACATCTCCGATTTTACTATAGTACCTATGCAAAATTCGGAATTTCTAAAAACCTGTAACTCTGTTACAGTGCAGCGAAATCCACTTAGATTACCCCCTAACACGACTCGGGACGGTAATGTGATTGTGGCCAGTGGGAGGCACTTTAATTGGTCACTGCGCACAGAGATTTGCACACGTACTTACATTTTTGTCACTTGACACATCAGAAATGAATGCAAAGGGTAATATTTCTACTGCTTCTTCGTTTTCTTCAGTAAACGGTTAACTTTAAACTGAAACAAAATTAATGTAGGCTTAAATAAATTCTTAATAAAACACATGATACAAGTTAAGTGTTTATGTAGTGCAGAGATTTACACCTGTACTTACATTTTTGTCACTTGACACATCAGAAATGAATGCAATGTGTAATATTCCTGATACTTCTTCATTTTCTTCAGTAAAAAGTTACCTATGAACTGAAACAAAATTAATATCTTCTTAGATAAATTCATGATTAAAACACACGATACAAGTTAAGCGTTTATTTAGCACTGAGATTTGTACATGTACTTACATTTTAGTCACTTGACACGTCAGAAATGGATGCAATAGGTAATATTCCTGATACTTCTTCATTTTCTGAAGTGAATAATTAACTATAAACTGAAATAAAATTAATATCTACTTAAATATATTCTTAACACATGATACAAGTTAAGTGTTTATTTAGCACAGAGATTTAAACAAGTACTAACAGTTTTGATGCTTGATACAGAAATGAGTGCAATGAGTAATATCCCTGCTACTTCTTCATTTTCTTCAGTGAAAATTACATGAAAACTAAAGCCAAATTAATACTTACTTAAGTTTTTTATCCGTGATGAAAGTTTAGCATTTGATCCACACATTTTACGCCCACCCCTACAGTTCGCTTATACAATTACAAAAAAAATCACGTGCTGATAAATAAAAATTTAAATTTAAATAAAACTTAATTATTTATTTATTTATTTAACATTTTAACGAGAGATATTACAATCATTCTGATCAAATAGCACGGTTAAACCACCGAGGCTTGTCTCCATGCTATGGGAGATGTCAGCGACGAGTCGCATGCATTAGTTTGTTAATTTAATATCTGCTTAATACGTATGATAAAAAAATAGTATTTTATTATATCCCAACAATTATCTGAGACAATTACAAGAAATCAGAAACTGATGAATAATTACAATTTAATTATTTATTTATTCATAATTGGAATGCCAACAAGAATGCACTTATGAACTACATTACAATTTATCAGTAAGAAATATCAGTTTGGTTTAAACTCCCAACGTATTTAATTGTTCAAGTTTTATCGTTTTACTAGTTGACGTTCGCGGCTTCGTCTCGTGTGTAAGAAAGCACTAATCTTTTAATATTTTTTATCACATAATTAGCTTAATTTTAATTGGTAAAACGTGTTAAAACAATTAGAGCGGTTAATGAAATGATAGAAATATAAAAGAGGAGAAAAGACATAGCATGATTAACATTAATTAAAGCAGCTTATAAACTGTTAGGGAAAACTTATTTAGCAACTCGATAAAAGTATTAAAACGTTTATAAGCGCTTTTTGTATCCTTAAAAAGAAACAATACACCCAGTAACATTTCCAAACTCAGTATTCGTCTCATTAAAAGGGCCAACGCACTTGATATTTCCAAAAGTTCCCTTTTTGTTAAAAAAAAACTTAAACACAAACAGCATAAAATATGTACCTATTATCATTTATTTAGAGTCTATTTTTGCCACTGCAGGGCGAAAGCCTCCCTACCCTCTTTCTATATGATTCTGTCAGCCTCGTTTATTGAAACGCGAGGCGCTGGGCGTCGCATGCGGCGCAGAGTCTCGCGTCGTGTAAACTCAATGAAAATGAAAACGCTTTTTCGTAAACGCACTCATACAACGACGTATTATGTTTGAATTCGGCGTGGTCCGCGTCGCCACACGCGACTCGCGACGCCCCGCATCTCCCTAAATGAGGCTTAAGGCTCCTACCTCAGCTAGACGCCATGGCGACGTTGCCGGCTACGTCGCCATGGATATCAAATGAGTACCAATATGAGCCAGTAGTAATCATGGCTAATAATTGGCCCTAATTTGGCGACGTCACCAAACTGACGCTAAGTGACCTGTCCCAAATTTTAATATGAATTGTTTGGATACGTGACCGGCGGGCGAAGTCGCCATGGCGTCTCGGTGAGGTAGAGCTCTAAGGTTACGAGTTGCCAATTTAATTATAACAGTTACTCCTCCATCTCTGCTGCGAGGCCTCCCAGACCAAAGTAATCTAGTTAGATGGGGGAAAGCGACTGAAAAAACAAGTCATGTCTGTAGTGAAGTAAAAGGTACAACCAAACATTTGATGGTGGGGTACAGGATTCTCCTTGATAGGGGACTTTCACGACGCCATGACAGACTTTTTAATCTCATATGCGAGGCAGTAAGTCTCTCTGTTGCAAGAGCTCAAAAGGTACTGACTGCAAATAAAAAGCACATTGATTTTGTTAAAGAATCTATCTCAATCTTAGATATTGCACCCGATCGGGCTCTTGTAATGGATACGAATGAGGCACATTACAAAATCATAAAGGATGTTGTTGTCTTGTTGTAACGGACACGTTGGTGTCTTCTCCGGGTTCTTATTGATAGGGATCAATAATACACCAACTTGATTTAAACTTCTTGCAGACTGTATATTTACAAGCACAATATTTACACACCACAACGTCATGGGAACGTACTATACAATAATTTCGCATAAGCTTATCTACTAAATGGGGGCTGACACTAGTACGCACCCTACACAATTTAAATTCAAGATTCAAATTATTTCTATTTATTGTTAATACATCAACAAATTTACATACATCAATAACAGAGTTTATACAGAGCAACCTCTATTTAACAAATCGGAGGGGAACAAGAAAATATTCGTTATATCAAGTAATTCGTTTAACTGAGGTTTGTTATGTTGAGGTCAGGTTGGTCTAAAATTCGTTAGAAAGAGGTAAAAGAATAGCTTTATTCTATACTACGAATCACATACTATAAGATTAAGATTTATATATTGATGGGAACTTAATGTAAAGGTTTTGGGTTGACAAAATTCGTTACAAAGAGGTTGTTCGCAAAAATGTTCGCATTGTAATGGTATATTTTATATTGACTCTTATGGACAATTCAAGGGGATTACGAAGAATTTGTTAAATCGAGGTAGTCGTTATATGGAGGTACGTTATATTAAGGTTGCACTGTGTAATAGTTATATAAATTCACATATTTAGATCTATAAGGGATAATTTCAGTTATCTAATCTGTGGGTATTCTGTGTCATTGTTTCAAAGCATCTCGGCTATGCACACAATGCAGCTATTTTGCCGTCCGTTATCTAGGCATCCAAGAAGTTTTGAGATAGACCGCGTTCAAGAATAGAATAGCCTTGAATATCGTGCAAGTTACATTCTTGTAATATTTGCCATAACTGTAAAAGATTTTAGAGATTTTTCATCTCGTTTTATAAGAATGGTTGGGTATGGAATTTGCATTGAGCGGGCGGACTGATATAAGTATATATACTATAAGTCCATAATAAAGGAGTGGATTGGTTTAGTTATGAATAGAGGAAAGTGGTCTAAGTGTGGGGAGGCCTTTGCCCAGCAGTGGGACATTTTAGGTTAATTAAAAAAAAGCCCATAATCTTACTATAAAATGGGAAAATTTACTACCATGACTACAATATAATTTTATTAAATTGAGTGGTCCGTTAACGCAGTTGGTAGTGACTGCTTTCCACTCCGGGGTTTCTGGGTTCGATTCCCGCCTCGAGGCGTCTGTTACCTATAACACAGGCATTTAACTATCTACCTTAGCAATAGACGTCCGTGTGTCAAGTAGTCCATATGATTGTTATTTATCTATATTAATATATTTAACACAGATTACAATGAGTCTCTCACTGAAGATAAGTCAGTAAAAATTCTTTATACTTAGGGTTCCGTAGTACTACAAGGAACCCTAATAATTTCGCTCTGTCCATCCGTCTGTCTGCTCGTAAGAAGGTGTCCCCCCTAGCACTGCCAAACTATTAGACGTAGAGACTTGAAATTTCCTATGTCGATAGAACATGCTAAAAACTCATCAAGAAAATTATTTTGAACGAAATTGGAAAACAACTTTTGAAGTAATTTAACAAATACGTTTATAGCGTATCAGATACGGAACCCCTCTATATAAGCGTGTTTTGACACACTCTTGGCCATTTTTATTTGGTAATTAGCGTTTTACAACTAATTTGCCCTTAAAAAGTAATTTTTCAAAAATAGAATATACCTTTTAAACTAGGAATACTAAGTGCGGAAAACGCAGCCCGCGAAGAAGAAAAAGAAGGTTACATTAAAAAAAATCGAATTGTCAAAAGGTTACATTAGATATCATATGATGGTTAAGTAGTCTTAAATTTTCAAATTTTTCGCGCAATTTTCTTCTTTCATAAGAACCTTCTCCTAACAGGACAACAAACACAACAAAAAATGCCTTAACAAAATCGCCCCAGCCGGTCACACGTGATAGTGATCAAGGGAAATAACGATTCATTCTGAAAGATACGTAGTCGATTGTTCTAAATACAAAACTCGATACGTCGCTTTTGATGTAAATTGTAGATGCTTAATTGATAAATTTCTAAATGCCGCCATTAATTATTTTAGCTGAAAATTCAAAGTTGCTACAAAATGAGACAACTACTTTAACAGTGCCGTTTAAAAAGAGAGAAATAGAAGTGGATAAAGACGAGCTGCTGGAAGCGAGCTATAGTCTGGAAAATTATGTCACAGCTCCCGTTTTAGTTTTAGACGGTACAGTGGTGACAGCCTTCAATTCATCGGTTAGTTGTATCATATAATTCTTACCAAGAATTAATGCTATAAGTCCGTAAAATTCGGATATGTCCAATAGAAAATCTACTTTTCAAATTTGCTTTACAGAAAAGTATATTACTTGACTATAGACGTCTTTCACGTCGTTTTATATCTATACTAATATATAGTTTGCTTGTTTACTTGAACGCGCTAATCTCGGGAACTACTGATCCGATTTGAAAAAGTCTTTCAGTGTTAGTTTAGCCCATTTATCGAGGCCGGCTATAGGCTATATATCATCACGCTAAACTTTTTGGTGTTTTTCACTTAGGTGAACCCCTGGATAACTGCGCAACCAGAAGGCTTGGAGTTGCGTTGCCGGCCTTAAGAAAAAAGGGTTTTAGACCACCGGGAACTCTTCCAAACCGAATGGAACGTGACGACGTTACCATCACTAAAAGTGACAGCATTGCCGCTAATTAGCGCCGGTCTTATGCGAGAAAGGGGTACTGGTATCAGACGCAGCGGTCCAATTCGACTGCAGACCAACCAGGACTGCAAGCGTGGCGCTACCTCTAATTATATGAAATTAACCTATCTTTATAAAAATATAAACAATGAAAGATGTACTGTTTTTGTATGTCTGTTACATAGATGTACAAATAAATAACTTGAAGAAAAAATTAAACTGTTTATTAGATTCCTGCAGATGGCGCAGCCGCTCTAGTAATTACAGATGAAAGTACGATCAATAGTAACAATTTAAATCCTTTGGCGAGGGTAGCTGGATACGCCTGCATTGGAGCCGATCCACTTGACCCAGAACTGGGGGTAGTGCTTGCAGTACGGAAGCTGCTAGACATAACTAAGACTACTAGTGATGACGTCGATTTATTTGAGGTAAAACCTTCCTGCATCTGCTTTTTTAAATCAATGTCTTAGTTATGTCTATATATTCCCTTTCCCCTCCTACTAAGGTTAGATTAAAAGCTTGTGTGTTTTCTTAATTTTTTTCTTTATTAGAACCTCGTGTCAGAAACTTTTGTCGACAAGCGCGCGCGGTGTAGGCCGCATCCGTTCGAGTCCCTCGGACTTAGTATCGATTTCATGTCAACAGTTTCCTTAGTATTTTGTAGGTAATATGTTATTGCTACGCTACAGCTCTTTACGACCTGGCTTTATATTTACTAGAAATCGCCGGCTGGTCGAAATTCGCCCATAAACCTTTTTGCGTACATCGACATATATTGTACTTCATTTTGTATTATTATATTTCATATTGTACTTCACATAAAAATAGAATTTCACGTCATCCAATCCACTTGTGTGTAGATCGTTTGGCATTAGTGTGCGTGTGGGTTTATATTAATAATTTGATATATTATCTATTTTATTTACAATTAATGCACCAACATAACAAATATAAAATATGTAACAGAGAATTTTTTAACAAAGGATAACTTATCTCTTAAAAGAGTTTTCTTCCAGAAACCCTTAAATAGTAGGAGATTAATGCGAAGAGAAGGGGTGTAGGTACGGTAAATATAATAAAGTTATAGGATATAATGTAGTAAAAATGCTATATACATAACGATATAGTACAATACATAATTACAAAATATATACAACAGTCTTCCCAATGTTTATGTATGGCGTCAAAACCTGGATTATTAAAGCCATAGAAAGAAATACCGCTACTAGCGTAATTGCAAAATACAACTAGACAAGGTTTCTAGACTTGTCTATACGTGACCAGCGCTCTTGTAACCCCCGAAGCAAAAAGAGTATCTGTGTGTGTGTGTCTGTCTGTGGCATTATAGCTCCCGAATGAAGCGACTTCAATTGTTTTTTTTTTTTGTGTTAAGGTGACTTATGTGCGAGTGTTGTTAGACATGTTTATTAAAAATCGGTTGAGCTGTTTAGAAGTTGTGGGGGGTGAAAGTGGGGAATTGAAATAAACGATAGGAAGTGAATATATAAAAGTGGGGTAGCAAATGAAAAGATTACTAAATTTGACGAACATACCCGAGTGGAATATCGGGATTTTTTTTTAGCCACATCATCTGCAATCGCAGACCCTGATACTTAACCGGTATTAATTCGCGTGAGTCGTATTAGCTAGTTTAGGTATAAAGTTCCAACATTACGTGACAGATAAACGCGTTAAAACACACGCTGAAACAAAGCCTCGCTCCAACAAAGGCCCACGACATTTCTCCACTCGCTACGAATGTAAAAAATACATTCAAAATGACAATAGAAAACGTCCATTTAACTAACTACTTGCGTAGTAAATATGTCGCGACTAGTGTTGCTTATATACTGGAGATGGCGCTATATGTAACTAGATCGCGCTAATAAAGTTTTCATGCTCGGTACGCCTAAACCTCACGATCAACAATTGGGGCCAACTTCACTACCAGAGGCTTTTCAAATGTGTTTTCGACCTTTAAGAGCGCTAACTTCCTTTTCTTAAGGTCCATTGAAGATCAAAATAGAGGGAGAGAAGGGCACTTTTTACTTGAAAAATGTTCCCATGGGATAGGAAAGATAAATGAGGAGGTCATAATAAACAAATGACTGATTGTCACACTCTTCCAAATCTTTTTTTTTTCGCTGGGAAATGACTTTACGCACGGCTCCATCCGCAGATGAACCGGTATTCCGGAGGCACCTGCGGACAGAAGTGTGGGACTCGCTGGTAATGCCATAATAGCTACTAAAACCCAGCGGCGAATTTTTCATCCTTGGTAGGATATGGGAGGCTCGATTACACATTCCGAACTGGTGTCCTGGATGATACAACCTTAGAATATCAAGGCGGGGAGAAAAGAAGCCCGAATTGGCGTCTCATTCCACCTATTGATACAGGCTCTCTGACCCTCTCTCTTCCATGAGCCACCTTCAGCGATATGACGCTCTCAGTGAAGGAGGCAACCGCTTGCCATTCAGCGTAGCTAGCGATCATGGCGTCAATAAGGCTTGCTAGCGAGAGGTTATCACCGATCTGAGACACCAGCAGGTGCCCTTGGGCGCTCCATGTCGGACACTCTACCACAGTGTGGTGCACCGAGTACACCCTTCAAAAGCTTTGGTCTTATGAAGAAAAATCCTTTAAGTATGAGTTTTGGTAATACTTAAATATTTGCACGAGAGCACAGTATAGATAATAGAATTCTATGCAAATACACGAATGGAAAATTTTGCTCAAGATATTATTAAAATATTAGCTTCAAATAAAATATTATTGAGATTGATGAGAAAAACGTTTCTAAGAGGAACGGTCTCCTTCCAAGCAATGGCTCTCCAAGTACGTCTTTATAAAGATTGGATCGTATTACTTTCTTTTAAATTAAAGTTCAATCGTTATCTTCGAGGCTATTCTTTCCTTTATCGTCCTCAGCATTTCTCTGCAGTCTGTTCAATTAATTGAACATTTTCGTATTATATTTGCCTTAAGTCCCACGTTGTGCTTGTAAGATTTATTTTGGAACAAGGAAACTCTGCCTGTTATGTGAAGTTATTATTAAGTAATTCAATACTGTATATAATAGTTATATTTGCGACAAACAATGTCAAATTCAAATAAAATTTAAACATGATTTATTAAAATAGGAAACAGCCATTTCACTACAATTTTCATCGAATCATAATCATGCCTGCACTTTAGTCCTTAGCCAGTTTAATATTTCTTACTGCCATGAGTTCTCTAAGTTCCTGTATCTAACTAATCGTTTTGTTGAAAATAGTGATCGCCTAGTCGAAATTCGGCCGCAAATCTTTAAATTTGCGTACTGAATGCTTATTTAAAAATATAAACAATATTTTATTCTTTGTACAACGACATTGTTAGGTATATTTGACAATTAATAAACATACAGTCGTCATGACTTATAGTAAAATGAATACATGTGTGTGTAAATCCATGGATTAGTGTGTGGTTTGCATTTTAATAATTTTAATCATATTTTATAAAAAACCATTAGTATTCGCACACCGTCCTCTATATGTATAATCATTAATTGTAACAAATTTCATACTTCTCCGTCCGCGCAATTTACTTAAAATGGTACCAAAAGATTTTTCTAATGCCCTATTCGGATCAGCTAACACAGGCATTAAGTTATCTACCTTAGGAACAGACGTCCGTGTGTCATATAGTCCTATATATTTATTTATTTATTTTATTACTTTGTGATAGTAGTCGTAAGGTTGTAGAGATCGTGGGGGTTCCGAAGATGACGTCAGATGGCGACCGAACGCTGATAATTCCTGCACATCTCTCCTCACACCATCATTCTAGATGAATATATTTCCTTGTCCTAAAGGTTGTGTGGAAGAAATCGATAACACCGTCTTTTGTACTTCTTTTCTTGCTGTATGTCACTTTCTTATGTGTCAATTTTGTGGTGTACAATAGAGCGTATAAATAAATAAATGAATTCACCTCGAAGACTTACTGCGCGGACTCCATCGAGTGACATCTCATGACACTTGCGTTTTTGTTCATATTTTCTAGCCGTAGATTCTAGCTGATTCCGACATATATATAAGTTTTTATAAGTGTACATTATCAGTCTGTTCTTTGGAGTATACCTCTGACAAATCCGTATATTTAAGAGTTAATTCTCAATCTCTTCTTCCGACTAGAGTTCTCTTTTATCCCTATAGATTTCGAAAGACTATTCGGGTCGTCAAATGCCTGATGACTGTCCATACAATTTAGAAACGCATTACCAAGAATTTATTAACTGGAATTTCTCTAATTACTATAACAAACGGCTTTTTAAACTCACGTGTAGGTATATCGGCATTGCCCGACTAGTTTAGAACCCGTCTGGGGTCCTTCCTTCTCCTTTTAGTCCTCATGTGTTCGCCAAGAAGCGGTGCCGCGACTGATCTGAGCATTACAAACTGGGGTCTATAATTTCATTTAAATTCTAATCTCTCTCTCTCTCCGCGTCGTAAACCCCATTATTGAGGGTCGTAACCCCTTCCACTTACACAAGTTTCGTGTTCACGATGTCGCGCCATGTGGTTCTGTTGGTTGCGACGTGGATAGCACTGTGGATATTGGTATCGAGTGTGGTGCGGATCTGATTCTAATGCAACACTTTTAATAATACTTTAAAAGTATGTTTTTTTAAAGAAAATAGAACGTATATTATCACGGAGTAAGTATATCACATTTTGTTTTGTTTTCGGACGGATGTAGTTATCCGGTGATAGTAGTTAGCGTCGTGTTACATTACAAAACTATATCTGTACAGAGATACTCCTTTTATTGTATGTCAACAACATACATTGTTACCAAAGCGTTGGATATTAAAAAAAGAACTAGTTATAAAAAAAATCATGATAATAAAGAAGATCCACTGGGGCTCTAATAAGAGGCAAGTATGATTATTATTTGATTTATGTAAATTGATTGTAGCTCTAAACAAAACTTCAAGGACAACATTCGATTTGATCCTCAAAACAATAATCTAAGAAATTATTTATTTTTTAATAAGCCTGTAATGTCCCCCTCTCTCAAACCACTCTCCTCTATCTAGAGTTAAACCACTCCTTTTTTTATGTTACAAGAGGGCAAACGAGCAGGCAGCAGGCACCGAAGTGCCTACCGGCGCCCATGGACATCTGCACCTGCACAAAGTTTTGTAGAACTTTGTGGACTTCAAGGACAAAAATGTACAAACACTTTGAGCTATGTCTGGCTCCGGTTAAGACTATAAACAAACTACTCGTAGATACGTGTATTTAATACCCGAACCTTCCTAGAAGTTTTTACTGCAAAAATCTCAGTCAAACAATTTTTTTGACTTGACAACGTCTTATTAAACAATGAACGCCGGCTGCACGCACAAAAAAGCATGGCTCATTATCACGTTCCGCATGAGCCGAGCATGCAAGAAAGAGCGCGGAACAAGGCATAGATAGGCACTATCGGCCTAAGCGTTTGGCGTTATCACGTAAAATTATCATCCGTAAACCGACTTTGCAGATAACCAATTTTTTTATATATCTAAATATGAGGTTGTATAAATTAATTTGATGCATTAACACTTATCTAAAGTTAAGGAATTACATATTGCTTAGGGAACCAGCAATCTGGTGTTGCCACTGGTGCTTATGGGTGCAGTTTCTGTAGTCGGAGGTATAACAGCACTGCGTCTACCTGAAACCTTGCACTGTCCACTGCCTCAAACTGCCGAAGAAGGAGAAGAATTCGGAAAAGACTGGACTTATAAAGATTGTTTAGCCTGCGGTGGCCCAAGGTAAATCTTTGAAAGAAAAAACTAGACGAAACCTTCTTTAGCTCCATCTATATCTATGTATGTCTCCTTCCTAGCGTTATCCCGGTCAAGTACCAGGGTTGGCTTAGATTGCAGAGGCATTTAACTGTGGGATGTGTTAGGATGACTAATTGCCGTCTAACGTCATCCTCAGAACGTCCACGATCTCTGCAACCTCACGATTAATATCACTCAGTGACGAAAATAATTGATTTAATTGGTCGGTTTTACTTATTGTTTTCTGAATGCCTATAGGGACTTAATGAATTTTGAAATGAGACGAAATTTTTTGCTCCTGGTTTTCACCGCAAATAAGTGGACATATTTGAAATTAATCAAATCAAATCATTTTTTGTTCCGATTGTAGTTTTGTTTAGTTGTTTGATGAAATTTTAAACTTTCATTGGTTTTAGTGTTCATTTTACTACACGTTGATGTGAAAAGGCATTTTTTTGTTGGACATATTGGGAGTTTATTATTTATATACTCTATATTGTTTATGTTACAGAAGCACAGTTCCTGCATCGGATTCTTACGAGAATTTGGACCAATTAGAATTAACACAAGCTCCAATCACAGAAGAGGAGCTTCCCGACTTCCAATCAGTACGACGAAATTCTATGCGTAAACTAGTTCGTCAAGCAAGCATGCTGGAAACACAGCGAGACATCGATGGCAATTTAAAAATGACGTATTGGTTTTAATAAAAGCATTTGTGATTGTAATTATTATATTATATATTGATTTAAAATTTCTAACACTGGTTTTCAATATCTGACCTCCTCTGTTTCGGAAGGCACGTAAAACAACGGGTCTCGATTATTGTGAGCCTCAATAGCTCAACGGTATAAGGTATGGACTGAAATCGGCAAGGTACCCGGTTGAAACCACGTCTGTTCCTAAGGTAGACAACTTAATGCCTGTGTTATAGGTAACAGACGCCTGTTATACACAAATATTTTTTTATAGAAATATATAAATACATACATACAAATAATACACCCAGACTCGAGGTGGGAATCGAACCCACGATCCCCGGAGCAGAAGGCAGGGTCACTGCGCACTGCGCCAACGGGCCAGCCAAATTAGGTCGATACTTCGGAATACTTCTTAATTTACCGTTTTATGGAAAAGACAGTAAAGGAGATTGGTTAACTCGCTAATAGCGGGCAAGACAACATCTGTCGGGTAGTATTAAATAAACAAGAGTTTTTCTTATTCCCATTGTATTTATTAAGATATGTAATTGTTTTTACGATCAACTATTTCAAAAATCTTTTGGAAGTGGTGGCCTGATTTACCAACTGCCCCAATTTTTGTATCAAGTATTTCTGTCTGTCGTCACTTTCAGCTTATGTTCTTGAAGGGGGACCCGCCTCTCTGCAATATAGTTTCAAGGTTACCTTTAAGTTAAAAATAATATTAATAAATCACAGATCGCTAGCTGGTAGATATTCAGCCACAAATCTTTAGATTTACGTACTTATCTACTCTTTTAAAACTTTAATGTAGCAAAATATTAATTCATTGTAACGCCGACTTTGTTATCTTTGTCAAATAATATAAATACGGTCGCCAATGCCATGCGTTGACACAATCTTATAATGAAATGTACACATGTGTGTGTAAATCATTTGGTATTGGTGTGCGTCAGGGTGTTAATAATTGTATTAATAACTAGTTCTTATCCGCGTCTTCGTTCGCGTAAAATTAGGTCAAAAAATTTAGACTTTAAGCTTCCTCGATAAACGGGCTATCTAACGCTAAAATAATTTTTCAAATCGGACCAGCAGTTCCTGAGATGAGGTTTAAATAAACAAACTCTTTAGCATTATATGTTAGTATATACACATATTTTATAAAAATATTAGCATTTGCATACCATCATCTATATAAAATATAATTGTGCTAAATTTCATAATCATGTTACCGAAAACTAAAAAAGTGGTGTTGAAAGCTTTTGCGTTACAAATTAATATATTCATACTAGGAATGCTTTAAGTACATCTAAAATACCCGTTTCCTTTTCAACTAGGGAACGTAAAGATTATGTTAGGTGTAGGTGCAATAGCGGTGCAGTTAATTGAAGCCCACGTTGGATACCCTTAAAGTACAAGAAGACCTTTCCTAATCATTGTTTCACGTTTTAATTTTTCAATCATACACTTTACACAGAAAGACATTGTTTTAGTTGCATATTTGCTGTGGGAAAGGCACACCAAAGTGAGAGTCTTTCGGCGAGGAATGAAAGGTGGGAGCGAACGTCGATATGCTCAACAACCGCAAAGGAACTTCGAGTCCGGGCTTGTTGGAGTCGCCCAGGGCGGCCGCGCCTCGCCGACAGTTGTTCGTCGAAAGGTCTATATATAGTGAGTGTAAGTAGGGAGATTAGCGAAACCACACGAATACATTTACACGTAGTTTTTGTCCATGGGCGACGCTGATCATCTGAATCATCTCGATTGATCCGTTTGCTCGTTTGCCCGCTTAACCTACAAAAAAAAAACGACCCATTTGAAGGTTCTATAGACAAATAAAATTTCAGACAATAGTTTTTTTAATATTACAAGGGGCAAACAAACAAGCGGTACGGTTTATGCACCACCAGGAGGCTAGCAGATGCATTGTCGGCCTTTAATGGCAAGATGAGGCAACCGAGAATTCTCACAAACCGAATGAAACGCGACAACAGTACCATCACTTGACGTGACAACATTGCCGCCACTTCACGCCGATCTTATGTGAGGAAGATGTATTCGTACCCGGACGAGACCAAAAAGACAAGCAAGCGTGGCGCTACCTCTTAAATTACAAACTTAAATAAGATATTTTAAATTTCTTATTTAAAATTACCATCGTATATACCTTATAGGCTAACTTAGCATACATTTGGTTTAAGACATCGCTTGCACCAAAAATTCTAAAATTTACGAATAAGAAAGAAATATCAAAAACTATTACACCATTAAATAGGATGAAACATATGCACATTGTAAAGAAAAATACCAACAGACACTTCAATTTTAAATTACATTATTATCATAACGCGGCGTTCGCAATTTTTTTGTTGAGTTTCTTCATAAGCGAAGGTATTCCATTGAATTTGTCTGCCATATTGGTAAGTATTTCTCGGTAACGTGTTAAAACGTCTGTTTAATGATAGGAATGAATTATCGATGCTAAGTGCACGCCTCGCTCCAGCGGGCTCGCTTCGACGCGGTAAGGTGTTTCGCAACACTTTTTTAATACTATAATCTCCCCTATAACACGGTACTCTTATGCCGGAGCCAGACATAGCTTCATTTGAATGGTCATCTAGTGTGGCCAGGTCTTTGTGTAACTGTACAAAGTTTTGTAGTACTTTGTATATATAACGCATTAATATTATTCTATACTAATGTATAAAGCTGAAGGATTTGATTGTTCGTTTGTTTACTTAAACTCGATAATCTCAGGAACTACTGGTCCGATTTAGAAAAAAATTTTTAGATAGCCCATTTATCGAGGAAGGCTATAGACTATATATATATAATCACACTAAAATTGAATCTAATTTTATTAACTAATTTTACGCGGACCAAGACATGGGCACAGCTAGTATATAATATCATAGTCTACGCTTGACACTATCTTATTGTAAAATGTATACAAGTGTGTGTAAATCCTTTTGCATTGGTGTGCGTGCAGTATTATTTAAATAATTTAGTGTATTAATAGTGCATGTTTTACAAAAATATTAGCATTCGCACACCGTCCTCTATATAGATTATAATTTTGCCAAATTTCATATTCCCTCGTTGGCGCAATTTTCGTAAAATGGTACCGTAAGATTTCCCTACACAAATATACTCGTAAATATATACATACAGGACTATATGAGTAAGGTAGACAACTTAATGCCTGTGTTATAAGGTAACAGAAGCCTGTTATACACAAATATATATTTTTTAGAAATATATAAATACATTAAACACGCGAGTTATCGGTGTCAAGTGTAAGCGCGGCATTGTTTCATAGATAACGACATTAAATTGTTTTACTATACCCACATTTTCGAAACCCCCTTGATTTTATGTACCATGAAATAATGAAGAAAACAGCAATTTCTTTAAATTATGTTAAGTGGTAAGTTAAAAAAGACAAAAAATTAAATTTTCGCATCACAAAGCTTTTGATACCCCCTTGCCCGTTGTCACATTTTGGTAATACCCTATCCCCTCCCCCAATGGATTCTTGAAACAATGACAAGAAGCAAATATAGGGCCGGTTCAGCTAAAATATGTGACTGCTGACAACCATGGATAATTGCTTTACTGAAGGCTTGCATTGCAGGCTGTTGAGAAATTAGTGTACGTTTTGCCAAAATTGTCTAGCCGATCAGATGGACCCCGATCGCTTGTGTCGGTTTCTACTTTGAACAATAAAAAGGAGGTACTGACGAGGAGATATGATGATAGACAACTTTCGTAGTTCTTTACGTTTTCTATCATCATATCACCTTCAAGACAAATTCTAGCTCGGCATTACTTATAACGTTTGAAGGTAGCATTGAGGTGATGGGGCTGACTGAGCTGTAAATTGTAAGCTGTGATTTTACTAATCACTTTGCGAGTAACCTTTGTAGAGTCTATCTCGTGATGATGCTTCGGTGATGAAGCGAAAGCGTTGAGGCACATCGGAACATCAGTGTATTTCGGGTTGCAGCATTGCTCTGATGTTTCCTTCCCGTAGTAATTCGCGGATTTAAGAAAATTAGTTTCAATAGGCCTGATTCTATCAATTACATAGTCCTTTAATAAGGCAAGTTAATCGCAAGGTTTTCCGGCATTTTAAAACTATTTTAAATTAAAAAGTCCCTTTGTCGTTAGAGTAGTCCCTAAAATATGTGGGCCGTCGCCCCTGTGGGCCGAGGGCTCCCCAGTAACCAGCTAGCAATGTTTCCGGACCGATTTAAGATCCTTCAAGGAAAGTGCCTATTAATTCACTATTACAAGGTAAAAATTACCATATGGGGAAACTCGTCTTCGGAGGAAGCCACACCACCTACGATGAGGTCTTTTGCATTGTGCTTGCACCGGGTGGTACGCGCTTTTCTCCCGGTGAGAGCGACACTCTTCTCACAAGGATATACAAAGCGTTCCTGATACTCCAGACATTCTGTCAACAAAATAAATGATGAAAAAAATCATTACTATACAACTTATGACTAGAGAAACTGAGGAGGTAATAGTTTAATCAGTAGCCGGCATTTGAGATAATCGGTATATTAAGCAGCACTTGCTTTTAGATAAGTGACCCATTCTAACATTGGTTCTCAAATATCCTACTTCCTCAGTGTTTCGGAAGGCACGTAAAACAGTGGGTATCCATTAATGTAAATAAATAAGTAAATAACGTCTAAATGACCAAAATATATATTACACTTAATCAGAACAGTATTGGGCCCCATAATAGGAGGACCTGTATCTTGCGGGCCAAGTAATGTAAAAAAATAAAAATAAAAAAATATCTGTCGTACAGGCGATATGTGTTTAGCCGCCGCTACATAACGAGATAGCAATGATGTCGAGTGGAAAGGTATACACCAAAGTAAACTAGATGGCACTGTACGGATGACGACGCCCGCAGTACAAACACTGAAAATCTCGATACAAACCAACTCATGCTAGCGAAGTTTCTACATACCGTCGCTATGTATACGCCTCCCGACGAACAACTGTTGTCGAGGCGTGGTCGCTCCGGGCAACTAGCCCAAATTGATCTTTGCGGTGATTGAGCATATCGACTAACGCTCCTAATTTTCATTCCTCGCCGAAAAACTTCCTCCTTGGTGTACTTCTCTACATGTCTAATAAAATGATACATATTTGTTACTTTCTTTTATTATTGTATCATCATTCATCCCTAACCTTATATGATTGTGATTGTTATTAGAACGAAGTTCCTTAACGCGGCTTACGGAAATTACGGGTAGTGCACAACTGCTAATAGTTTTGAACTTATCATTACTTTTTAAGTTACCTTTAAAAAAATTAACTTGATTACAAACACTATTATTCCAATGTGAACTGTCTAATGCCGGAGCCAGACACAGCTTCATTTGAATGATCATTTCAATGTTCATGTAGTGTGGCCGGGGAATTTGTGTAACTGCGAAAAGTTTTGTAGTAATTTTTAGTCTTCAAGGACAAAAATGTACAAACACTTTGAGCTATGTCAAGCTCCGGCATAATCTCTCATATGTACTGAAACTGTGATAGTAAATCATTTATCTGCAGTATTGTGAAAATTTCATTCTGATGTCAAAGAGTATATACTAATTGTCAATTTGTCAACAAAACACGAAGTAAGAGTATAACAATACAATTACTCGTTCGAAATAGATATTAATAATAAGAATAATAATAAATTAATACTTTATACCGTAGGAATAAGGAGATACAAATTTTCACGACAGTCAAGTTTACCATATTTTTGATTGGTTCAGTTATAATGTTGGAAGCAGAAGAAGTTGATGTAGATTATTTCACCCCATCGACAAGGTATTTTGAAATCGATATATAACTTATGTTTTCACTAACGCTATAGATATATACAATTAAACATCAACATAATTATATACCTAATATCTTTTTGATAATTATCATCAGTTTTGAATATGCTTTATATACCAACCATTCTTCAATAACATACATAGGAGTTACCTAAAATGCTGCTTATGTTTCAGTACATCACTGGCAAAGTTATTTAGTAGTAATACCCAAAATGAAGATGCCCTAGATAACAGTTCTTTAAAATATAATGCACCCTTGCCACCACAGATCACAACAAAGCCAGACGAACCAAAACAAACACAATATCTGTTTGCAGGAACTGTAATGGCATATGAATGGTAAATAACAGTTTTTGCTTATAATTTTGAATTAGAACAATAGCAAATTGCATAAAAAATTTAGTTTTGTATGTATCTTTATAATAAATATGTACACAATGTGTGTTTAATAAGAATCAATGTAACTTGCTAACTATGTAAACAAAAAGCGAAACCTTGTTTTGTCACTGTTTCTCCTTGAATTTTCACAACACCTCTTGAAACAACATTGAAACTGTAGATAGTACAATCTTGTTTAATAGTCTACTATTGAAAAGGTTGTTACCTTACTGGTAAGGTATGTAATTTTATACTTCACTTTGTATAGTACTAGCTGTTACCCGTGAGCTGATACCCATGAGTTTGTCTGCGTAAAATTACGTGACATTTTAATAGGTTAAAGGACAATGCTCATTGTGGTATGGATCACAGTACAGTGTTGCGTCAATACCAAAGTTGTATTAGATGTTTTAAAACATTACCAATTAACATTTAAAGTTACTATATTTGACTTTTGAACCATTGTTCAAAACTTAACTTCCAATAATGTAATATAACCTCAAACAGAACTTAAGCTATCTGATCCTAAATAACAAGAGTTTATCATGATTCCCTTACCTCTTTGAAGATTGTAATAAGTTGTTGATTATTGAAGTTTCTTTTGTTTTTTAAAAAGAATATTAGGAATACTTTTCAGGTATGTCTAATATTTTTTTTCCTTTTTCCCCTCCTACTAAGCTTAAATTAAAAGCTTGTATTAGGAGTGGGTGTGACAATACCCCTAGGGCGGTGGGGTTTGAACCGGGTACCCTACGGATTTATGTCCATACCTTATACCGTTAAGCTATTGAGGCTCTGAGAAGTTGCTAGTACCATAGTATGCCTATGCCCATACTTGTATATCTAAAAATAGCAATTATATTAAGATATGCTGTTTGACTCTGCGGGGAAAACATCAACACATCAACAAACCCAGTGACATAAACTTGCATAATTGCCAGCTATGATTTCTAATGAAAAATCGGACAGGTGTATATATTGATTCTAAATATAAATTAAATATTTTACAATTACAATAGATCTTGCTAGTTGCAGTAACGATAAGGACTTTGGTCAAGCTCAATAAAAAAAAAAGTAATGAGGACACTACATAACATCCTTGACTAGAAGTTTCCATAGTCATATGTGTACAATATACGCATGCGCAACATTGATAAATGATGAATTAAAGGACATAATATTTTTTATTAAATGGCATTCAAATACATGTATATTTTTATGTAACTATAGTTTATAAATTATAATCGTAATCAAATCGAACATCTATTTAAATCATGCACATATTTGTAATGACAACACTTATGTCATTTATAAATTGTTATATCAATTTTAAACAGATAAGAGATACAAAAGTATGTTTTTTTTTAACCCCAGTACAAATTAATGTCATATAATTCGAGATAACCCCAAACATAAAGAAAACAATTTTCATATAATTTTTATCTTAACGCAAGAGAAAACCCTGTACCATGAATGGACATCCTCCTTTTTTGATCCCTAATTTACACAATACAGAACAACTATCTTCCTGCAGAATTTCATCTTTGTTTGTTCCGCGGTTTTCGAGATTTCGTGTTAGGTAACCTTTCGCTTTTGTATATATAGATGTTAATAATAGAGTTTACCTACTTAATGGATCTTAATTTTTTATTAATATAAAATGTTACTTTTTTAGGTGCAATAACACACATGAATTTAGGGGAAAACTAGGTTTTGCTATATTAAAAATATTAAGCAGTGGTATTAACAAAATTGTAATATATGACTCAAATAAAAGCACATTGTCTCACTTAAATATTTTAACTAACACTGAGATAAAGGTAAATGAAAATGTAAGTATTTCATATTATGACAACCAACAAAAGTTCTGGAGTATATATCCATCAACATCCAATTTAAAGGAAATTTTAGAGATATTAAGAAATTTAGAAGTAAAACTTGTATCTGTTGATGAATCAAAAATAGAAGCTGCAGCAGAAAATGATAATAGAAATAAAAAAGTAATTAAATTAAATGAAGAAGGAAAAGAAAGTGATACAGATGCTTCAATTAATAGAAAAACAAAAGATTCCATTTTAAAAAGAATGGCTACCATGGGGCAGTCTGTATTACCACCACCTCATACAGTTGCAACACAGACAAGTGATTCATCAGACACTAATGACTCTCACAGCCAAGTTAAAGTAAGACATAAGCCCAAACCAGTCTACAAAAAAAGCACTATAGAAAAAAAGAATTTGGAAACAGTGAGAACAGTTGAAAATACAAATAATGAAACAACAGCAGAATCAGTATTTAAAATACAATCAAAACCTTTTAATAATGATCAACAAACTTTATCAGTAACAACTCCTATTGATGTTAGGTCTATAATAAGTACAAGTAATGAAGAAAGTAATATGACCCTTTTTATTTCTGAACAAAGAGTAAGTAACACAGAATTAAGAATTAATATGAACAGAGTGGCTGATAAACTAGATACATTGATAGATAAAGTGAAAGCCTTTGATATTATTGATAATAATGCAGCAGTAAGCAACAATAACACATTTCAAAATGATATAATTCAAAAACTGCTAAAAGAATATGAAAAGAAAATTAAAAAATATGAAGATTTTATAAAAGTAAAAGGTTTTGATTGTGAAACTCTTGATCTTATAAAGGAATACAAAGGTGTTACTGTACAACAAAATACGAGAGACAGTCAAGAAAACGAAATCAAATTGTCTGAGTTAGAACAGTCATGTATGGAAAAAGAAAAGGAAATTTTAGAAATTAAAGATCAATTACAGCTTGCATCTAAACAATGCCTTCAGCTGAAACATGAAGAAGGTAGTTATATAAAACAAATTGGTGACTTGAAAGATAGTATAACTATGAAAGATAATGAAATAGATGATTTGAATAAAAAATTGAATGATGCGACTAGAAACGACCTACAAAACATTGATTCTACAAATAGGCTCAAGGAAATAATGAACACTACATATCAAGCCATATCAGCCAATTTCGAAGATGAAGAATTGTATCCAGGCTCATCAGTTAAGAGTATAGTTGGTTTGGTGGTTAAAAGAACTACTATAGAGTCATTAAAAGCATTTAACAATATATAATTTTTAGTTTTTTATGTTTTATCTTTAAAGTCAAATCTATTTATATAAACATATTTAATTACGAATTTAAAATTCGTGAAATTTATCTAAACTTAAATTTGTATATAATTATGTGTATATTTTGTAATTAGTTATTTGTTTAAATTGACTTGACTGTGTAATCTACTTAAGTGTCTTTGTCTCAATAAATAACAATATAAACAGTAAAATCAAGTTGGTTTTGAATAACTTAAACGTTACTGTCTTTCATTAGTACAACTTTCTAGAAATTTAAGCACATAGATCAAAATATTCCTATCATTGGTGCTCAAGCAACCATTTTTAAACATTACGTATATTAGTGAACATCTTAAACTAAATTGATAATAAATAATAACACCTCGATGCTAGAGACACGATACGTCTGGAAAGGCCATGCATCTATTGTCATAAAATAACAAATGGCTATCTGTTAGTTTCAAAATGTCAGTCAGTTTGACATTGATTGAGACATGACTTTTGTCAGGACTCTGGGATAGGCATTCCACTATAGAGTAATAAATATGAAATATTTACAATTATGAAAGTTCTAAATTTAAGTACTAATTTTAGTTGAAATATTTTTTTTTCTAATAATATTATTTAAAGTGGAGAAAGGAGTGATACAATATTCCTTTACTACATCATGGAAGACTTGCTATCGTCCATCAAACAATACGAAGATCAGGTAATATATTGTATAAATTCCAGTTAAAGTTCTTCTTGGACTTGCCATCGATTAATGCGATATTTCTGCAGCTATCAGTTGTCAAACAAGCACTTGACGCAAGCCAAGAAAATGAAGAACGCGAATCTCTCACCGCTCTGCAATCAGAATTGCAAGAACTTATCCAGCTTACACGAGAAAGTTTGGAAGCTCAGCAGGCCAAAGAATCTGAATTAAATCTACAGAATAACACAAATAATGATAAAAAGGATGAATTGGACGACGAGTATGCTTTATTTATGGTGAACATTTAATTTTCACTATCTTATTTGATCTGAAGTTTATAATTGTAGTTTGAGATTTTTGTTTTTTTTTTAGAAAGAAATGGCTGACAGTGGGGCTTATAAGGAAAATAATGATTCACAAGATAAGTCTGATAATAGTAAACAAAATGATAATAGTGATGAAAGTGATATAGAGGTAAATTTGCTAAATTGTTACATTTTTACTGTATATTGCCTGAAATCCGCAAGGTACCCGGTTCAAACCCCACCGCCGTGGAGGTATTGTCGCACCCACTCTTAATACAAGCTTAGTAGGAGGGGAAAAGGGAATATTAGACATACCTAAAAGTATTCCTAATATTCTTAAAAAAAAAAGAAATATATATATATATATAATTGAAAGGTCATCTAACACGAAATGTGGAAAACAGCGGGACGTATAAGGATGAAATTTGTGCAAGGATGTAATTTGTAGTTATCAGATATTCGCTAAGAACGGATTGTTCGAAAGGGCGGCCAGTTTACGGAGGGAGGCGTAAGGGCAAGTTTAATTTTACGCGGGCAAAGTAGCGGGAAATAGCTAGTGATATACATATCGCAAGGTTAGTCATAAACTGACCGATTACGTTTTATGTCTAAAGTGAGTTAATGATACAGGCAGCTTCGTTTCAACGTCCTCTATCAGCTAATCTATGGATTATTTCAAAATCCTTATCCAACACTGAGACACAGATATTTTTGTATTTTTAACTAAAACTAAAACAGGTTTTTGTTTAAAAGACAAACAAATAATAGAATATCATTAAAATAACATTAATCACTTCATTAACTGTTATTAACATACTACTATAATGCCGTTTTTATCGAGTTATAAGCGGTATAAGTGGTAAATATCAAAACGTTTAAGCGATTTTCCAAAAATCCGCTTTTTTGAGTTAGGTGTGACTAAGCGTGCGATATACATATATTCATTTCTTAGTTGCAACTTTTTAACTTTTTTTTACATACGGTCAATACATAATAATTACTTACCTTGCTCTTAAATATTCCACATTTCTCGTAAACCTCTGTGTAAGTGGAACAATCCGGGTGCGTTTTTAAAACGTATTCTATTTCCTTTTGATTTTCAGAAATATGGCTCTAAAGTGACAGATATAAGTGTTAATAACATTACATATCAAATAAATCATTATTAATTTAATTCAAATTAAAAAAAACATATATATTCATTTTATACATATGACGTTCATAAGTGCTTATAAGAAAGTCTATATGAATAAACGATTTTGACTTTGACGAATTTCATTTTGAGCGAGCGAGTGATTCTAGATTTTTTTTTTAAACTTAAAGAATCTTCTTCCACCTAGCGTCATCCCTGTCAGTACTAGGCTCCGCTTAAATAGAAGAGGATGTGACTGTCGTGACGTCATTTCCGGAACCCCCACAATCTCGCGACTCACTGTTTTACATGCCTTCCAAAATACGGAGGTCTGGTGTTTGAAAAACAGAAAGGGTCACGCATCTATTACCCGGCCGCTGCAAGAACTGCTTAACTTAGCGATCAAGCGTAAAGTTAAATAACATTAAAAAACAATAAATCAGTATTTGCATAAAAACACGTTACGCCCTATCTCTAGTTTGGCGAGATAATTCATGTGTATACACGAAAACCGTCACTAGCCATTCTCCGCGCAGGGTTTAATATTTATGACATGTATTTACCAAAATGTTTTTATTTCGTTTGGTTTCAATATCGTGAGTGTCACTCACACTTAGTAGTCCAATTTGTAATAACATAGCGCTACGTATACATTCAAGGCCATATATGTGCTAAAATAAAACAAGAATAACCTCACCTTACATACAATTATAACAGTCAACTACAACGTCAACTCGCCAACTTTTATCGTATACTTCAAGAAACCCTACATTTTAAAGTACCTCATTTAAATCTACACAAGCTGTTGGAAGTAAATTAATAGTTATCTACTATGTATTATATTGCTATTTAAAAATTACGATGAAATATACATACTTTTAGAGGACAAGTTTTAAATTTAAAAACACATAATATTTCAGTTGACTCCACAAGACTTTCGGCTTAGTATATGTATCATAAATTATTTTTTTAACCATACTAATTCTAAATACTAATCTTTACTAAATCAATAGAGTTAATGAAAGAACGTAAGAATATAAACTAGCTTCTTTAAAATATAGATATTTAAAATATTTTCTACCTAACTATCTCTACGTTGTTTTTTAACCTGGCGATATCTTTCGCTTATAGAAATAAACATTGCTTGAAATAGAAACGAAAATAAATTATGATCTGTAATTTTATTTTATGCAAAAATTATCTTAATTATTTACTGGCTAAAGTACATATATGACACATACAACAATAATAATTGCTTGATTGTTTAAAAGGTTTTTGTCCTTTCATTAACAGGTCGGATATGAGCTACGAGGTATAGTAAATGAATAAGAACTTTTTCGAAAAATTCCCAGTACCTGGGAACATGTGGTAGGACTTTTATCCATTCCTTATCATCGTTTTCAAATCTTTTATAACTGTAAATATAAACAAGAGGTGTTTTTATCTATATAAAACGTTATATTTTATACCCATTATGAAAACTATATAGGGTGACTGGTGAGACACTTAGAATAATTAAGGCGAATTCTCGGTACATAATTCTTGTCATTAGTATGTAATAAAAATATGTACTTCATTTTTGACCTTTCTGTGTGGCCTTAAGTTGTGTAGATAATTTGCTGTTCGATAAGGTTAGTTGGTGGTAGAAATGTAATGAATCATAGCGTCTAGTTAGTTATAAAAAAAATATAATGACGGCTGCCAGTTGGAATAAAACGCTATATCATTAATATTAAAATATAATACATGTCCTTTTGATTTATGTTTGGCTATACTTATTAAACAAATTAGCAATTCGAATGAGTGAAACAGGTGCCTTGGTATTTTTGTCTGACTTAAACCCGTACAAAAGCATGAAGCGAAAACGGTTCATCAACGTGCGTTCACGCTAGTATGTCCATGCGTTCCGTACTTAATTAGATAACGTTCTCTTAATCTCACGTAGTAGTTAATTGATATTTATATTTAATGTAAATTTTTTTCGTCATATATAATCATCAAATATCAGGTCCTCGAGTATTGCAAGTGTCTCGCCAGTCACAGTGTATAATTGATTCTTGGAAATATTGTATAAATGATTTTACCGTCTCTCCAGAAGCAGTTTCTTGTACACGTCAATGGCTTCTTGATAATGAGCACGCAGGTAGTGAACAGATTGAGTCGCTGAAATGTATGCGCGGACATAACCCGAATGACTGCACCAAATTGGATAATTTCTCTTTTGTTGTTTTTATAATTGTTAGGACAAGGTTTGTTTAATAAAAAAGGAAAGGCAAAGCGAAAAGGAAATGAAACGGGAACGAAACGGGAACGAGAACGGGAACGGGAACGGGAACGGGAACGGGAACGGGAACGGGGACGGAAACGGGAACGGCAACGGGAACGGGGATGATATAGAAGTAAATAATAAGAGGCAGAACATAGTCTGCCGGGTCCGCTAGTATATAATACAAGTATACACTCAAAATTCGACGCGTAATATCAAGTAAGCCTGTTTTAGGCGGAATTATCCTGTCAGGTAATTCAACATGAAAATCTATTCCTTACCTTAAAAGTCACTTTACAAGGAAATATTTAATAAATAGAGCCTATTTGTTACTATCAAAAATCCAAGGTAATTACTGAAACTTAGCCCAAGTTACCACTTACAGGAATTAAATCACAGTAGTGTAATTTAACGGTTATGAAAATACTATGTATTAAGTGTTTACAAACGTTTATGTAAACGTTATTGTAACGTTTTGTTCGGGGCGTCGGTTTAGCGGGGAACCTATTTGGCATGGTACCGACTACAACACATCAGTAGGTGGCTACTCAATAGTATGAAAGTACTAATTATTTTTTGCTTTTTAGTTCCTTCGCATTTTTGAAGGTGGTTTCCTTTTCATTTAAATATACTTACACTAAGTTGTTTATAACCTTGAA
Source organism: Charaxes varanes (assembly GCA_024363005.1). NCBI lineage: Eukaryota > Metazoa > Arthropoda > Insecta > Lepidoptera > Nymphalidae > Charaxes > Charaxes varanes. Next base: position 41,495 of record JANCMC010049489.1, on the reverse strand, counting down.
GCGGTTCATGTGTGACTGTAGATTTTACTCATTTTCTGGACGTCATGAAAAGTTCATCGATATATTGTACGTCCTTTATTTCGCGCCATCAAAAAGTTTGACATTTTTGAACCGATTGACTATATACCTACTCGTATAACAAAAAATTTCAACACATCAATTGCAATGAATTAACAATAAGAGATTAGATATATGGATTTTATGAAACCTATAATTTATTTTCAAAGCGTCTGAGCCTATTTCTAGAATAACTTATATCAGTCCAGTATAGACTAGGTCAATTTGTTTTAACAAATTGAGAGACAGTAGAAGGTCCAACTCTAAAAACTGTCATGGGCACGGTACGGTCCGAAGTAACCGTAACAGAGCCCGATTGTAATAAAAGGAAATCACCATAAATTCTCCGCACTGGAGTGGGTACTGCTTTTATAATAAAAAATCCCTTTTAGACCATTTCCCATTATCCAGACGTCTATTGTTGGGGACGATGGTCAGACTTTTTATGGCCAGGAGCGGTGTCGTCGTAACTCCTTATTAAATCTCCGGGAACGCATCTTCTCTCTAATTGATTTAGGTGTCGTGATAGTTTCTTTCTTTGGAAGCTTTTCCTTCTGTATAGAATTACTATACTTTTCTATATCTATACTAAGATATAAAGCTCAAGCAGAGCCTCAATAACTCAATTTTTTAAAGTTGGGGTATTGTCGCACCCACTCCTAATACAAGCTTTTAATTTAAGCTTAGTAGGAGGGGAAAAGGGAATATTAGACGAGATGTTCGACCCTAGCACGAACATTACGAACCGTTCCTGTCGAAGCGAAGACTAGACTTTGAAAATATTCGTGCTGGGCGCACATCGGACCTTCCTTAGTGTCAACGCGGGTTGCATTAGCATTGAGTTACGTGACACAATAAAGACTTGACTCCTGTGGGTCCAGCACGAATATTTTCATCCTAAATACAGTCGAATCTTCGAGTTCGAGCGATTCGAAATGTTCGTTGGCTCACATCCTCTGTAATCTAAGCGGACCCTGTTACTAGACCGAGATACAGTACAATACAAATATTCTTTATTTCCTTAACTTAAATCTAATTTACATTATATGGGTGTGAGGCCCTCTTTTAATACATGGGTACCTGTGTTAGAGGGGCTTGCTCTTCCATGGTAAGTACATATAGAGATAAAACAAGAAAGAAGTTACGTAACTCTTCTATATATTATATAAAATAACTCATGCACTTTAGTTGTAAGTCAATTTTCCTTGTATCGTTTTATATTGTAATTTCATGCGTCTGTGTGGCAGCACTGGTAATCAGGCGGAGCCTGAAAAGCAGCTCCTAGAGCTGAGTCTTACTGCCTTTTCTGTAGCATGTATAATTTTCTAGTTTATATGTCATACTAAAGATTTTTGTTTTGTTTCGTTGCACGCTACCGAATAAAACATTTTTTATTTTTATTTATTCTATTTTATAAGCGTGTCTTGACACACTGTTGTTGGCCACTTTATTAAACATCTTAATTAGGAGTTGTCATGACCATAACCCTGCTTAAAGCTGGGATAAAGGGTTAATATAAAAAAAATAAAGGGATAAAGCTGGGACAAAACCACATACGTCTCTAGAAACTGCTAATGCTATGTAAGCATTGTATTTATATACGGTAATTAAATTTATATTAATAAACCCTAAGAGATCCCATTAAAGAAAGCAATGCATATTAGACTAACAAGCTGTTTGAGGTCTTATAATTATTAATTTAAGGTTTAGTTTCCTATGAATTTTCATTCTGTTTAATATATCATTCAACAGGATCGCAAATGACCAGGAAATCTGAACCTTAAACTAGTTGGAAATAAAGTTAAATGTTAATTGTAGGATGTATCAGGAGTTAGAACGTTTTAGTTGGTCAGTGCGGTGTTTTGGAAAGCTAAAGCGAAAGTAGAGGCGGTCTGAAGTGTGACCACGTCGTTTTGATACTTATCGCAAATTATTATTTTATTTACTTTATCCCACTCGTTACATCTTATGTGATTTACGTGGTGCTCCTTATCTTGTAATGTACGTGAAAATATGAGATACTTTTGATACGCCCCGTTGAATAAACCATTTGAAATCTTAGAGAAAATAAGTGGAACAGTGGAAGAGAAATGTCAGAGTTTTGACATAACGTAACATGTCAAATTTACTTTGTTGGTGGTCATTATAAAGTAGACGCAGAGATTGGCAACCTTTTGGGAGATGGGCCACATCGTTAAAAATTAGATTTAGGCGGGTCACACTTGTAAAATAATTATTTGGGCATAGATGGCGGTAAAAGATGCAGAGTCACACATCCTTCCGCAATGCCAGAGAATCGAGCCGACCGGAAAGAATTTGGTCGCCGACGATTCGGGCGGCTCTACATTGAACGCGGTCAAAAGGAAGGAGCTGATATTGTTGCGCTCCCGCCCAAAGGTGGCAGCAGTACTCCATGAGAGACCGGACTTAGAGTACAGAATAAGTTTATTTTTCCTTTAAGCGTCTATCTCAAGGAAAAATAGACTTATACAAGCAATATGATTTACTAATATAATAAAAAAATAATAATCATGCATATTTCAACGATATCAATTATGAATTCAGGCTATCTTATTATATTTACATGAGATTTTCTTCCACGCTGACAATTTCCAAGTTTCAGACAGTTATCCGATACTCATCAAAGACTGGCTATTTTTTAAAGACAAACCGTGTATTTATTAAACTACCAATTCATTTATTGAACGCCTACATATTAATAAATATAAAAAAAATATAATAAATACATAAAACTTCGGCTATATAGCGTTATCCCGGTCTAGTACCAGGGCCCGGTTAAATTGCAAAGGACGTAGCTGTGGGGCGAGTTAAGGTAACCGACTGCCATCTGACGTTATCCCCGGAACCCCCACAATCCCACGACTAATATCTCTCAGTGACATTAATCGGGGTCCATTGTTTTACGTGCCCTCCGAAACACGGAGCCGGTCGGATATTTCAAAAACCAGTATTAGAATGAGTCACCCATCTATCACCCGGCCGCGGTGAGACCCATTTAACCTCGTAATCGACTCAAATGCCAGCCACTGATTAGGCTACGACCTCTTTCAAATAAATAATAATAACATAATTTTAAAGTCACGCCTCAATAGTTTAATGGCAGAATAACTGACTGAATTACGTACGGAACTTGTTTTGTTTGAAGATATCGATAGACCATAGTCGTGCACTAAAATATACTATAAAAGTTTTTAAAAGCAGCCAGTCAGCAAACATCATTCTGGACTATTCAAAATTTTTAACATTACTCATCGGATCGAATTCATTGTTTTGGACAATGTCTACTGGCTGTTCATTTACCCTAATTAAACGGCACCAAATGAGGATGGCACAGTGTTACGAAAGAGAAATGCATTTGGAGAGCGCTTATGTGTTTGTACGTATCGTGTAGGCAGTCGAAATTATCGTATACTCATACAAAGAAAAGTGACAGGCGCTTATATATGGTTCTGGACTATTCAGAATCCGTGGTTGGAGGCAATTACAGACGATCAAAGCAAGCATCGATTGGTTCCAATGTTTTGGACAATGTCTAGTGGCTGATCATTAAAATTAATTAAACAGACGGCACCAAATGACAAAGACGCATTGTTACGAAAGAGAAATGCATTTGACGTGCGATTGTGTGTTTGTATGTGTCGCGTAGGCAGTTAACTGTTGAAATTGTCGTATACTCATATCTATACAAGGAAAGGTAAAGCTTCCGTTTTTGAAGCCATCTGAGCATCTTCCGCCAGGACATGCACTACCTTGGCAAGTCTGGAAGTCTTGATCAGCGCCACCTAGCGGTAACGTTGTAACACTGATCAATCTCCATACAAATTGAAGTAAACTTTACCAGCGCGTAAAACGTAGAAAAACTCGCACTAAGCACTCAAGAGTTGGAGGTACAAAAGCAAAAGAAACTCAAAAACCACGGGATACTATGAAGAACCATACTATGAAGAAATTTGGCAGATAGTTTATGTTGCGATTAAGCCGCGGGAAACAGCTAGTTTTATATAAAAAATAAATAAAAGTTGTCGTCTCGTATGAAAATGGAACTAGTTACTTATTTAGCTGCCGGATAGCGCACTAAAATATTGCAGATCCAAAACTTGGTTTAACTTTAGCACTAGCAAACTCCGAACGCTTTATTCCTACGATATTTATATGGTCTCTAAAATCAATACATTTTATCTATCTATACTTTTATTTAGAACATATGAAGCTATAAGTTTACTTATTTGTTTGAACGCGCTAACCGTAGGAACTACTTGTCCGATTTGAAAAATTCTTTCAGTGTTAGATAAGATAGCTCATTGTTAGCAGGTTATTGAAAGACAATGGAAGCTATACAGATTTATTGACATATTCCGGGTTAGGTTAACAAAGTAAACTACATATTACAAGATGAGAGAGGGCAATGACACAACAGTCCCCTATATAGCCACTGTACAGCGCCACACGCGGTTATTACGGAAACCAAACAATCGTTCGGAAAATTTTATGTTTAATATTCCAACACTCATTTATCGAGGAAGGCTATAGGCTATATATCATCACGCTAAGATATCATCGGACGACCGAACCTTTTATAGACTCTCCGATATTCGGGTCACCTACCTTAACGTTGCTATGGTCAAGTAATTGTTGTTGTAGTCAAATATTATTATTAATGAAACGCCCTAACGAATTAGACTTCGGCTCAAGTATACAAAGTTGTACGTATTCTTTTTCAATAACAAAACAACACACACACAAATTTACGATGCGCGAAAACGGGTACTGTTGGCAATTTTTTTTTTAATTAATAAAATAAGATGGTCTTAACGAGTGTCCAGGGACGACCCTGACCTAGGGCGAACAGAGTGGCCGCTCCAGTCCCCGAATTCCAGGGGGATCCTCAGCTAGGCGTGACTCTTAATATGCGATTTTTAAAATATATTTTATACAAACAAAAATGTAAACTAAGAGGGAGGGGGGGGGGCATAATTGGATATCGTTCCAACCTAAAGTTTACCTTCGGGCCGGTACTGCGCGTGTCCAAGTACTCCTGTTGAAAACGTCTAGGTCAGAAGGTTGAGACGGCAGTGGAACTTACGTCTTAACCTTCCGCGTATCCTTCCTTAAGAAGTGTTAGTATACCCCGTCCCGAAGAACCGATGTACAGTCCAACTAATTTTGCATCTTAGTCAAAGGCGTATATCCCAAAATATTTAAAAATCGTATCATTTTTAATTTTTTTATTATATTATTAATTCTTGTTTCCTATGTGTTCTTGTGTGCAATAAAGTTTATTCTATCTATCTATCTTGAAACCTACGAGGTAAGAAAAAATATGGGTGGTGAAATCCAGTTACCTTCTTTTTCCTCCAGTCGTGCGTCGGAGTTGACACACACAATTTTTTTAATATATTAAATGGGGTTTTATATTGATATCCATAAGAAATACAGCAATAATAGACTCCGTTGCAAATAATTGCATTCTAACATAATTGTTTTAATATTTCTATTTTAATTATTTATTTATTTAAGGTCTCCTTTTAACATCCAAGTTCATTGACGACGTCAATAAACTTAAATAAGTTAAGAAAGGATTTAACCATTTTTGAACATAATTTTTAGCCAAACGTTGTTTTAAGTTATTTGGTTGTTTATTCAAGCACCTTTCAGCATTAAAAGGTAGACATTCAACCAGTTACTGTGAAATACTTAGGTTTAGACCGCATTTATAATTGTTTCCGTCAGATGTAGTAATTAGGTGTAAACAGAAAATTTATCTTATGGAGTTTACCGAAAATAAAATCGTCTGATGCAAAAACCAAATCGTAATTTCATAGGTTTTGAGGTTTATTAGGTGAAAGAAAAATACCACAGTATTTCAACTATTAGAGGTTGCAGTTTTTGTCTGCTACCGAATTGTGGCGGCGCTTTCGGGTACCACTACCTCTTTGTCACATAAGATTGGCACGAAGTGGCGGCAATGCTGTCACATCAAGTGATGGTATTGTTGTCGCATTTCCTTCGGTTTGTCTATGGTCATCGACAATCACTTAGGTGAAGGGCCTTCTCGTTTGCCGCTTGTAAAAGAAAAAAAAAACTATCGATTCTGGTGAGATCAAAACCAGTGGCCCTCACTTATGAGCCTTGCTCATCACGAAGCCACAAAGTCAAGTCTACCATTATCTTTAACGTAAACAATTCACATTCTTTTATTATAATAGAACCTTTATAACGTGTACAGGTTTCGATATCAAAGAAAATATATTAAAGATACTAACTGTAATATGGACTACAAAAGATGTAAGTAATAAGTATTATAAAAATGGTTGCTTTTACCTTTGCAAGTATTGGATTCTTTTGTAAATAATACATCTTACAATCCCTTATATAATAATAATATAAGGGATTGTAAGATGGAGATAAAGAAGACTCCGATATTGGGAAAAGCGTAGTGTGTTTTGTAATTGTGACGCGATTCTAAGTATAGGTGGTTATATTGTTCCTCTCTTCTTCTTCTTGCAGTGGATGTGGTGGTGGGGCGTGTTAAGATAACTAATTGTTATCTGACGTCGTCCACGGAACCCCCACGATCTTTGCAACCTCAAGATAAATATCACTCAGTGACATTAATCGGGTCCCACTGTTTTACGTGCCTTCCGAAACACGAAGGTGGTCTGATGTCCAGGGCCGGCTCTACCATGAAGCGAACGGAGCGGCCGCTCCAGACGCTAAGTCCCAGGAAGCGCCAGCGCTAGGGGTCTTAATATGCGATTATTTTAAATATATTTTATATTAAAAAATATGAACAGGGCAAGTAACGGGACGCCATAAGTGAATCCCACTCCAACTTTAAATTTTATTAACCCAAACAACAACTTCGAGTCCGCGCGAAACGTAACTCTGTTGCGGATAGGTTAGAAGCGGCCGGGCGATCGCATGGCATACTTTTTAATAATAATAAATATAATGCAAACGGCAATCTCGAGAGAGAAAAAAATATATTGGGAAAAATAACCAAACTACATAATTAGCAAAAAAAAAAGATGAACGAGAGACACTTTTAGAAAATAGAAGAAAACGGTCACTGAGAGTAACTGTTACGAATAATTTTCGCTTATTCCATAATATATTAATGTTAATTTATTATTCTTAAAAATCCCAAACAAAAATGGCGACACCAATAAATTGTATCCTATAACGTAATGTATTGAAACATTATTCAAGTCCGTTTTTACCATTGCTGTAATATTCAACGGCTTTTTTAAATATTGTACATGCCGATTCCCGCGAATTCATCGCGAAAAATCGCGAGAGCGTTAAACCGCCTTAATCTGGCGATATCGAAAAATCTTTATTAACGCTCTACTAACTAAAAACCTTTCTTCCGAAATTCATCTATATACGTTCTGAAGTTTTCGAAATTTTCGTTTAGGTGACCTAACGCTTTTACATATTTAAATATCTATACTAATATAAAAAGCTGAAGAGTTTGTTTGTTTGGTTTAACGCGCTAATCTCGGGACTAACTGGCCCTATTTAAAAATCTTTCAGTTTTAGATAGCCCATTTATACAGAAAGTATATATCATCACGCTAAAATTGAATCTATTCTTTTACCTAATTTTACGCGGATAGAGCTATATCGTAGCGAACAATAACAAGTCTAGTATCTATGTAAAAATAATAACTATGAAGTCGGCTAAGATACTTCGCACGAACTAGAACAGGCTCGACATTATGCCGGCGCTGTAATTAGAGTTTACGGTCTGCAAAACCTCACAAATGGTGTACAAACAACTACAGTATTGCAGACACATTAAAGCTGTTCACAGTACGGAGGCTATTTACAAATAATCGCACGAACACGATCTCTCTAGCGACAACGTGCGAATAGTAAAAGTTAAAATCAAATTAACTGCTTAGTTTTTTTAATTAGCCTATTGCGTCACTCAGCTGGGCAAGGGCCTTCTCAGTCCACTTTTTTTTCTGAGCCAATCTCATCCACAACTCCTTATTGACTGCTCATACAATACTTTACAAGGCGTTTAGACGGAAAATTGAATTTAACGGGAAATAGTTTGTATGTTATGAAAGTTAATCTTTTACGAAATACAAAGTACATAATTCATTTTAGATATTAATATGCATCTATTAATAGAAGTGACACAATTATTAATAAATGTATTGTCATTCTAGAAACTAACAATGCTGTCACGTTAAGTGATGTTATTTTTGTCGTTTCGTTCGGTTTGTGAGACTTTCCGGTGGCCTAAACACGCCATTAAGGCTGGCAACGCATCTGCTTGCCTCCTGGTCGTGCAGATGTCCATGGGCGTCAGTAGGCATTTAGCTGCCTGCTCGTTTGCCCCTTGTAACATAAAAAAAACTTTATTATATTACTGTCTCGTAAAAGGGAATTCTTTCATTTAGAAATCCCTGCTTTTTACGTACTCACACAAAATTAATATAAACAATGGATACAAGAAAAATATCCATTTCCTTTGACGATATCAAAGATGCGACTGCCGGTCGAAATATCGTAGATATAGTTAGCATTAAAATATATAGGCAAATAGTAATTTTCCTTTAAAATCAAACGAATGTTGTCATTTGTAAACTATTAACTTTTTTCCCAATGATTTTAATCCTCAAAAATATAAAATGTAAATAAACGTATTTACGTATGTAAAATTTCTCTCTATTTTTCTGCTTATATCTATCGGCAATCTACAGATCTTATTTGTTGCCCTTTTCCTGGATGTATTTAGCCCCACATAAAAAAAATTTAGAAATAAAAGAATATGCAAAATTTGAACTTATTCTTCAGTGATTGATGTAAGGATAATTTGACTAAAGAAGCAGTAGTAATTTAAATAAATAACAACTTATTTCAACGGTCATCAAAACCATATTGCATTCGTTTTTAAGACCTATTATCGCATTCTTTCATGACAAATAAAGAATATTTTCTTTATTTATCTCAGGAAAAGAATGCGATATTAGATCGGATAATAGGTATGATATTTCATAGTGCAAAAATTAATTCTCAAGACAAACAACATGCTAGTATTCTTGTAAAAGTCCTAAGCTCCCAAGTTGAAAAAAGTTTTCCAGTAGCGAAGCGTACTTAGTGAGAAATTTAAAAGTAATGGAAGTATTTCTGTACTTACTAGTCATATTTTCAAAGCTACTTACCTTGTACTTTAAGAACAAACAGATCGTTACGTTTCAAGGGTACAAAAAGTAGGACAGAAGCTCCGAGATCCGGGCACTCCCGGACCAATTGCGAGAATTGTTAGGAAAAATTCGAAACGTAAATTTTGATCTTCAAAAATATTTTTACTAATATTTGTAGGCTGCTCCTTTCGAATACAACTTATTGTGTTTACGTGTTATGTTAAGCATGTTAAAAGCTTAAGTTTTTTTAATAGCATATGTTAGAAGTGGCCGTGACTATATCCTAACAGGGTCGGAGTTTGAACTAGTTTTTAGCATTTTTTTCTAGCATTTAAGTCGTATATTTTATCACCAAACTATTATGTTTATATATGATTAATAAATAATAATAATATTATACATATGCTCTTCATAAGTGGTTAGAAAAGTCTATATGAATAAAGAACTTTGACTTTATGTGTTGTAAATATTAGCGTATATTACACAAAGTCTTCTCTTTGCAGAACAGGTCGCCGCCGCCCTCATACATCCCATCTGCCCTCCTCTATGCACCACCGGAACCATTAGAGGTAAGCCTGACTTAATTTAGATAAACGTAAATTAAATTTAGTCAAAGGCTAAACTTGGCTATTGTTGCAAAAATAACAACTTCGGAATATATGTACATTTTACTTGGCAAAACAGCATATTCCTTTTATTTTACAATATGTGTTCACAACTTTATGAATGTCGTTATGAATTAGGGTCGTGTATGTATATGTACCACTATATACGTGTAACTCTACAGTTTTGCAGCGCACGCTAGTATAGCTCGCAGATGGTAAAATTTTCTCCTAATTATCATTTATCCTCATATTTTGGACAATTCACACAATATCTTTATAATTTATACCCTATATGTTATTCTGATTTATAAACTATATTATTGTAAAGTTTTATTAAAATCCGTTCAGTAGTTTTTTCGTGAAAGAGCGTCAAACGTACTCCCATACATCCTAACATACCAAACATACATCCATGGACCCATGGTACATAAACTTTCGCGTTTATAATATTGGTAGGACTAACGGCCAACCCCGGCTTCGCAAAAGTACATAACCGAAGTTTTCATACGGATCCCTAACTTTTTTGAAAATATTTAATCGCCTATATTCATAAAGGATAAGGTAGAATTCTAATGGTGAAAGAATTTTTCAAATCGGTCCAATGGTTTCAGAGTCTATTCAATTCAAAGAAACAAACAAATCTTTCCCCTTTATAAAATGCTTATTGGTGCCATATAAAGCCATGTAAATCTTATAAGGGACTTATAGACACTTCGTGCCTACCGATGCTCATGAACAATTTACGCCAGAAGCTTCGCTTTTCCGACGTTTGTAAAATTTGATGAACTTCTATTGAAGGTTACCAATTCCGGTTCGGAAATACCGGAAGCAGTATCTGGTTGATTATAGTGCGAAGCAAGAAAGTCTTAAAAATTGGATTTACGGACATTAAGGTTACGGGGATGTAATTACAAGTTCTGACGCCATTTCCGGTGGCGATATTCAGTTACTAGTATACGTATACATACGTCAAATTGTCTGGACACTAGTCCAGACAATTTGACGTATGTTTGTGTGTAATACCAGTGCCAGTACAAACAATGTGACGTATATTTGTGTGTGCTACCAGTGTCAGTATAAACAATTTGTCGTATGTTTTTGTGCAGATTTCATTTGAGATTGGTTTAGGAATGTTGTTTAGTGTTTTCACTATCATAAAGATTGCGCGTTTAGATCATAGGTCGTGATTACGTAGCGTGGGCGTATTTATAAAACGATAAACTCCTCATAACTAGTAGTCCTCATACTAGTAGTCTAAAAAACAATTATTATCTTAAAGGCATAATCATATAATAGAAATTTTTATTATATTATACGTATAAAGAGCTTTTTGTTGACAACACGATTCTGATAAAATTTATATGGGACCATCTCTAAAGTATGGTCTACAAAACAAAACAAGAATCATCAAAATCGGCTAGTTAATGGCGCAGTAATCAAGTAACATATGAACATACAAAAACATAAACGTACAGGCAAATTGAGAACTTCCTCCTTTTTTGAAGTCGGTTAAAAATGTCAAACCCGCGTAGCTATTTAGAATACAGTCTTCTTCTTCTTCCTAGCGTCATCCCGGTGTGGTACCAGGATCCGCTTAGGTTTCAGATGATGAGGCTGTACGGCGAGTTAAGATGACCGATTGCCATCTGACGTCATCCTCGGAACCCCCACGATCTCTGCAACCTCACGACTAATATCTTCCACGTAGCACTGAAGGGAGACCTGCATGTCGGCCGCTCGCCAGACCACTACGCTAGCAGCTCGCCCTGTTACCTATGACACAGGCATTAAGTTGTCTACCTTGGGATAAGACGTCCGTATGTCATGTAGTCCTATATATTTATTTATTTAAGTTTTAGATTCTCTTTTACCGCCATTTGTGCACGCGCACGTGTACTTTTCATCAAGACATAAACACAGACTGTAATATAAAGCGCAATAATGACTCTATATGAAGCAATGGAAAAATACGGTGTAATAAATATTAAACTCGCTCAAACTTTTATTCGCGCACAATGATCGCACAATCTTAAATATTAACCCTATACGGTATACATAATTGACCGTTTAGAGGACGCCTAACACGTCGCCATATGTAGACGTGTACGTATCGATTCACGTAACAGTATGACGAAATGTTGGCACTTGAAGCCACGTGGCCGGGTGCAAACAACCATCAGCCAATGAACCTACACAGTCTTTAGTCTCGTCGAATGTTGCACTCCCAGCCAAAATCACTACAGGTCGCCGCCGCAGACTTTTTCCATTTCGTTAAGACCTTCAAAATGTACTCAAACTCAACCGTGAAATGTCGTTATAAATCTAAAGTTATATTTCTTACTTAAGACTACTTAAGGTGCAAATATATATAAATCAGTCTTTATACAGTTGCTATACAGTCTTTTGCTTCTATACAGACAATGCAATATTATGATGACATAGAGCTGATATGATGATGGAGCAGAAAAGTGGCTTCGTTATATATATGGCAGGAACATCGTTATAAAACGATATAATCGCATAGATTTTGGGCTCGTTAGATTCGTCTTCACGAGTTGTTTCTCTTAAAAAAACACTTCAAAATTATTTAATTAATAAATTTATAATATCACTAAAAAGAGCGCTATCTTTCTGACTTCAGTCGAGATTCAAGACACAATTTAGCGAAACGTCAATCTTCATTCTATTTCATTTGATTCTTAAATTTGGCGGACGAATTTAGAATTGACATTGCGAACTAATGGATTAATATTATTTAAGGCACCTAATCAAATTGTATAAATTGTATGAAATAAAATTGACCGACCACGACAACGGATAAGCGACGTCTTTATAAACGACTAATTTAGAAGTGTAATGTTTGTGTGTATGACTTGAGGGTTTGTGTGTGTGTCAGTGAGTGTGAGAGTGTCCAGTGTTGTCAAATATTCACCGTTTTCTTGCCTGAATAGAACCAGTAATGTGTAAAATTTTTACTAGTGTTCACCTAACCTACAGATTATCATTTTTACGGCATGTATCATGGCGGCATGTATCTACATTAATGCCATGAAGCTCCGTAAACACGCGTGAACGTGAATTTGGGCGGATTACGCGGGGTGGCCCGCGTTCACGCCTGTTCCCTAATCTGAGTCGGTATTTTGTCCCGCGACAAAGGGTTCGTGCTTTTTTCGCACGGTGTTCACGGGTACAGATCAACATTATAATCATAATCATATCAAAATCGATCAAGCAGTTTCGGAGAAACATGGTAACTAATATTATGACACGATAATTTATAGCTACTTCTACATAGACTGAGATAGTGGTGAAAGGCCTACTTATTACCTTTTAGCGTGTTTACCTAAAAGCAGCGAATCTTTTCACAGTACTCAAGACTAGACGTTCGAAACTAACGAAAAACATCATTTAAATTAGCACCGCATCATTTAATGGGAATTGTTCTACAAATAATGTTCTCTAGAACTCCCTTGAGCTCGCGCTGGAGTGAAACAATTTCGCAGTTCGACGATTTAAGATTAATTGAATGCTAAGATAAATGACACTTTAGTGATCTATTGTACGAAATTACCGAATTTTGTATCATTTCGTAACCGTGAAAAATGGATCGTCGTTTTGGCTGAAGTTTTCTTGATCTTAGGCACCTGATGTTTTTAAGGCATGTGTTTTATTTTATTATTTCTCAAATCTTTACAATCTATACTAATATATAAAGCTTATTTGTTTGCTTGAACGCGCTAATCTCAGGAACTACTCGTCGGATTTGAAAAATTCTTTCAGTTTTAGATAGCCCATTTATCGAGGAAGACTTATAGGCTATATATATTGACTTTCATGCTAAAATTGAATCTTTTTTTTTACTGATTTTTAAGTAGATGAAGTCGCGGGTGCAGCTAGTTATAAATAAAATTGAATGGTTTATTTGTAACGTCGAAATTATTTATTTTACTAATTGCACTGACCATATATACGATAGATAACAAAAAATCCAGTTAGAACATTATCGTCTGTTTGTTCCAGGCAATCTCGGAAGTGGCTGGACCGATTTGGATGAGACTTTCACTGATAGATAGCTGATTTTAAAAGGAATAATTTGGGGTACTTTGCTTTTAGCTAACTAATGAGGGCTTAGCACAAATAATAAAAACCCTTAAAGTTTAACTAAACTACAGAAATTCACGTGAGCAAAGGTGCGGGTTACAGCTAGTTTTATATGTAAAACAAATCTTAGTGCAATATATATCTGTACATTATTAACTATATTTGTTAATAATATGGTCTGTTTACAAAAACAGTGCATTTTCTAATACCATTAATGTCGTGAATATTTAATTTAATTATTTGCCCTTATACTTGCGACATCTATGAGGGAGACCGGTGGCCTAATCTCATTATTAAAGGCCGGCAACGCATCTGCTAGTCTCCTGGTGGTGCAGATGTCCATGGACGTCGGTCGTCACTTATGTGAACCGTCTGCTAGTTTACTACTTGTAACATTAAAAAAAATACTCATACAAAAATTTCACACATACCTTTTCCCTGCAAAGAGACATTTTGCTTTGAATTATGACAGGGTTTTGTTATCATATGCGTCACCTACGGACTGTTTATGCGTCCTTTGTATCGACGTGGCTGTGTTAATATGTAATCACAATATGAATGAATAAAGGATAATTATCATAATAAATAAATTATAAGTCGTCTGGAAAGCGAGTTCGTTTCCATTGATTCCCGTTTCGTTCATTCATTACTCATGGCCTGTGTTAAAATTGTACTCAGTAGAATCTTACAAAAGTTTCTCTTGTTAAGAAAACTATGTAAATATACATATTAATGAGCAGACGGTCTAGTAGGAACTTTCCGAACCGAAGTAAGTCGTCGAGTCGCCTTTACTTAGGATGAACATGTTCGTGCTTGGCCCACAGCGGACCCTACTTAGCGTCAACGCGTATCGCATTAGCATTGATTAAAAGCGTGACACGATTAAGACTTGCTTCTTGTGAGCCTAGCACGAACATTTTCATACTAAGTAAAGTCGACGAGTCGACTCACTTCGGTTCAAAAAGTTCGTTCTAGTCCCTAACACTAGGCGGTACGACATTTTTACTGTCGTAAGTAACCATTTGCCACAAAAGTGGCTCTACATTCATCTCGCAAATTGACCAAATGATCGATGATTTGATCAATTTGTGAGTTTAAATTTGTAATTAGTCTGTTTTGAGCATTCAATTTTTTTAAATATTAATTTATGGAAATATAAAATGAACATCTGTGAAATTTGTATTCCGTATGCTACACCATCAACACTATCAACATAGCCCTGCATTTATTTTCTATTACGTCTTCACACACGTTTCTTTCCGAGGCTGGTGTATTATCAGGAGATAGATTCTCTCTTTTTACGAATAACCTTTACATTAGAACTTTTTCTTCTTTTGCTATCTAGCGTTTAGCAGGTCTAGTATCAGGATCTGCTTAGATTGGGGAGAGTTAAGAGGACCGGCTGCCATCTGACGTCATCCCCGGAATCCCCACAATATCACAAGAATATCACTCAGCGATATTAATCGGGATGGACTATTTAAAGTATCTTCCGAAACACAAAGCAGGTCGGATATTTGAAAACCAGCGTTAAATTTCATTCGTCTATTACCCGGCCGCGGTAAGAGCTACTTAACCTAGTGATCGACTCAAATGTCGGCCGCTGATTAGGCTATGATCTCCTCAACCTTTGCATTAGGACATTGTCTTTTTACAAAAATTGTTCCTCGTCCCATTCGCATATTTATACGAACTACGATATGATCTATTTTCTTAAAATTTCAAGGCAGGAACGTTGAGATTGGTCGGCTAGATGGAAATAAATCGATCCAGCATCTCAGCTGAACGTGACGATAAACGAAATAGGTCGCGGAAGCATATAATGCCGGAGCCAGACATAGCTTCATTTGAATGGTTATTTCAATGATTATGTAGTGTTGCCGGGGACTTGCGCATAGTTTTGTAGTACTTCGTAGTCTTCAATGACAAAAATGTACAAACACTTTGAGCTATGTCTGGCTCCGGCATAACGATGTATACGAGCACAGACAGAAGTGTGGAAGGTGGTTTCGTTAAACATATAATGCTTATAACGCCAAATAAACACTTTTAAACTTTTTTCTTCCCCCGCTCTGCTGTTCCCAATCGAAAGTACGACAGGGACTTCAGAAAAATGTCAAAAAGTAAAACTAATTTAAAAGCTCTTAGGTAGACCGATGTTTTTTTACATAAGGACCTTATTACTTCCAGGAACGCCAAAAACTTGAGTCATTATTGGAATATTAAGCAGGCCGTAGTCATCGCAGGCTGTCCGTGACGGGTCCAACGACCGACCCTCTTCTTGAACTTACATTTTTAGTAATACGACGTCCGCCCTTCATTAAATATTTTCGATATTTTCACAGCTGTCAAGTTTTTTTCAAATACGTTTCTCTGAATTTTATTTTCGATTTTTTGGAATATTAAGTTTTATCAGTAGTATCGACTTTTAACACAAGTAATATGTTAACATAAAGAAATAACTTTTATTAATCATTAAAATTTATAAAAGTATAATAATAATAAATATATATATAGAGCTGTTTGACACACGGACGTCTGTTCCTACGGTAGACAACTTAATGCCTGTGTTATAGGTAACAGACACCTATTTATTCACAATTTTTTTTGTAGAAATATACAAATACATACATATATGTAGATAATACACTCAAACCCGAGTTGGTTATCGAGCCTAGGCCCCCGGAGCGCAAGGCAGGGTCACTGCCCACTGCGCCAACAGGTCAGTGAAGTACAACAACAAATACAAACGGGCAAGTCTGTATCTATCTAGACGACTTGTTTGTTTGTTCAAATCAGATTTTGACAAGTGGGTAAGAGTTTTTATCGAGATGCAATTTATTAATGATGCTTTTAATGTAAAAACTTAGATGAATAAAATGAAGTTTTTCAAGAAGTATCTACATTTGGGAAATTATACTAAATAGCAGGAATGATGGTTTTACTCTACATTTCTCACTTGCCATTACTTAACTGTCCCAATGTGTGTATGTAAATTATGCTTATTGTCGTCTAGACATAAATACATTACTCACTACACAACCGATCAGAGAGGACGCCTTTTGTGCTTGGAACCAAAACAGTGCAGTAATTTCATTAGCGCACTGTTTTTATTTTCATATAAATTTATGTAAAATGCATTGGATTAAAAAGATACTAGATTAATGACTCGCTTTGCGCTCGGTGCAATAATCTAATATTGTCTAAAGTGTGTCTTTATATACACATATATCAGCACACAGTACCATTAAATGAGAAGAGATTTAGAGCCTCAATAGCTCAACGGTATAAGGTATGGACTGAAATCCGCAAGGTATCCGGTTCAAACCCCACCGCCGTGGGGGATAAATCTTAATAAATTAATTTCTAATCCAATTCAACATCCTATTCAAGAATTTGCTGAAATAGAAATTAGGAAATCTCGAAAATCACAGGACATACACATGTGGGATTTGGCAAGGACGTAGTCTATAGTTTGAGGCATCGGCTAAGAACGGATTCTAACGACTCTCGCAAGTTTACACGGACGAAGTCGTAGGAAACAGCTATCTTTATATATATAATTATACTGTACGTGTGCATGACACTAAACTCCTCCTAAAAAGCTGAACCGTTTTGAATGAATTTTTTGTATGCGTTTCGGTGACGACCTGGATGGTTTAGATCACATCTCAAATCAAATGCAGATGGCGCTGCAGTCGGTATCTAGGCTATTTATCTATACTAACATACGGAATGGGAATGGAATCGGGAACGAGAATGGGAACGGGTATAATAAATAATATTATAGAAAAATAGAATGTAGCAAATAGAATATGACCCAACCCTCGGACAGGACAACGTCTGCCGGGTACGCCAATGATTTCATAAACAATTCGGCCAGTGTCATGTTTTATGGAAAACACAAAGGAGTTTGGTTAATTGGCTAATAAGAGACGAGCAAATGCGGGCAAGACAACGTCTGTCGGGTTCGCTACTTTATATCTAAAAATACCTACAAAACTGCATAACTATACGTTACAAATATCCATCTTCCATAGAACTGTATGCGATACGCTTTCATAATTAGACGTGTAACAAATCACCACTCCATTAGCGCAGCACTGACAAGATTAACGACTGTTCCAGAAGAAGGCAACAATTATCCCGCGTGTCCCGGAAAGTGTCCCGGGAAATGTCCCGCGGGACCAACAAGCGTGGTCGCCGCGATGGATGGTCCTTCTCAAAATGAGATATGCGACGGAGCAGCGCACCTTTTGATGTTACGTATTGAAAAATTGGTATATTTATCTTCGTAATTAAGTCGTGTTGGGAAACGAAGCTGTCGTTTAAAGTTGGCTGTTTATTATAACTTCCGGCCATTTTTTTTTCTAGTATATGAAGACACGTTTTCAATATGAAATCGCTGATGAAATATTCTTATAAAATATGATATTATAATTTAAAAAATATATAGGTTTTTGACATCTCTTTATTAGAAGTTTGTCTTTAGAATTATATTTATTAGTCCGCGTGATTTAAGTGATTGTGTTAAGTTTTGAAGGTTTTTTTTTTGTGCGGAATTCTAATTATTTTTCTAAACTGAAATAGCCTATGTTACTCCTTGCAACATAAGATGTTTTCCAGTGAAAGTCCTGTTAAAATCGGTACAGTTCTTTCGGACAATATCCAGTACAAACTATATGACAGACAGACAGACAGACAGACAAAAATTTGCGTTTTTGTTATAAGTTACAAACAGACACTTAAACTTTATTTATAATGTTATACTCTTATATCTATACTAATATATAAAGGTAAGCAGTTTGTTTGTTTACTAGAAAGCGCTAATCTCGGAAACTACTAGCCCGATTTGATAAATTCTTTCAGTATTAGATAATTGTTGATATAACTGTTCCACATGATGATAATCTCATTAGAGCTGAAAAAGAAAAATTAACTAAATATTTAGACCTAGCTCAGGAGATTACTGCCATGTGGAGTGTTGAATCAGCAGACATTGTCCCGATCGTTGTCTCAGTCAATGGTCTTATAGCGAAGAGCTTTACAACATCGTAAAAAGCTCTCGCTTGATTTTTGGGTCAAGAGTAGGATGCAGAAGGCAGTATTGCTTGAGACGGTATTGTGAAGAAGTTTCACAATCTGGAGCCCTAACCACCCGTTGTTTGGATCCTCGCCTCGCCTCCGACGGTCATCTATTTTTTACATATTTTTAAAAATTTGTATTTTTATATTAATATTTAAAAATGTATTTAGAGTAAGATATTTAAATAAACGATAGTAATATTAAATAAAGGGTTAATTATGATCATAGTTAAAATTAAAAAAGTTGATGTATTGACTTAGTTGCATTAATCTGTGTTAAATATCTGTCAGTATTGCTATCATAATAATATGACATAAGACGAATATTATTAGCTGGTCACAATAGTGACACTAATAAAATGTGTTTATAGCAATGTTACCACCATATTTGAGAATTGTGTAGCGAGTGCTATTGGTAGTTGCATTATTGTTAATGTATTACGTTCCTATTTAAGAACTTGTAAATACGTTTTCAAGTGTTTGTCGTTTAATAAAAGTAATCTTGTGACCTGAAATATTGGTCTTATTTCGTCTTCTTCAGTAAAAAGAAATGAAGATTAAGTTTCATTAAATCTACTTCTAAGTGTCGTCTTAACGTAAAGAATTGCATTAATATCTAATTGAAATGTTGTCTTGGTTTCAACATCATAACTAGGTAGCTGGTCGTCGTCAATGTCTATATAAACCCTTAAGGGGCTCATCTGGTTTATTAGGTAAACATAAGCCCATTAAACTTCTTAACAAAGACATCATTAAATAACAGGATTTCATTTAACTTTTGTTGATTTGATTAAATAATAATTTGTAATATTATCATAAATAAACTTTGAACCTTACTAGCTAAACAGTAGTAAGAGTGAATGGAATCCGTAAGTTAAGCGGCGTCCAAATTTTGCACAAGTCACACGCTTAATAATAAACTGAATTACGTTTGAGGTCTAAAGTGAGTAAACGATACAAACAATTCGTTGTAACGTTCTCTATCAGCCAATGAAAGAATTATTTCGATATCTTTATCCAACACTGAGATACAGCTATTCTTGTCTTTTTAATTAAAAACTTATTTTAGTTATAAACTTATAAAGACTTTATTGACTATTTATTAAAATATATAATTTGTTATAATATGCCGTTTTATCGAATTATAAGCGGTATAAGTCGTAAATAATAAAACGTTTATTGCGATTTCCCTAAAAACAGCTTTTTTGAGTTAGGTCAGTTTATTATCAGGCGTGCAAAGTGTTATTTCAAGTAAAGACCTACAATAATCAGCATAGCTTAAATATTCCAAATTTTTACTCATGCCACTTACAGTATCGTCCGGATTGACGTATTTAGCGGATAACCTATTTGGCTTGGTACCGACTTCAGCACATCAGTAAGTGTCTACTAAATCGTATGAAAGTACTGTTTATTTTTTGCTTATAGTTCTTCGCCTTTTTGTTTTGAAGGCGGTTTGCTTTTAATTTAAAAATAATTTATAAATGTAATAAATATATACAGGACTATATGACACACGGACGTCTGTTCCTAAGGTAGACAATTTAATGGCTGTGTTATAGGTAACAGACGCCTGTTGTACACAATTATTTTTTTTTAGAAATATATAAATACATACATATAGATAATACACCTAGACTCGAGGCGGGAATCGAACCCACGACCCTTGGAGCGGAAGGCAGGGTCACTGCCCACTGCGCCAACGGGCCAGTCAAAATTTATACCCGCTGATTTCCAAACTCTATTTAACAAAATCTTCTTATGTTTTAGATCGAGAAAGAAATCGACACACCTTTTTTAAAATTTACTGAAGTAAAAATGTTGTCGTCAAATGATTGCCAAAAAGAATTAACACCAATAACAATAACACAGGAAACATTTTGTGTTGGGCGCGTTCGGGCAAAGGGCCACTTGGCAGCGTATGTATAATTATGTTAATATATGTATACTATAATATATACTATTACTAGCTGTTACCCGCGCCTTTAATTGCGCAAATTTCGTTGTTGCCTAAAACGAACTCACCTTAAACTTAATATGGCAGTTAACGCGCCCTTAGAATTAGGTAGGGATTTTGAATTATGACTAGTATTGATCCCCCTCCTAAACATTGCAACTATAAAATTTCTACCAGGAAGTTTTCCTTGTTTTATTTCTCAGCAAATTGTATTTAAAATAAATTTAATTTGGGCTATTATTAGTTTGGTAGAGGGGTTTTATATTAGACTAAAATGTTTTTCTCGAGTTAATACAAAATCTTTGATTGCTTATTCTTCAGTATGTCCTGTATGAGTTGTAATTGGAGGTATTATAAGTATAAATTATTGGGGATGTTTAGCATCTTACACTTTAATCATTAGACATGGATTATGTTCTTAAGGTGTATTTTGTTTATCAAATATTAATTATGAAGGATTAAATGCTCGAAGATTATTTTTAAATAAGGGGATAATAAATTTTATACCTTCAATGAGATTATAATGATTTTTATTATATTTTCTAATATAGCAGCACTCCTTTATTGAGCTAACCGGGCTGGGCTTGTTCACTTTTTGGTGGATTTTTAATGGGGAGTTTCCAACCAATATATTTAGCGGGTTTAATTTTAAATGGACTTTGTATATAAATTAGACTTTGCCCTAAATCTCCCATAAATGCACTTGCCGGAAGTCGGGACGGGAAATATAGGCACCAGGATAAAAAGCTGTAGTCCAGGCACGTGGGATCCCACGTGGGCTGACTGCGGTGATGTTCAGGGCGAAGAGAAGGCCCTGACTGGAAAATAGGTTGATAACCTCCGAATTCATCGGTATTCTGACTTAATAACTAACTGTCAAAGGCAACCATAGTGCGGCAGTGCGTAGAGACAGGCGCCACTTCACGCCGATCTCATGTGAGAAAGACGTACTGTTACCCGGACGCGCCGGCCCAATTCGGCTATAAGCGTGGCGCTACCTCTAATTAAAATCGCCGTGCATATCAGCCCAAAGATATTATTTTTAATCTATAAAAAAAAAACTCGTAGAGTGTTTAAAACGTCTTTGTGTAATACATATTTTGGTGAAGCGGTAAACACTTGTATATATATAGATAGGAGTTTATCAATTTTTGGAAATTAAAATTCTTGCCAGCTAGACCAATGCACACACAAAAGCAAACATAAGAACTAAAAACAACCAACACCAACACATAACCAACACAATAATAAACATATAAATAGCTTAAAATACAATAAAAAATTCTTATAAACACACACAAAAACTATATAGATTCTAGAGAACCATATAGATAGAGTTAATTACATATGTTCTTAGTGCTAACTAAACTACAGAAAAGATATACATATAATTATGTGATACAATCTAAAATTGCTGATATTTTAAAGCTAAATCAAAATAACTAGACATTCACTGCAGTTAACGGATAAAAAAAAATATTATTCTAATAATGTGACAGCATTTTATATGTCATAGTGAGTAAAAAGATATAAAACCTCGTTCTGTACATACATTGCACTCGATGTAACACGTAAAGAAGGTGACTATTTCCTGAGCAGCGTGTAATTTACGAGTAAAGATTATTTATAATAAATAATAATAAATATCATTATTGGCTTTTGCCTTAAGCAATATTTCATTTTGTAAATGGACATACAAACTCAGTAAAAATAATATTCAAGCGAAGGAATAAAGCAAAGGGTTAAAGGGTCTCGCGTTATTCAGACAATTTGAAATTATTAAAAAAAAATAATAATAATAATACGGATACTAAACACGCTCAGCGTAAAAATCGGTTTTGGACTAGTGCTTCTGTCTATTGATAAAAGTTTATAGAAATCTCTATATTACAAAATTAAACAACCGTTTTATGAGATATTATGCAAGGTCTTCCCCAGGGAAGATAAAGTATAATAATGCAAGGTCCAAAGGTCTAATAAGAAAGACACTTTTGGACGCTCGTCCAAAAAATAAAACCTAGGCTTAAAGCAAAGCGAAGTCGCGGGCAAAAGCTAGTGTTATATATGTGACACGAAAATAAAGTGCATTCTATCTACGGGCAGGCCCCTATAACCACAGACACTATGTAGAGACTGACCGAGCTCGCTGGCCGAGTAGAAGTGGGAGGTGGTCTCCACTCCCTGCCAGTTATTGTTCTGGCGTTCGTAGTTCTGCCAGCCCCCTGAATTTCTGTTAGGATCGACCTTCTCGTGGTAGCTCTTCGACATCCTCTGTTGGTAGCTGTTCACGAGCGCCGTTACCGACTTCTCCCCCCTTTCATTGTTATGCCCCCTTTCGGTATTGGGCCCCCTTTCGGTAACAGACGACCGTTCCGCCGTAATATTTTTCTACGTTATTTTAAAGCTTTTCGAGATATATGTTCTTGCCAAATTTCATGATATTAGGTCGACAGAAATAAAAATAAAATAAAACAAATAAAGTTTGATCTAAACATAATTTATACCGATTTGTTCACTTTCGACGGAGTAGCTGCCAAAGAGGAAAGCGCTTTTGTATCGCGTCTCCAGCCGATAAGATTTTCGCGCTTTTCACGACATTTGCATATCTTAATACAAACTCCGTGCCGTAATTCGACAGACCTGACTAAAACTCGCTAAACATTTATATCGGTTTAATATCAAACATGAAACGAGGAATAGTAATTGTGGATTAGTTATAATGGGTCGCGTTAATTGATCGTGCTGCGTATACCCGCGTAACTGATATAATCCGACGAAATTTATGTTTACCGACGTGGCTCGTTGGTGGAAAAGGTACACTGAAGTCCATATGAACCCGGTTCAACCACCAATCTCACTGGGGTTTGTCCGCACTCTTTCCTGACACAAGGTTTGCACTTAGTAGATGGGGTAAAAGGTATTCTTATAAAAACAATCTCATGCATTTATATTAGTGGAAAATAATAGAATAGAGTAGAGTAGATTAGAATAGAGTAGATTAGAGCAGAGTAGACTACAATTAAGATAATTTAACTGACTGAACTTTAGTAGTAAATTCAGCAGAAATCTAAGAGGATACAGAGTTGTCGTATAGGGAGATAATATATAATTTTTTTTCTGGCCCGTTGGCATAGTTGGCAGTGCCTGCCTTCTCTGCGTGGGTTAGGGGTTCGATTCCCGCTTGTGTCAGTCTGGTAACTATTTTGGGAATAGACGACCGTGTGTTTATAGTTCTATGTATTTATTATTTATTTATTAGTTTTGATAATTAAAAAGAAAAATACCTTAAACTTTAAAAAAATACCTTAAGGTTTAACACCAAACACAGCGCCAGTAATAGTTTTTTTTTCGAATTAATTATAAATAAACGATTGTGTTGAATCATTGCGGCTGCAGAAATCGCGTTACCTGGAATTATCTGATGAAATCTGACGAAATTAATGTTTGCCGAAGTAATAAACGCCATTAAAATATTAAAATAAACGTTATTCAAATATAATTTTGTGGTTTATCGACAATTGGTATTATTCGTTTGTTTATTCGGAAACGTACAAAAATATAGACACATATACATATTTGTAAACATATTTGGAAATGTATGTACATATTTAAAATGCGACACTTCACAATTCTACTTAAATACAAAGTGTAGTTAAGTACAATAGCATTGGAATATTAATTTTAGTTTTTCTTAAGTGATGAGAGAATAGTCAAAATTATTTAGACACATATATTGTAGCCTAATTTATATTCTATACTAGTTGTTACCCATGACTCGTCGCCGTAAAGTTGGGTGAAAAATTTTAGGGTGTTGATGTATATAGCCTTCCTTGATAAATGGGCTATCTAACACTGAAAGAATTTTTCAAATTGGTCCAGTAGTTCCTGAGATTAGCGCGTTCAAGCAAACAGACACACTCTTCAGCTTTATATATTAGTATAAGATATGTACGTATCTTATACTAAAATATAAAGCTGGAGCTGACACAACACTACACCATCTTTCGAAACGAGTCATGCTGCATCAAACGAGGAAGGACCGACGCCGATAGAAGAATCAAATTTAGATCCCGCCACTGAAGATCAAGAAGCGCCAAGCAATACAACGATTGCAAACGACGCTCCAGGGAATGGAACTGATAGCGCAAACGGAACGGAAACTGATGCAAACGCAACTATTACTAATAGCACTAGATAAGACGTTTTAGTACATTTTGAGTTGCTACAAACACTCATAATAATAGCAGATCCTGTAAATGTTGCCCGAATATAGATAAAAAATCACTTCCATAAAAATTATCCTACGTTTGAATTTGGACATATTCGTTAAACTTCAACAACATCGGTTCAGTAATTTCGGAGTTTATCTTGGACAAATAACAAGTTTTTTAGATTTTAATTCAATACAAATTATATCTGTCTATTTTATTAATAAACCATACATAAAACATAACCTATGGAGCTTTTTTCTTTACATAGTACAAAACAAAGCCGCTTCCTCCCATTCTTGTAAGCTTTTGATCTTTTAAACTGCGCAATGGACTTTAATGTGATTTTCATCAATAAAGAGAGCGATAATAAGAAAGTTTATTATATGTACTGGATATTGGACGTGCGCGATGCCGGAGAGTGCAGTTAGTGTCATACAAAACTTAAAGTTTTTATGCTGTAAACTTACACTGTTAACAGCATTAAACTATGTAAATATTAAATAAAATTTTACTTTCATTTTTAGTAAAATACTCTAAATACTCTACTACATATTTTACTCTAAATATGTAGAGTATTTTATACCTTTTCAGCAAGCTATTTTAAAAGCTTGTTATGCCGGAGTCAGACATAGCTCAAAGTATTTGTACATTTTAGTCCTTGAAAATTACAAAGTACTAAAAAACTTTGCGCAACTAAACATAGACCCCCTCCCCACTATATGATCATTGAAATGATCAATCAAATGAAGTTTTGTCTGGCTCCGGCATTAGAAGTGGACACGTCGCAGCACGAGCTACTTAACCTAACTATAGTATCGAATTCCGACCACTGATTAGGCCACGACATAAACTATATTTATAATTGTGCCTTTTACACTCTTCCGTCCGCGCAATTTTCTTAAAATGGTACCCTAAGTTTTCGCTTCACGTATTCATTTATAGTTTTCAGCATAGTATATATTGTTATATTCACGTATATGCGATTAAGGTATCGGTTATAAATACTTTTTTACTGCATCTAATTAACAATGAGGTTTTATGCGATTAAAAAGACTTAATATGTCCTGTGATAATAAAAAATTGCAAAACAATCATTTGCTATAATGTACACCGTTATCGCGTTACATTATATTCTACTATCCCACTACATGATTAGGGGACAGCTAAACCAAACTACATTCGGTGAGCTTTATTTAACCGAATTTCAAAAGGACTTGACCTTTTAATCCTTTGGGAATAGTACTTCCTTTGAGTAGAAATTAGGGGTAGATCCACGCCTGCAGCCGAACTGTACCGGTGCGTCCGGGTACCAGCACCTCTAATATATCTGTTTTATGTAAATTACTTTCCCGTATCTGAATCAAATACTATTTTATACAGTTTCAGCTAAATTTTATCTCACAGATATCCAGGTTTGAAATCACTGATTGATATAGAAGTATTCGCTTCATCTGCCTCTGAATGGTTCGTATGCACATAATATTTTACAGCGATCCGCTTGAATACATCGAGGAGGTGCTCGGGAGAGTTTTCAATGATTTTAGGAAGCATTACATTTAGATATAACATCCCACTAGCGTTTATCTCTTAATACTTTTCGAATCTTTCTGTTTCTACTAGAAAGTTATGTTTTTGAATGGTTTCGCAAAATTGAAATTGAAAATTTGACTCAAACTTTAACACCCAAACAGCCTTCACCTTGTTTTCTAACCTTCACGATAAGTGTATGTACTCATTTCACAAAGACCGACAACGTATCTGCGGCTTCTAGTAGTGCAGTTTTCCAGGGTATTTTTTTCAGTTTTAACAACCATTTTTCGATTATTACTAAATTTTCTTCTGTGTACTGCGTGCCCCCACAAAAAAGCCTTGTATTTATGCCAGTTAAACAAACAATAAAGCCTGTATGCATGTATTAGTATTTCAAATGCGTAGCTGCAATGTTGCAAGAGCAGGGCTTCCTGATAAAGTAGCAAGGTTTCGCTTGGTGCCCCAGAAAACGTACAAATACCAGTGAAATTATATTTTTTCCCATATACATAAAATTCCCAAACACATTTAGCTGGAGATCCCCAAAATCCGCATGATGGGGCGTATTTACATTTTTCTCAATTCATCGATGCTGACATGTTCTGGGGATAAATGAGCCTACGGCGACATTTTTCGACGTCAAGCTCGATTGGCTCTCAATGGCACATCACCAACCTGCTCTTTTTAAATAGATAAGCAAATGAATTGGAAGGCCCCGTGTACGCCCTTGAATTGAATGCCACTAAATGGGTATCACTTTTCATTCGGGTTAATGTATGTGAAAATACACTCGTCGGAATCTTTTCACAGTCTATTTTCGAGTGTTAGTCTAGACTTTTACAAGGTACTAACGGCCCGCCCCGGCTTCGCAGTGGTATTTATATTATTAAAGTTTTCAGAAGGATCCCTAACTTTTTTGAAAAAAATCTATCGCCTATGTTCATTGGGGATAAAGTGGGATTGTAATGGTGAAATAATTTTTCAAATGGGTCCAGTAGTTTCAGAGCCTATTTAATACAAACAAACAATCAAATTTTTCCTCTTTATAACGAGCAAACGAGCATGCAGCAGGCATCTAAGTGCCTACCGATGCCCATGGACGATCTGCACGACCATAAGGCGAGCAGATGCGTTGCCGGCCTTTAATGACGAGTTTAAGCCACCGGGAAATCTCACAAACTGAACGAAACGCGACAATAATACCATCACTTGACGTGACAGCATTGTCGCCACTTCACGCCGATCTCACTTGAGAAAGAGGTACTGGTACCCGGACGCGGAAGCCCAATTCGGCTACAAGCGTGGTGCCTTTAATTAGAAAGATAGAAGGAATGTCGGAGAGCTTTGGCATCTGCAGAGTCCGAATAAGCGAAATATAACATAATACACGCACATTATTTAAGTAAATTTATACATGAGATCTTTACATACAGTAATTACAGTTGTCAACATGGGGATTAAAGGTGGTGTGTACAGGTTACTAAATAGGACACCTAGTTAGAACGCCAGACGGAAACCTATCAAAAATATTACAGAAATAAATAATCAAAAATCTTACAACTATTAAACCTTGATATAGAATCGTTGTATGTCAATATTGTAACCTTAAAGGTAGGCTTCCACATGTTCGCATCGTACAGATCGGACGAATCGACAGTATTTAAAACTAAATTGAACCAATTGTCAAATTTTTCGTCTGTGTAGAATTTGGACCATTTGTGTAGAAGTGTAGAATTGAACAGCAGTAGGCCATGTATCCTTAAGAAACAAGGGTTACGAATAAGATATCGCAGAATAAAAATGATCAAATATTGCCGCTACAAATTTTTTTTCAACGTTGACTTTCATTCACGAAAAACACACAACAACAAACTAAAGGTTCAAAATAAAAAAATAAAAATTACACTAAAAGAATCACCTACATATTAATTTTAACAAGAATATTTTTAATCGATTCCTTGTCACCAACCGGTGCGCGATCTTGTAGAGGAGCGCGTACAGCGCCATCACAAACGGACTGACACAACATAAATGTAATGTTTACAAATAGCCGCATTGATGTGTTTGGACAATGTGCCATTTAGAACAAACAATGTGCTGAATTTCTAATGCCTTTCTTGATGTATGTCACTAATATTATCTTGCATTTGTTATATGTCTACAAAACCGACTTTATCATCACTTCTAATGTTGACGAATAAAAGACTGTAGGTATTTTCATAAAAAAAATTCATTTGAAATGGTGATAGCAAAAAAAATACCATGGGTTTATTGTGGGCTCTTCTCAGTGAAGGGCGCGAGAAACCCTTGTAAACTTAGTTTTACAATCCTTAATTTTATCAAGAAATTATTAAATAATGATTCTACACATGACGTTCATTATGAACGAGCGCTAAGCGGATATAGTTATGAATAAAGATTTTTTTGAATTTGAAAGAAAAAAGACTAGATGACTAATTAAAGGCAAATTAAATTTATAAGCGTTTATGTGCAGTGGAACATGGGGTTTAGATGTAATAAAAAAACTCGCCAAAAGAATAATAACTTACTTAACAAAAATATTTATATTCCATTAAAAGAAAAGAAGAAAATGTAATCCAAAAAAAAGAAAGGAATTAAGACTTTGTGGAACACCCATACCGCTACTGATCTATATGACCTTAGATCCTTTTACACGTGCAAACTATTTTGCATTTTATAAAATAAATAAGGAGCAGTGAGACTAAGGGAAATACTTTCAATGTTCTAATGGCCCAAATTAAGCAGGAGGGTCAAGTTGGATATAATTTATTGCCTTGGTTAAATCACCAAAAATTCACATGGCAACTTGCAATTTCTTTCGAGCATAATTATACACGTGTTTCATGACTGTACGGATGACGACGACCGCAGTACAAGCACTGAAAATCTCCATACAAACCAACTCACGCTAGCGAAGTTTCTACACACGATTACTATATATAGACCTTCCGACGAACAAGTGTCGGCGATCCGCGGCCGCCCCGGGCAATCTTCCTTTGTGGTGGTTGAACATATCGACCTTCGCTCTCACCTTTCAAGGCCGAAACTTTCCACCTTGGTGTGCCTTTCTAAAGACCTACGTGAATAAGCCCGGATACATTGTAAATATTTCTTAAATACCCGCTACTTCTATCTCATAATAACCACTAATATAAATTAATAATTCTGTTACTCATTAATTAATTAAGATGACAGTTTCTTGGCTCAGAGGATATGCTTAGATATCTTAGCTTTTTGGGTACTCTACCACATGGGCCAAACATTTTCTATTTTTTCCCATTATACTTAGTTTTTAGTTTACTTTACAATATTTTTAAGTAGTTGAACAATTCGTTTATATATAAATATAATTGTAATTTTTATCACTCTGCTAATTAAAATAAAAGAAATAATTGAAAGAAATATTTATTGTTTAAGGTCTTTTTCCAAATATATTTCTTTTCAATTGAATTATAAATTACAGTAATTCTTAAAATTATACTGTTGTCAACGATGGTAGCACTGCTACCTCTATATGTCAGTAATGCCGCCTTTGCAACCGGCCAATAGCAGTCGTCTTACGTCGTTATTATCATAGTGGCAATACTGATAGACATTTAACACAGATTAAAATGAGCCTCTTACTGAAAGATAACATATCTACTTTTATACGTAATTTTATTACTTTATGTTTATTTTTTATGTGTAATAATATTGTATTTCCTAACGTATATGTTTCGTCACGTCCGTGTAGTCATTTAAAATGGGCTGCACCTGAAATCAGCGCTATCGTATTTTTTAGTACGACGGCATTTGATGCTGAGGTTGCAACCCTTTCATCTTATTGGACCATCTATTACATTTATGTCATCTTCATTTAAGTTATAACATAGTAATTAAGCTTAGTAAGAGGAATAAATGATTTTATTATTATTTTTAATTTAAATTATAATTAAACCTAACAATACATAAGACTGGTTTAGCTGTATCATTTTTAGTTTTTTGAACACTGGTCGATCAGTGTTTGGTTTAGAATAGTGATAATTGTTGCTTACTTCACGATTTTAATTTCTTTGTAAATCTAGCCAAATCACCAATTTAAAAGCTCAACTTTAGAAGGGCGTACTGAAAGCTGTAAGGTGCTTAATTGGAACCCCGACCAAGCAATGACACTGCCTGGTTGTACAAGTTTTTAAACGAATATTTTTTAAACAAGGGGCAATCGAGTGGACTGTGTTCACTGGAGTGATTACTGACGTTTTTGGACAAGTGCAACACCATGGGGCTGCAGTTGCGTTGCCGGCTTTTGAGGAATGAGTATGCTTTTTTTTTTAATATATAACAAGGTGCAAACGAGCAGGCGGTACTCTTAAGTGACTACCGACGCCCAAGAACAACTGCAATGATACTCCCCTGTCAAGTCTATAGGAAGTGATATTGTAAACAAGAATATTATTTTATAAGCCATTTATCAAAGAAAGAATCATTTTAAAAATCAGTAAAAATTTAAATATTCTCTTATTTAATAGTTATTGATAATTGAAATAGTAGTATGGAGAAGAAGTTTTGGTCAAGAACTGAAATAAGACAACTTATTGAAAGATACAAAGCAAATCCAGTATTGTGGGATACAAATTCACATGATTATAGAAATATAGTTAAGAAAAGAAAAGCACAAAAGAAATTGGCTGCAGAGTTTAAAACTACGATCGTTGAATTAGGTAGAAAAATACGTATTTTACGTGCCCAGTGGTTAAAAGAATTTAAAAAGATGAAAGAACAAGCAGAAATCTTTGGAACAGAACATGCATACGTTTCTAGCTGGATATGGTTTCAGCCTCTACGATTTATTTACAACGGAGGTAAAACCCAAGAAGATAGCCTTGAGGATTGGATAATGGTAATTTTTTATATTTACTACCCATTAATTTGCTTCTTAGTCATTTTTCATATAATTATGTTGTCCTTTTTCTCGAAAATATGTTTCAGCATTTTTACTCTATATTAGTTAACTAAGTACAGAATACTTCTAGCTATAATATATATTTTTTTGTATTGAGAGTGTAACTATTTAATGGTGTGTTGATAAGCATATTTATTTATATAGAAATTTACATGCGAGTTTTTGAATTTAGGGAGGGGGGCGGGGTGAGGGTTATGGGGTCGTCAGGCGACCCTCCTACCACCACTTTCCTCTGGAAATGCATAGATTTTTTGTTTTGTCTTAAATAGTCTCCTGAATTTATTGTGGGGGGATTGGGTGTGAGGAGGAGATGAAGGGATGGTTAGGGACCAAACCCACACTTCAGCTCTAAAAACAAAAAAACAACAACAGCAAAGTGGCTAGGGCGATCTCTGCACGATTGCTATTTGTTTCTAACCTATTCGCAACAGAGTTACGTTTTGCGCTGTTGTTTGCTCTCTAATATTTCATCATCATAATTCTTTCACTAAACATTTAAAAATCGCAAGAAACACTAACGTAAACATTCATGAAAATCATATGACAAATGTAAAAACGGCCACCAAAGCGTTTTATTTCATGATTTCACATACTAATACAACCACAGATACTAAACTTAACCAAAAATATCTAATATTATGTTCAATTTCACATATTTGCAAATTTTTTGTACAAATTTTATAAACTAATTTAAAATATTTTAAGCTTCTTCCGGCAGCTAAAATCTAATAAGGGTGTTGAAAAAACCCCCTTAAAACCCCCACTTATCAGAATCCTCAAATTCAGATGACTTGTTTTAAGACCCAACCCATATATATTTTATATAGAAATGTAAATGTAATAAGATTTTTTATTTTTATTCCAAATGAATAGTTTGTTTAATACAAGCATTATGATTTATTTAAGCAATACTTAATTCAATTACAGAAACAGATTGAGCCAACGGTTAACGAAACAGATGAACAAAACCATGATGATATATAAAGTAACTTTTTAATTTTTTCAATAAAAAGTGCTAACCAAAGGTTTATGGAATCCTTCCGCGAAGAACTTTCCAACTACATTGCACTCTGTCTCAGTCCCGTCCTTAAAAAAGAGTGAGTGACAAACAAAAATAATTTGAAGGTCCAATTTCGAAATTCGACCGCAAAGAAAACACGTTCGAAAACACGTAAATAAACTAAAGATATTTGTAATATGGATAACCATGTTTTTTATTTAAATTATTTAATATTTAATGTATTATCGTATATAAAAATAAGTAATATATAATTAATACTTAGTGCATAATAAGTATTTATAATTATTTTTATTTTCAATATTTAAAAAATAAAACATCACGGACGCTTCTTCTGGACGCACTTCAAAAATAGCGGGAAAAAAATTACGCTATTAAACTGGTAACGTAAAAACTATAAATTTCCAGTGTCATAATTACACCTTCAACTTTTTAAATATTCAGCATTATTTTGTTTAACAATAAAAGGAATAAATAGATAAACGTAATTTCTGTCTATTCCTGTTCACTGTGTCATCTTCTAAGTAATACTTATCATAATATTTTTGTTTTCGGACTACAAGATCATATTACACCAATGATATATCTATACATATATAGATCGGCTTTAATAATCTAGTTGATGAAGAGTTCTTTTTATTGTTTTTCTATATTAATTTTTCCAAGACATAAGGAACACTCTTTATATAACAAAGGTTAAAATTCCACGACGGGTTCTGTTTTGGTACCACGCTTTAACATTGTTTTGCATTTAAATCCCTGTTGTTCATCGACTTAATCACTTTGCTGCTTCGAAATAAATTGTGCACAGCCAGTGTACTAAAAAGTGGGTGAATACAAAACAAGGTTTTGCTTTAAGGTAAGTAAATGATAATTAAAGAAGTAAAACTTCTTTGCTTCGTAGCCAAATTGAAAATAACAAACACATAAATAATAGTAAATCATAGGCGGTGCAGAAAAAATTGTCTACGCAAAAATAAACTCCCCATGGTTTACCGTTATAGTATTTGTATAGATCACTGGATAAACGACGCGTGTGTCTGATTACAATACTGACTTGGGCACATACAGGCTATTAATTAAACACCATTTGCCTTATTCGATGAAACAGTGGTCTTGTGTTATCGTACATGGGGAGCTTTATAAATATTTATGAAAACACCTATTTCAGGCGCAATGCTATCTACCGCTAGGGAGAGTAAAAACTTTACTACAATACTCATTGCCTAATACATAACCATGTTTAATGCAAACGGAAAAGCTCCGTACATGCACTACAGGGGGGGCTGTCGCTGTCGGGAGAACAACAATTGTAATTAAGTACTTGGCACAAAAAGAAACAACATCGGTCTCCAAAGCACTAGTTGAACTCAGTCTCTATATTAACCATTTTTTCGGATATTTTGTCATATTTTACTACCACGAAAAACAGTTACAAAACCAGCTTATTTTCTGTAGAGGTGGGAGCGAGGGGTATACCAACAAAATCCCTGTACAACCTACTAAAAGACCTTGGCTTATAATGAACTATCATAAATTCATTAGTAGAAAGGACATCTAAAGCCGCACTAGTAGGATCATACCGGATTTGGCTAGGCAGCGGAGGGAACACTAGCAGTGAAGGTGTTAGTGATCACTATAAACACTTTTAAACTTACACCTGGGTCACAAGATCCCAGCACTGCTATGGTTCTTTCCTCTGCAACGCGATGCACCCGGCACCCGCACAACCCATGGAATGCTAAGCAATTCGTCTCAAGCAAGGGTGAGACGTTAGTAGTCCATAAAACAAGAATATATTACAATTTCGCGCCATGGCGAGACGGGTATTTTAAATACCAAAAATAAACATTCACAAAGACAGTCGAGCTAAGAGCTCGCGATAAGTGTCTCACCGTGCAAAGCAAAAATCCTACGCTTTCTATTGAACATGGGTTTGCTTTAGTGCCGTGGGCGCCGCGCCGCTCTTTAAATGTCGATTCACTTACAAAAACAACCACACCCCACGTGAGCTATATTGAAATACGCCGGTATTTACCTTGCTTTCCTTGTGTTTATTGCTTATTCTTTCGTAAAGAATTGCTTCTATAGACTGATTCATAGATGCGGAGTCTAGGCTAGGGCTGCTACTACAATAATCTCATAGTCTCTCTGAGGCACCGGCGTTGCGTTGATGTCGAGTCAGAGTGGGGCGAACTACACACAATGCACGCCGGTCGCCCCCATTCCTAACACTCGCAACACTCTTGCCTGGAAACTGACACAAGTTATTAGCATACCAGTTATGATACGACTACACTATTCCATTAGCCAACGCAAAAAATGACATTATTTTGTATCTATATATGGCAAAAATACCTTCGTATCGGAGAGCTGTTGTTTGCTCCTTTTTTACTGAAAGTGTACGTGTTTTGATGACAAACATGTCATGTGGCGAGTCAGATTGTCATTTGGTGTAAAGACCCATCGCTAATAAGGCTCGCTTCACTGTGTGTTAGCAGAGTGGTGATGCGTCGCTACGCGCAAGTGAATCCACGACTCTATCCCCAATCGGCTTGGCAATACCCGCACTGTTTCGTCACACTGAGCTTGAGTAGATATAGTCTATAGTTTACGACTTACATTATTAGAAGTCTGCCCCAATATAAATTTAAAAAGCTGTTTCTCCAATGAAGCCATTACGTGACCAAACCTGGTCCGCCCTGGCGTGTGGTAGAGCCGTGTAACGTATGTATGTAAAGTATGCCATATCGTAAACATCGCTACATCGCTAATTGGTTTATTGAGATTGCACCCGCGATGTGGACTATAAATGTTGTGCGACTTGAGTGCCGCAGCCCCACTACGTACAGACTTATATAATCCTTTTTAACCATTCGAGTATATACAAGACAAGCAACGACTTATGTAGAGAATAAAGATTCTCGAATACGAGACGTACATCTGGAAGGTCTCCTACCAGAGGGAAGGGTCATCTGATTGGGGTAGGAGGATTTCGCTAGATATCTGCGATACAAAATATTTTTTGTGGAAACCAAATTCAAAGTCGAATGTTTCCTCATTCAATACAGCAATTCTACAACAATTCCAATTGTTCATTTAAGTACCATTACTGTGATAAGACATTTTATTTAAAAGCTTCTCGCACCCTGAAAAGAGTCTACTAAATCGGTCCCTCCATGATTAAGGTTTCTAGCAATGGAAGTACTGGAGGTGTGTACAAAAGCTGTTATAAAATTTGTAGAACGCAGTATGTAAGATAGTCTCCGACAATATCTCGTGGTCTCGCAGCCACATATCACTGTAACGACCGCTCGATATCGTCCTACATTCAATTTATATTAGCCGAGGACTATTCCCCATCCCCCCCCCCCCTCGACAGTTGTTTATGAAGGCGTTTGCTTTGTAATTGAGAGTGAATACGAGCGAAACGTCAAGTACAATGCTACACGAAAGCGTAATACGTCGATATTGTAAGTACTTTTATGACCGCAGTACTAACGATGTATCTCATTGGCACGGAAGCAAATAAAATATCCCTTCTCTTACAAATAGCACGACATTTTTAATTTTTGTTCTTAAACTTTTTTAATTTAGGGTTTTCGAAAATATCCTGGATATATTAGACTTACCGATTACGATGTTAAATGACAGATGCTTGTCACGTCACGCGACAGTCAATGGGGGCCAGAAATTGGTGAAGAGCTAGAAGCACCCCTGGGTTGTAGAAAGTAATCCGGTATTTTTTCCATTTGCCGCCGAAGACACAGTTATATTTATTAACAAAATATTACGTATGAAGTATTTCAATGTTTTAATGTATCTATATTCAACGCATCGACTAAACTCGTAACTATTTAAAATAGTCCACAATAAAGTGTAATAGTGCGCGCCGGAGTCACAAATATATCGTATTTATCACCCCGGGTATCGCCGTACCGCGAAACAAATAAACCAGGGGTGTGCGTTACTGCGCTATAACGTCTAACGCCGATAGCGGGTTCAATACTCGCGCAGCGCTAACGAACAAGATGCTCGTGTTCAGATAAACTGCGTTGCAACACTAGCCCCGCTCTGTGACACGGCCTGTGAATATTGCGATACTGGCTCCAACTTTATGCCTGGCTTCCACGTTACGGTGTACCGGACGGATGTTTGTGCAGATTTTTCTGCGCAGTCCGACGGCACACCAGTAACGAGCGTGGGCACGTTCCGGTGTACCGTAGAAAGTATATTGAAAATTAATATTCGATTCTGCGCCGGTCGCCTGCCCAGGATCAAATGACTCCGGTCTATCTGCACAAGTGGCCTCTCCAGTAACCGTAACGTGGATGTCGGACATTATGGCTCTTATGACATCTGATTTGTACAATGTAATATATATTCCCTTTAAAATAAACTTTTGATTACAAGCTTTCATTTTTCTTCAAATTCAAGTTCAAATTATTTATTGGCTAGAAAGTAGTATACAGCTGCGTCTTTACATTCTATCGTTTAGACGTCCGTAATTCAACGTAGTAAATTATATTTATATTTAATCATTAAATTATCATTATCATAGTGTATATTTACTTATCATCATTCCTGCTCTTTTGATCCCAATCCAGCAGCAGTTGCCTTTGAAGTTGAGTCGTACCTGCCCTGACACGGAGTGACATATAATATGCCCTTTGACGAATTCAAAGTAATGATCTTTTTCTATAGAGTGGCTGCAGAATCCCCTTGCAAAAACATTCTTGATCCAAACTGGCTACACTAGGATAGAGTCGAAGATAGGAAGAGTTGTCCAATAGTGTCGGTTGACACTCAGTCTATCCGTTTGGCCCTTGTTAAAGAAAAAAGTATCTGTAACTGTTCTTTTAAATAACAGGTTTCGCGTTGTTGTAACATTTGGTTGCTAAACCTAGATTATTAGAAAATGTCTGTGTTCAGGTCCCCGACTGACCACAACAGATACTATTGGGCTGTACCGAGTGGCCGCGCGCTCGTTTGTGGGATGCGGTCCGTCCATCTTTAACCGGAAATCATTTTATGCTTCACTTCATCAGCATTCCGAAACATTTCCTGAATTATCCGACAAAAACGAATAAATGCGATAAGAACGAGTGCTATTAAAAAGAAAGTGAGTACAAAAAAAATTTGCCCTAATGTTTGGTCAGTATATTATTTAGTTAGTACTCGTATAATTTTTAGAAAGGATATGACATATAAATATATCTCCCAAGTAGGCATTTTCTCCTTACCTTTTATTAGATTTTTTGCAACTGCCCAAAGCTCTCAATATTGTGGTTACAAAAATACTTGTATAGATATTTTTAATACGTCTTTCTTAAATCAACATTTTATTTTAATTAGTTTGTAAGCTTTTCATGGCAATTCTTATAAATTACGTCTGTTTGTAAATATTAATCAATGCGAGCAATAATGTTGATGAAGACATCAAAGATAACTCAATAATTAATTTTCACATTTGTTGCCCAATTTTCCAGACTCTAAAAGGATTCCCATTAAAAAATATTTGACTAACTGTATGTAGGGAATCGCCCAAAATAAACAAAAACGTGGTAGCGTTGTCCAGGTAGCAGTTATTACAGGAGCCCGGAGAATCAAATGAATGTCTGCCGATGCGATCTGGAGCCATTGAAGAAGCACATTTACGCGCTGATGTGTTTATTAAATTGTCGTGGAATATTTACGACGAAAAAGAGGCATTATTAGGTTTAATACATCGCTTGCACCACAAAATTAGGGAAACGTCCAAACGTTTATTTATTTATTTATTTATATAGGAAGCTAACACGATATACAATGTAAACTTAATTAAGATATTTTACATTTCTTAATAATTAAAGTCACCATCGTGTACCACACATATAGGCTAACTTAACATGCATTATTAGGTTTTATACATCGCTTGCACCACAAAAAAAAGCAAAATTTTTTTAGAAAAAAAATAAAATGTCAAAAAATATTACACTATTAGATTAGATGTAACTTAAAAATGATTATATGTTATGTTAGATCTTACAGGACTTATATGTGTTTCCCGAGTACAGAGACACCAAATTTTCTGAGAGCAGAGCATCAGGATCTCCAACTTTTTTTACTAACAATTATATTCGTCCTTGGTAATCTAAGTATTCAAAAATATTTCACGGAAACAGGTATTTGGTCAAATTCAAATTACACCAAAAAATCTTATAACGGATACTTTATTGTATTACGTGTTTCTTGTAAAATGTACTTAAGGTAGCGAAATACAATCAAATGCAACGACAGAGCTCTCATGTTTTAATTGTAACTTTGGAGCAGTTTAGAACTTTGTTTCAAACTTCACGGAGGCAATAATGAAATATTGTTTGAAACTTTTACAATGAGGACGATATAAATGTATTTCCTTGTCTAAGTAATCATGTTCGTCGTCAGATAGACTGTGTCTGCATAGTTCACAAGGTTCATAATAAGCTGTGATATTTTTTAAACTTTCTATTTCTGCTTGGTTAATCACTTATAACATAACATAATTATTTGTTTGCTTCATTTGTACTAAATTAAGAATACTTCGAGCTATAAACTAATGTTGAAGCCACTAATGATTCAGATTTAAAGATTTAAATATGAGTAAGAAAAATTTAAAAATAAATATATAGGACTATATGACACACGGACGTCTGTTCCTAAGGTAGACAACTTAATGCCTGTGTTAGAGGTAACAGCCGCCTGTTATACACAAATATATTTTTTGTAAATATATAAATACATACATATGGATAATACACCCAAACTCGAGGTGGAAATCGAACCCACGACCCAGGAACGAACATAATAAAAAGTGATATTGAAATATTGCATAGCTTCCTAAAAAAATCTATAAATCGGTCCCTAAATCAACACTTTAAACATACCTTGTTATTTAATCGGTGGTAGAAAACACTAAATAAACATCTATACTAATATATAAAGCTGAAGAGGTTGCGTGCTTGAACGCGCTAAGCTCAGGAACTACTGGTTCGATTTGAAAAATATTTCAGAATTAGATAGCCCATTTATCGAGGAAGACATACCACCATGTTAAAACATTACCTAAGCATACGCGGATGAGTTTTCGGGTCGCTACTAGTATTGTATAAAGCAAATAAAAAAAATTACGCGGGTAGTTTTGTAAGTGTCATTAGTATAAAGCGTCGTGATTTACAACTGTTCATT
The DNA here is from genome assembly GCA_024363005.1 of Charaxes varanes. Taxonomy (NCBI): domain Eukaryota; kingdom Metazoa; phylum Arthropoda; class Insecta; order Lepidoptera; family Nymphalidae; genus Charaxes; species Charaxes varanes. The sequence continues at coordinate 1,580 of JANCMC010049489.1, read as the reverse complement.
TCTGACCACTAACGCTATCCCAAACACCAGATATCTTAGCAGGTGCTTTTCCGATTTTTAAACAAAAAATTAAAAGTTAAAGTTAAGGGTATAATGGAACTGAAATTATTGAAAGGGAAAAAAAAGACCCAAAAAAAAAAAAGAAATAAAAAAAAAAAAAAAATAAAAAAAAAAAAAAAAAGTGGTCAAGAACGTGTCAAGTCAAGCTTATATGGAAAGGTCCCGCACCTAATATGCGATAAAATTATTTGTTAAGTAATTTACCTAATGAGTTTTTAGCATGTTCTATCAACATGGAAAATTTAAAATCTCTTCAACTAATAGTTTGATATTCCTAACGGGAGACCACCTTGCGGGTGGATAGACGGTCTATCGTACAGAGCGATACTATAACGGCTCCTTGTAGAACTACGGAACCCTAAAAAGATCTTCGTAACCCCCTAAATAGTTTCCCAATTATAAGAATATTCTTTCCCATTTTAAGAAGTTACGCTACACCTGAAATATAATAAACTTTGTATCCTAGTAGGATGCGTTGATCTACGGTACCTTCTTAATCTGAATTTTGCAATTCTTTTGTTGTTTAAATTCTACTTAACCTGTAATAAAAATTTTCAAATTGTCTATTCCTTAATTTTCTAGACTTTCAATATCAACAGGAACAAAAGATTGGCTCTATTTGAACTCGCTATTGTATTCGATATAAATAACTACAGTTATGATAATAAAAACAAAAATCGTATGCGAAGCGTGTTGTATATAAACAAAGCTTATGCAACTTAATGACGCAACCGTGAACTTGTATCCGAAATTACCGGTCGTGGCAATGAACTTTAAATCGCTGCGATGCGATGCCTCGAGATATGGTCCGAAATACGGACGACCTCTCACCGTTAGCGAAGGCTCATCTTGTTTGTTTTGAATGGTGATTCAAGTTATAAGTTATTGGCGATTCTTGTCAAGAAGCTGTCTATAATAAATTTTATACTCATCATATCTTATCTCACATCATATCTTCTGTTAATAAGTGAGGGATAATATAATTTTGTATGTTTTTATGTGCTTTCTGTGTACTTGACCTTCAATAGTACATAACTGTAGCGGCCGACAAGAGAAGCATTGATGGATGAACGTGTGAATGTAGGCCGAGGCGAAGCCGAGGCACACATACGTAAGTCCATCAAAGCCTTGTAGCGGCCAGGGCTTGTACAGTACTTTTCTCAAATAATGCACGGAAATCAAACTAAGTAGTACAATTCAGAACTTATATTTGAAAAGGTATTTAAAACCAATCATGAAGTTGACGAACAACTAATAACAATAGCTTTTTACGCGCCAACGTATTTTTTTTTACTAAACAGCGTCCTATGTGCAAGCCTTAAATTAAACCTTTGATAAGCTTCCTCTTTGGTCGCCATGTTGCGTTCCATTTTTAAATTACATGAGCAATATGATTTTACATAGTGATTTATTTGGCCGCTAAACACGACAGATATGGATTTCCATACAACTATTGCCGGCCGCTGTTCGACCAGTACAACAAGTTCGATTTATCTCGAAGAATGTTGTCAAAATAATGC
>JANCMC010049468.1:0-21144 GCA_024363005.1 Charaxes varanes | reverse complement strand
TGAACTTGTATTTGTTATTTTCTGTCGTTTCGATAGTATCTTAGCGTGGTAAACCAGTTTCTTGGTCGACTATACAAAATTATTTAATATTAAGTAAATAAGGAACGTTAATCTAAAGATTTGTGACATTATTTCGATCAGCCGGCTACCCCAAGTTTACATAAACACATTTACGAGTATAATGGGTTTTTATAAATCTTTATTTAAGTCCAGACGACTGCATTGAATTTGGAGCTTTCACATATTAGGGCGCCATTGACCCTCTTATACTAAACTCTAAGTCTTTATTGTAGTCAGAATCTTACAGCCCAGCTCATCGAGACGCCATGGCGACGTCGCCGGCAACGAAACTTATCAATTTATTTTAAAATTTAGGACACATAACTCGCCGATGCTATGGCAACGTCTCCAAATCAGATGCGTAGCCACTACTGCCAGGGTTTTGTGTGGAGTCTGGAGACCGTGGCGAAATGGCGACGTCGCCAGTAAAATGTACACGGGCAAACTACAGCTCACATACTGAGTGTCCAACCGATCGCCAAGACGGACGGATTGTCTTAATATCGTATCTTGTTTGTCAACACATTCCTACACAAACTCAAAAATTCTTCAAAAGATGATATTGACATTCTCACGTAATTATAATATCTCCATTTAAGTAGTTAAAAAAATATCAATTAAGTTTCGATCCGATACAAAAGGATGGACCCAAAATTTCTTACATTTCTTCTTATTTATCTTTTATACGATGCACATAATGAATGAGTGCATTTATTTCAATTCACGAAGTGTTAATTTTCCATACACAAAGAAAACGAGTAGTCAGTGCCTACTCGATTTGGCAACCGCTGGTAACCATGGCAACATAACCGGCGACGTCGCCATGGCGTCTCAGTGAGGTAGGCGGTGTAGCAGCTCTTCTATATACAATGCGAGCAAAGCTGAGGGACGAAGGTAGTGTATTTTAATCGTCTAGAAGTGAAAATTTGGCACGAGCGACTAACTAATCAAAGTTAGTTGCCACTCTCTCTGAAGTTGCTAGACTTATTTCGAGTATCTACCGCAAAGACTTGCAAATATTGAGGAATTGAGCAAGTTTGCGAGTAAGGAGGTAAAAAGTTTTACGTATAGACGACTCCTTCTTTCCCGGAACTTCCTCCATGTTATAACCTATCGAGAGTGCTTACCTCCTTAATCTGGGCTATCTAAAAATACGGCCTTAGCGGATGTCTACTAATTATAAACCTCCTTGCCAAATTTCATCTTTGTACTTCCCGCGCTTAGGGTTCATTCATAAATTACGTCACATCAACTATACGATTTTTCAACCCACCCCCCGTCCTTATTACACTTTGTCACACTTTCGAAACCCTAGGTGTGATGTCACATACTTTAAAAATAATATTGTAAAAAATGTGGAAAGTCTATTTTGTCATTAAATAAAATATTTTTATTACAATATTTCAAATTTTGATATGTCACATCACAGGGCTCTTGACACCCCCGTACTCCTTGTCACACAATATTACATTTTGGTGACTCGGATATCAAATATAAACCAGTGCTAGAATGGGTCACCCATCCATCACCCGGTCGCAGCCAGAGCAACTTAACTAATGTAAAATGCTACACTGCAGCGCTAGTTTTCAGGCGAGACCTTTGGCGTGACGTCACGGACACTACGCGAACATGACGAAGGAAAGTAACAAGAATGAAAACATGTACATTGTAAAAAAAGGATCACACAATATCTTAAATAACTTTAAATCTAATAAATGTCTATCACAACTGCGTGCTTTTCTCTGTGGAATCAGTTGTCAGCTTCGGTATTTTCGAATGGATCTGACTTAGGTACCTTCAAGAAAAGAGTATACACATATCTCAAAGGCCGGAAACGTATTTGCAAGTCCTCTGATGTTGCATTTGTCCATGGGCGTCAGTAGTCACTTATAGCCTACCCGCTTAGCCTTTGTTTTATAAAAAAAAAACGAGGCAATAGCTCGTTTCTACAATGCATTTACGCCCTGCGGTCGCTGGAAAATTTGATTCCAATCCTTTGTGCAGGACACGTTAGATAGAGGTCACAATACCGCATAAACCCAACGTAGCGCTCCAAGATAATTATTGAGGCGAGAGGAACATGTAGCATAGATTGTCCATAAACAAGACCCCTTGAGTTAAATGATTTTAAAATTCCAATAAATTCTAATTTGAAATGGTTTATTACGATTTCACTACACATAAGTGTGTAACTTTATATAAGTATGTTATCATGGGATACAGAAACTATCATAAGATACGAAAGAATAAAAACTGCCTTGCACGTATCGAAAAGGATAATAGTTAGCGTAATTTTCTACTATAACTTTGGTTACACGTGTTGATTTCATATTAAACCGTTTATACTCACGTAATGCGTTTAAATTATCCAAAATAAACGACATAATAATAAACAGAATAATTCGCATATCGAAATATTCTTTAAATAACGCATTTCTCTTTACAAACAGAGAACAGAATGTTTGTTATTATAAACATTTTACTTGAAAGTCGGATTTGTAAAATATATATCGAAATACCGGTAATTTTAATACCAATTTTTACTTTGAATCCGCCGCGTGATTATTTTCTCTGTGGACATGTTCTGTCAAATATATTCGCCCAATTATACTCTTTGGTTAATTGTCAGAAACCTGATAATAAATATCATGGATACTATAATAAGGAGTAACATCTCTTATGACGGAAGATGACAGAAGGTATGGTATGGATGTAGCAATAGGAATTGACCAATATAGAAATAACCTTTATAAATTTACCAAGATGCGCCAAGCTTATTTACGCAATTCGACGGACATTTTTAATATATACCTACAGAGATGTTACTCCTTATTATAGTCTCCATGAGAAATATGGATGGTTTTTGACACTAATACATAACAGATGATAGAACTTAGAGTATACATCAGCACAGCTTACTTACTCTAATGACGGAGCCAGACATAGCTTCAATTGAATCATCATTTCAATGATCATGAAGTGTGGCCGGAGTCTTTGTGTATTGCGCAAAGTTTTGTAGTATTTTGTAGTCTTCAAAAATGTACAAACACTGAGCTCTCTATCATTTTCATGGTAATGAATACATTAACAAATTAAAAAAAAACTAAATCTATGTACTAAAATACTTAATACTTTTGGAAAAAGTAAATTGTAAAAGATCAGGTTTAATTTCAAACGATACTGGAATCACATAAAAAGTAATGGTGAAAATACGAGGGAGAATGGCGACAATTTCCGATAGCGTCATAAGCTACAATCTATGGACGTACTATGTTATGGCAAATCTTCCTAGCTTTATCCCGAACCAGGGACCACTTAGATTGCAGAGGATGTGGCTGTGGAGTCAGTTAAGATGACCGACTGCCGTCTGACGTCATAGCCGGAACCCCCTCACGACTAATATCTCAGTGATATATGACAAATATTCAGTGATATTAATCGGGACCGACTGCTTTACGTGCCTTCCTAAACAAGGAGGAGGTCGGATATTTGAAAACTACTGCTGGGATTGGTCCCCCATCCGTTACTCGGCCGTGGTGAGAACTGCTTAACCTAGCTATCAACTCAAATGCGGGCCACCAATTAAGCTACGATTTCCTCCGAGTACTATGTTAATGAAAATGGAATAAACTAAATTTTTATTTGGAAAGAAAGAATGGAAAATGAACTAATTAATCACCAGCCACGGGCTGGTATGATTTAGGGACTCTCAAGAATGGAAGCTATTTCTTAAAGGCTGGCCAGGCATCAGCGAGCTCTATCAGTGCGTGCCGTCCATAAGCTATCGATAATAAAATCGAAAGGTCACCTTGCACGTAATCCCGAAAACCGCGGGACTTATATTGATGAAATTTCGAAAGGACTACCTCCTATATATTCAGTATACATCCGCTAAAAACGGATTATACGGTAGGGCTAGATTAGGGAGGTCTATGGCAATTCTACGCGAACGAATTCGGGGGAAACAGCTATTAAATAAAAGTCTGTAAATATACAAATAAAACTTTTGTCCGCTGATGTAATTCCAACAATAATATTTTAATTTTGCACAGCTGTGTAAATCTTAGTTCAATATGAGTTTCTTCAACGCACATTGTAATTTATTATAAATTCGTTGTTGGCCGCGACTTTATCCGCGTACAATTAGGTGATTTTTTATAGATCCTGTTTTTTGCGCTTTACCCTAATAATTGCGTCATAAATAAGGTAGCTCATGTTATTTCCAATATATAAATTGTAACAGTTTGTGAAAGATTCATCAGTTAATTAATTTATTAAAGTAAAATCTTCACACTCAATTATTTTCGTAGAAATATGGTCCGGGTGGTGTATGGATTTTAATGTGAATATAACTAGCTAGGTAAGCGTAGATAATATAGCCTTTTTGAAAAAGAAAAGAAAGAAATTTTCTTAGAAGAAAAACATAAGAGGAAAAGAAAATATTTGAGCAATAACTTGAAGCAAGTTCTTAGCTACGCAAATGTTAATTTAAAGAATTTTTTCGTTTCGTTTCATTGCAGTTTAGTAAATTTTTTGCTTGTCGTATTATACTGTATAACATTTATGAAATCGAAAGTTCCTTTAAGCGAGCCGTGTCGTAAAATTTATTTTCACCGGTCTTGTTTTAACTACTTATTATTAAATCCCTCTTCCGATTCAGCCGTCACAAAATGATTTCTAAGCTAATCTTTCTCACTCATAAACTCTAAACTTGAGCGCTTGGAACTCTAATCCGACCCCATCGCATAATCCGTTCTTAGCGAATGTTTATTACCTATTAAGTACCTCTCTATTTGATGTTAGTACCAAAAAAGTTTGCGAGAGCCTTCAGAATTCCTAAATCCGGCCCAGGTTCAAAATCTCTTTATAGCGAACTTCAAAGTTGAAGTTTGGAGCCAAAAAATCATATAAACTTGCGAAAGCCCTATGGCACCCGTATTCCGGCCTTGTCGAAAAATCCATGGTTATTTAAACTTTACTTAAATCTAAACTCAATATCTAACAGAAATTTCGCATTTGATAACGCTGCAATCAATTTTAACAGGACTTTTATCGGCAGCCATGAGTTTTTAGAGGCAACCCAAACGGCAATATTTTTCTATTTTCATTGGAGGAATATTTAAAATTTCTGAATAAAAATCAAATAAATGTAACGCTTAGCTTTTTAAAAATACATCCGATTCAGTTTGTTGTAGACTCTTCTCAGATCAAGGCGCCAGGAACCCTCTCAAAATCATTGACGATCATAGATCATAGCTTATCAATATGGTGAATAATATAAAGAAATTTTGATATCAAACTACAAAATATTACGGAACTGGTAATATCTGACTAATACTGGAATATTGAAAAAAGTGACCAAGAGCGTGTCAAGGCACGTTTATATAGAAGGGTTCCGTATCTGACACGCGATAAAGGTATTAGTTAAATAACTTCAAAAGTTATTGTTCGATTTCGTTCAAAATAATTTTCCTAATGAGTTTTTAGCATGTTCTTATCAACTTGCAAAATTTCAAGTCTCTTCCTCTAATAGTTTGGACAACCTAGGGTCAACCACATTGCGGACAGACAGACGGACAGAGAGTAATATAAGGGTTCCTTGTAGGACAATGGAACCTTAAAAAGAATTCTGTCTATCAACACAGGACTGGATTTAATTCCTTACTTATATAAGAGTCTATGAGCGTTGTTGGGTCACAGGTAAACCGCCTGCCCATCTACCCCATGTTAAGTAAAAATAATATGATATTTTATCCCCAGTCGTCCTATTGTCTAATTTCACTTTGTAATTATAGATGTATGGTCCAATCAAATATCGAATGTCTGTAATTGAGCCACATAATCCATCTGGAGTTAATTACTAGGAATACGTTGGCGTCTAATCCACTTAGGCCTCCCAAATGTAATTAGGTATTAGATATATCTTTTTATAGATATGCTCGTATATCTTCTGTATCGGTAAAAGGGCTAGACTCTAGAAGTTAAGAAATGTATTACTTAGGATGGTAACTTAATTAGAGCATAAGGATTAAGGTAATTTTCAAAATGTAATATAGGATTTTTAGTGACAAAAATTAACCTAAATATTTTGTGTTATTATATTAACCCGGCAGATACCGCCCTGCCCGAACGTTGGGTTATTTAATATTGACTACATTCTATTGTCCTATAATATTATTCCCATTCCCGTTTCCTTTTCTTTTCCGGTTCCCGTTTCCGCCCCCATTCCCAACAATTTAATATAGTGCTTAAGTATTCTTATTTTTTCTAATTTTGAGCGCAATTTTTTCTTTCATAACAATCTTGTCTTGAAAATAACAAGCACAACATCAAAATAATTAACGAAATCGGTTCAGCTGGCCTGATACATACAAATAAATTCGAAATTTTTGTTTGTAAGGTTGCAATTATTGTTTTATTTTAGATACTTTAACGAAAACGCGACTGAAAACTTCTTTATATGCCTGTCAGTCTGTCTGATGGTTGCGGATAATCTCTGAAATAAATGGACCGATTTTGACGGGACTTTCTACAGCAGATAGTTGATGTTACATGGAGTAACATAGGATCGTCTTCCTTAACTTTAAAAAAAATAATTAGGCTTCCGCCCATAAAAATGGACACCCTCAAAATTCAACAAAATCACTGAATTCACGAGAGCGAAGCTGCAGGCTACGACTAGTATAATATAATAATACAAAGAAATATTATGAAGAAACAATTTAAGTATTCAGTTGTACATATTATAACATAAAGTGTTGGGTATCATACTATACTGGTTACGAAAATTTATTGCACGATCGTGATGCGGGACTTGTGCCAAATTTAAAATAACAACGTAATTAACTCGATGACAGCAGTGAAAGTAATTTACCGAAAAATTTACAACGTAAATGATAATTATTCGGCGAAATATTTTCAGTTAACACCATATATTGCAGACGCAGACATTAACGCGCTGAATGGAATTGAGGTTTAGTAAGATATACATATGTATATCGCCTCCATACGAAGCAATATGTCGCTCTGTATATGTTTATATGGGTTGAGGGAAGTAAAGATATAGGATTTACGATTACGATTTCCGCCTAGGGACTGGAAATATCCTATCCTATCCTATCCTAGTCCTCCGAACATAATATTATAGATCAAAGTTCAAGGCCGCGTCTGTCTGTCTGTTCGCGATAATCTCAAAATCTACTCAACGGATCGTTATGCGGTTTTCGGTACTGGTTTCCTAATATCCGACATCCAACATGTTTCGAAAGGCACGTAAAACAGTGGGAATAGTGAGGTTCCGATTAATGTCACTGAGTGATATTAGTCGTGAGATTGTAGAGATTGTGGGGGTTCCGGTGAAGACGTCAGACGGCAGCCGGTCATCGTAACTAGCCCCGCAGGAATCTCTTCTGCAATTTAAGCAGACCCTGGTACTAGACCGGTACTCTTTTTCCGCTTAGAAATATTGGATATCCTCTATACCTCTCCTACTAGAAAAAAATCTATAAAAATGTGAATATAAATACCTATTTACAGATGAAATATCTTAAATAATTTAATTAAATCGAGAGCCCCAATAGCTCAATGGCAGAAGGGTTGAACTGAAATTCGCGTTGTACCCGGTTCAAAACTTGACGCGCTGAGCTTTTGTCCCACCCATTACTACTACCATTACTACCACTAGCTTTTAATTTAAGTTTAGTGGGAGGGGAAACAGTGGGCCTAGCACAAACTTTTCGAACCGGAGTAAGTCGACGAGTCGTCACTACTTAGGATAAAAATGTCCGTGCTAGGCCCACTGGAGGCAATTCTTAATCGTCTCACGCTTTCTTCCAATGCTAATACAACCCGCGTTGACGCTAAGAGGGGTCTGGTGTGGGCCTTCACGAACGCGTTCAACCTAAGTAAAGTCGTCTTGTCGACTTACTTCGGTTCCAAAAGTTCGTGCTAGGCCCCCAGATATTAGACCTGCTCAAAAACTGTTGCTAATATTATTTTTCCAACAAAAAAAATGCCCAGTCGCCTAATTTTTGTGCATTTTTGAAATGCGTTGCTTGTCAATGAGTCTCATTTTATCAAGACGTACAGTATTTTACGTTTAGTCCAGTATTTCTGATGCAACAAAATCAATTTCTCCCTTATTTATATAAATAAGTACAATAAATATGGAAGCAATAACGAATAATTATAATTATTAAGTCAAGTAAATTAAACTAAATATAACGTAATTTGGTCTTTTATTTATATATCACCTACCCCACATCTGTACAAATAAAATTTAAGAGCTTGTTTGTAAGGAAAATTTTAAATTCCTCTATTGAATGGATAAATATACCAAAATCATCACATAGTATAAAATGAAGCCGCTTCAGATCTTTCAAATTACGCAACGGATTTTAATGTGGTTTTCACTAATAAACAGAACAATTCAAGGAGAAAGTTTATATCACTAATACATTTATAATATAGATGATAAAAGCCGAGACTTTTAATGATTTGTAAGAAGATGTCGTAAAAAACGTATTTTTGTGCGCTTTCGTCGTGTGCGCTGGCTAAACCTTACGAGATAGAATAAAATAATGTACTACGGAATTGTACATCTTAAAAAGATCTATAATAAAGTCCGCAATGGCATACGACTATCTGGCAAGTATAACTCACAGGAAGCATTTTTGTCTTTCATATACTACAAAAAAATAATGAACTATTTACGAAGCTATTTTAAAGAATACCGTATTAATCATTATCCATTTAAATACGCTAAGAAACGTACCAAAATATCGTATTTAAAGCTATACATATAAAATTTTAATTATTTGTACAGTGACATTGTTCTATTTCCCTATGTATGAACGCCGTCTCCTATTTCGCTCGCGCACTGTCTTTCAAACATTGCCATATGACCAGTGCGTGTCCCAGTCATCTGTCGCGGTCTCTTGTCACAGTCTCCTGTCGCGGTCTCCTATCTCGTTCGCTTGTTTCGGTCTCGCTTGAGAAACACTAACTTATGGAGATAAGTGTATTTTACGCGGATGAACTCGCGGGAAACAACTGGTGGATAAAATTTCTTTCATTTCGAGTTACGTAAACTGGAAATTGTATCGTAATATATGTGGAATGAAATCGATTCGTCCGTGCTGATAAATCTCCGTATTTAGGGTAGATAAATAACTCTGGTAATTTAACCTGGATATTGGATGCCGGTATGCAATTTTAATGCAGCCTGTAGAGACCACCGCAGTTTTCAATTTAAAGCGTTTAATATTAAAGAGGCATTTTATTTACCACACTTTTCAGTGTATAGAAGTAGAGTGCGTACAGTCTAAAAATGCACGCTCCTCCAAAATATTTACGTCTACATGCAAATTGATGTGTAGACGCAAACACGCAAGCTCGTCTGTGTCATTGGCTTGCGGTGCTGGTGGACTTTGAGTTAACGATAGAAAAGATGCAAACACACAAGCAGACATTGAAATTTATAGAGTTGCATTATAAGCGTTGCAGTTTATTAGAGGAGGGGCGTGCATTTTTATATTGAAACAAATTATACTAGCTCCAACCTGCGATTTCGTCCGCGTTATTTTCTTCGACTGTCGTACAAGCTTTAGTCCCCATTTCATCCCTTTAAACTTGAGTTTTCGCAACAAAAGGTTTTCAAAAAAAAATGTTATTTCTTATAAAATTCAATTACAAGGAATAACTAAATTTGGGAGATAGCATGTAGATTAGTACAAATAAAGGTCATATTCTTCGTTATAATCCCCGATGAAAACACAGCCTTATTTAAAATCCCATGCCTATTTTAACCCCGCCACATATTTATACGGAATCACGATTACAACGTGTTACTGCAGTCGTGAAGCCATATATGACGAGTCTATTTCGTGACCATATGCTTGTGTTGGGGGACAATGTGCTGTATTGTCAAGGGCATAAGGGCGGTGGAAAAACACCGAAATATAGGGTAAAGGTCTATACGCCCCGCTGGGACCGATGTTACTGTTATCTCGGCATCGGATTAAGATAGCAGCGAGGTCAACTTTGGCACGAGCAATACACGGGCTAAAGAAATCGCTACATTTGCATCCGCCTTTGTATGGAAAATGGAACATCTAAATGTCAGTACTGGGGCTGAATTCTTTTAATATTGTATCTTTATCAAGTGTGACTGCGGTCAAGCGCTTGCCTATCTCCAATAAAAATAATAATAATAATAATAATAATTCCATAAAAAGGACATTATATTAACCAATTATGTATTTTAAGAATAATTAATCGTGTTAAAATGTTATTTTATTATTTATTGTCAGCCCTTGATAACCCACTGCTGGGCACAGGCCTTTACTACTGCCAATCTCCCATATCACTTGCCAATCTCATCCAGCCATCTCCCGCCACTCGCCTCACATCATCCGTACATCGAGCCATGGACGACCAGGGCTAGTGGTTATATAGTCCTATATATTCATTTATATTTTTTTATTGCAATATTCTTTCTTATACAAATATTTGTATAATTGTAGTTTGTCTTTGTAAAATTCAATAAGCAAAAAAAGGGCTTAAATTAAAAAAAAATGATGCCTGAATATGTCCTCCTCTAGATGTAGACTTTATTTAATGTTTTTTTTGGTATTACACGAATCCGGCTACAGATATTTTTTCTAATACAGAACATTAGCAATTTTGACACCCAGGTTTAATGTTATAAAAAAGCAAATTAACGATGCCTCATGTATTGAAGTCTTAATGTCATTTTTGCAATTTACAATAATCTAAAAAGGGTGTTATAAAAATAAAGGCATAGGCACACACAGTCAGATCGATTCTTTATCGAAAACAGTTAATGAATCTACAAAGCTTGCAGGCGGACTCTCAATACACCATTTAATATAGATTTACCGTATAATTAGTAAACTCGGAGTCTCGGATGGCTGATATTTCAGCAATAATAATTAATTATTATTTGCGCATAATTCGCAGACAACGGAATATCTATCAAATTATTACAGAATTCAATTTTGAATTTGTATCAAATCACCTTGCGATATTATGCAGCTATAAGGCAATCAATTTAAGTTAATAGGTTTTCGTATACACATACTTTCATTAAAACTCTACTTGAAAGAGATGTTTTATTTAAATTAAAACCTTAAAAAAATGAACTTCAATAGTTCAACGGTTAAAATATCGTGAATCTCCTGAAGGTATTTCGGTTTTTATGCAGAACTAGAGATGACCCAAAAAAAGATTAGCGCAATTATGAACTTTGGTGACATTATTTTTCTAGCACTCAGATGACAAAATTACACCCATTCTATCTTTTTTATTCCAAGATTTATTTAAAGTATAGCCTGAGTGTGTCAATTAGCTCCCCGCCCGTGGACGCTGTGAAGGTCACTCTGACCAACAGCATTACACGATCAGAAAAAAAAATCAATCAATTAGCTATACACATAAATAAAATTGAAGGGTCTAGATGTAATGTCTTATTTATTTTTTCACTAATTGCATATGACCATATATGTATATATAATCTGCGAAATAAATATTTCTTTCTTTCTCTACGATGCCTATAACAAAAACGCAAGCTAAAACAGTTTTGTCTATGTGTCGGGTCTTCTCCGAAAACACTGCATCGATGTGGATGGGACTTTCATTGGTAGATATCTGATTTTACAAGGAATAATATAGGCGGGTCCATCATTGCCACGTGCCCAGCCCATTCCCACTTCAGCTTTGCTGACTTCTTCCCCACATCCATCACTCCAGTCATGGACCAGAGGGTGGTGTTGCGAACTCGGTCAGTTCTTTTAACACCTAAAATGCTGCGTTCCATGGTTCCTTAGACTTCCCGGTGGCCTAAACTCGTCATTAAGCGCCGGCAGCGCATCTGCTGGCCTTCTGGTCGTGCAGATGTCCATAGGCGCCGGTTGGCATTTCGGTGCCTGCTGCCTGCTCGCTTGCCCGCTTGTAATATAAAAAAATATATATATTATCTCTCCCTATTAAGATCGGCGTGAAGTGGCGGCAATGTTGTCATATCAAGTAATGGCATTGTTGTCGCATTTCGTTCGGTTTGTGAAAATTCTTGGTGGCCTAAAATTCTGTTAAAATCCTGCAACGCATCTGCAAGGTGTCTGGTGGTGCAAATGTCCATTGGAGTCGGTAGTTATTTAGGTGAACCGCCCGTTTGCCCGTTTGTGATATTAAAAAAAGAATAGTAAAGAATGCACATTGTGCCTTTAAACACGTCCATCTGCAGGGTTTTATATAGAAAAAAAAAAACTAAACTAATAACAAATAATTCCATATAATACAGATATAAAAAGATTATGCTAGACTAAAAATAATAGTAAAGAATATACACATTATACAGTTAGGCGCGACCATCTGTTGGGTTTTATTAAAAAAAAAAACTAATAACAAATTATCCGGGACCGCAGAGGCCTTTATCGCAGAATCTGGGTACAGTAGCGCGGGATAACGTATCTAACGCGACATCACTAAAATAAATTTAGTGTTGCGCTCGACCCCGGGTTAACTACGTTAAGATGTGCCGCACTATTTCTCGCCGATTCATCGATATCGATTCTATATTGTCTTATTAATACGATAAAATTGTCCTAAAGTATTATTAAGAACGATATGCGTTCTTAATAATACCGTGTTTATACTTTATTAAAACGGCAAGAACCTTTAACATGTTGTTCGTTTAAGTACAACTGCATTAGTATTATACTTAATTATTAATATGTTTTATATATTTTTTACCAATCTGTATACTATATCTAAGATTTCATAGATTTTTCTTCAGTTTAAGCTTTTGTTTTGGATGGATCATTTTTATAAAGTTGGTGACCAACGAAACAATTTTTCATCTTTTTTTATAATTCTTTGTTCCTCAGTAGGGGATTAGTATTTTTAGTACAAAATTATAAAATACTAAATTAAAAAAAAAATTATACCTTAATGCTGGCCTTTTTTTTTCACTTTTCACTTTTCACTTCACTATTGGGGGTACGCTGATTATTGAAAGTTGTAAGTCTTTAATTTTTTTTATTATGATGATTTTGTTAATAAAGTTAAAAAAAAAGTATAACTTCAATCGAATGAATAGGGTACGCGAATTTTTATAGTAATTTTTAGATTTTATCGAAATTCCTGGAGGGCATTGCGTGCTCCCGCGTGCCATCACAAAATGCCCTGCTTTATTGTCACTAATAAACAAGACATATCAGTGTCCTTGGAACGATCTAATTACGTTTTTGTTTTTGTTCAGATGCACAAGTTTATACATCAAAGACGACAAAATATTTAAACTTCAAGATTTCAATAAGATTCTGAGATGATTTTATCGGAGCCTCAACAATTTAAGGATGCAAGGGGTCGTGGGTTCGATTTCCACCTCGAGTCTGGGTGTATTATCCATATGTATGTATTTATATATTTCTAAAAAAATATTTGTTTATAACAGTCGGCTGTTATCTATAACACAGGCATTAAGTTGTCTACCTTAGGAACAGACGTCCGTGTGTAATATATTCCTGTATATATGTATTATTTATTATTATTTAATAAAGTTTAAGTACATTTTGGTGCTTAATTATTTATTATTGTTATGTTACGGTAATTACCTACGTGTATGTTAGTGATTATCTGCTTTATAAAGTTATTTTATTTGATTATATTATTTTAATTGTTTTATGTTGGGGATGAATGAAAAGAGTATCATGATTGTGTTTTAAGTATGTCTTCAGTGTTATCATATGTTAAAGTTTATAGCTATTTCGCCTGCTTTGTTGAGAGACGTTTCAGGTTCCAGAACCTTATTACGTTATTATATATTTTTGCTTCAACGAACGGTGAGAAACTTCTAGCGAAAGCACTCTTAATAGCGGGTAACTTAATTGCGCTGAAATTTTGCATTATCAGAGACATCGAACGAAGAAGTTCTATCTTAATCCTGGCGTGCATTTGTGCCGATCGCTAAGTTAAGTAGCTCTTACCGCGGCTGTAAACATCCTGTTAGAATTGTTCATCCATTTATTAAAATGGATGACCAATTCTAACACGTTTTCAAATATCCGACCTTCTCCATGTTTCGGAAGGTACGTAAAACAGTGGGTCCTGATTAATGTCACTAAGATATATTAGTCGTGAGGTTGCAGAGACTGTGGGGGTTCCGGGGAAGACCTCAGATGGCAGTCGGTTATCTTAACTTAACTTAACGCCCCACAGCAATAGCCGCTGCAATTTAAGCTTGCAAATTAAACGTGCGAGAACCTGAATGTCTGAATAAATTGCATCTTTGTACGTCCCTCGGTTTTCGAGATTTCGTGATCTTTCGCTTTTATATATACCGATATTAGCACGAGTTAAGGCTTCCTATAAAATTACTTAAATTAAAAACAAAGGAATAAACTACAACATACTAAAGGACCGTATAAATGGTAACTGGGTTGTGTCATACACAATCTAGTTAGTATTTATAAAGCCCTTGGTGCTAATGAACTTGACGGACGGCATTGTGTGACAATTCAGTTATAGTCGCGGTATCTACTCTAATTGTAGGGAGACTCACGATTTCTGTGTTTCAACATAAACTGTATTGGTATCATTAAGTAAATGTCATAGCGATAGTATTTCTGACGCACAAACTCGAACCCTTTGAGAATACCCTTCTTCTTCTCCTTTACTGTGTGTCTCACATGGTGGTGGGATTAACCTTTCGAATTTTCTTCCGCCACTTCGCGCTATCCTTGACATCTTCTTCGGAAATTCTACACTTCCTCATATCCTCTGTCACTATATATTTCCATCTTTTTTAGGGTGTGCCTTTGGATCTTGCCCTCATTTACCTACACAAAACAGTAATCATAGAGGAGGTCGTAGCCTAATCAGTGGTGGGCGTTTGATCGAATGGTATATTTTTTTTATTACAAAAGGAAAACAAGCAGCCAGCAGGCAGCTAAGTGCCTACTGACGCCCATGGACATCTGCACAACCAGGTGACAAGAAGATGCGTTGTCAGCCTCAATGACGAGTTTAGGCCACTTAGAAAGTCTGAGTGACCCTGTCTTTCTCTTCGGGGGTTGTGGGTTCGATTCTCATCTCAAGTCTTAAGTTTATTCATCTTGGTCGTTACACTTTTGGCAGAGTGGTAGCGGCTGTAATTTTTTGTGTGGCAAGCTTTCCACGAGTCGCCATTCTTCCATCACAGCCGCGCGTCTGGTGCTCTCGGGCAGAGGAAATTTTGTGGCAGATTTAATTTGGTCAGTTCACCTCATGAACTGCGGTTCACGCTGTCTAGTGCCGTCTACCTTACCCTGAACCACCAGACACTCAATGTAGTGAGTGAGTGTATTATCTATATGAATAAATATTTATATCATTATACAAAAAATGTTTGTGTATAGCAGCCGAATTTTACCTAAAATCTTTAGGTTTCTATGTCAGGAATAAATGTCTGTGTGTCAAATAAAAAATAATGAATTTCCTACGTTGCACAATACGTCTTTGGTACCGGGTGGCAATCACGGCATTGCCGATTCAATACGTTTTAGAAACGAATATAGTAATATTCCTTATGTCAGCAACGCATCATCAAGCTCCTCTGTATCCTCATAGTATTCTGTAATAGCACTGCAATACCCACAAGAAAAACGAACGAACGCATTCACATTTATAATAATACCTGAATAGAAATAGCACAAATGACAGTTATTATGCAATTTTAATTAAGTTTTATGCGATATACACAAACATACTACACAATAATAAATTACCTCAGAAAAGTTAGAATGCTGAGGACTGTCTGTAAAATGCGAGAGAATTCTAGATAATGAAGAATTTCAAAGTTTCCTAGGGATGTACAGAAGCCGTTTCCATAGCAACCTACCCGTGCAACTAACGACTTGAGATTCGGCGCAGCATCCGGCCATTAAATCCATCTGCTATGTTAACAAATAATACCGAAGTTTGAGAAACAATTGTGTCTAATAATATTACATAACGCGCAACGTTCACGACATTCTCATATAATAAGGTTTCGCTTCTTATTTATATAAAAGTAAAAGTTTTGGGCATTTATAAGCGCACTAGCCTTTCCCCCGACTTCGTCCGCATAACACTACTAACAATAGGTTAAGTTTCTTGTAATTACTAACACAATGATCCATGGTGATTGAAATAAAAGATTTATTATTATAAAAAAACTGACCCTATTGAAAAATTCGCTCTCAGCCGGTGTTCACTAAATATAAACTAACTCCTTGCTCAATATCATCTATGTACGTCCCGCAGTTTCTAGAATTTTTTTTAAGAATGTTAGGAATACTTTTTAGATATGTCTAATATTCCCTTTTCTCCCCCTACTAAGCTTTATTTGAAAGCTTGTATTAGGAGTGGGTGCGACAATACCCCAACGGCGGTGGTGTTTGAACCGGGTACCTTGCGGATTTCAGTCGATATATGTCGTTTGGTGGCAGTAAATATTCGTTAATGGTCAAGCTGGATGTCAGCGCTGTTGATATGAGTACATTGTCATAAACTTACATATAGTCCATGGCAAAACACAGTCGAAACTTAGGTGTAAAATTACTTCTAACGCTAGATGTATTTGTCTATGTCACGATATAAAAAAAAGTTACTGACTTCGTTTATGGGGTTCCGTATTTCCAAAGGAAAAAATTAACCATTATAGCATCACTACGTAGTCCGTCTGTCTGTTAGTCTGTCCGTATGTCTGACACAACCCTTTCTCAGGGGCGCGTGGAGCTATGAAGTTGAAATCAATACTAAAAAGTATTACTTGATAGTTAAGTACCCTTAGTGCACGAATCTGACACGTACTTACCCGATTTATTTTTTGCTACAAAATAAAGGTTAAATTCGTTGGGCGTTAACTATTTTTAGACATTTCTACAAACATACAAGATGGGGTGTAACATACGTCACACTGTATTTCATGTTGCGTGACTTCATCCATATCAGTGGCCCTGAAGAGTTTCGAAGCCAAAGAGTGTCCAATTTATTTGACAGCGCCGATTTTAGCTACTCCTCGCTATATTCGACGTAGACGTGGAATAGATAAGATTTAGTCTATGGTCAATCTAACTATTTATAGATACCCGCTTTTACCTTTATATTATAAAACAGGAAGACTGTAACATATAAGCAGGAATTTAAAAAGTAGTTAAAATTCCCTACATTTTTTGATGATGTTATTACATTGTGAGGAAACAAACTACTGCCGAATTAAAAAAAAGTGCGATGGATTTGTTCCATTTTTTCTCATAGTCGGAAAATTGGAAAAATAGAGTTCGATTCTAGCTAGAATTTCATTATCTCTATAACGATCATAACAGGGTAGGACTGAATAGAATTTTCCCAAACTGCCATTGGAGTTAAGGTAGTGGTTTGCGAGCGAGATCGAGAAGGGAGACCGCGTCAGGAGACCGCGTCTCTTACTGGTCAGATGACAATGTATGAATGATATTTCATACATTGTCATCTGACCAGTAGTAGTACAGGTATATGCAGAAGACACCATCTTGGTCTGGCGCGGTCTCCTGTCTCGGTCTCACGCGCGAAGGTATCACTTTGATACCTTCATCATTTTTGCCTTACAAATATATTCGGTAACTTATGTATGTATCTAGATAATTCAACAATACCTCGATAAGCAAGTCCTAATCTGACCTTTGTTTCCTTGAGAAATAGGGTGAGGATATTTTGAGATAATAGGGTTGCGAATATCAAGTTTTCCTCCCATTAAGAATGACCATTATTTTAATGATCAAAGGGTTTACACATACTGTCATCTGGAATATTTTGGAAGTAGGTATATAAGAGAGGAATTAATGTATGTATATTTTCTGTAGATTTGGTCAAAAAAAATGGTATGGAAGAATTGTTTCTGAGAGATGATACTTTTAGTTGTGGTTTAGGGGAGAAGTAGTGGTGTAGTAGCAAAAGTTCACAGTACAAAATAATATAACAAGAAATTGAGATGTTCAAAAGATTGGATAGTAAAAATGAAAAATGACCGTAAAAAATGGAACTATCGAAGAAGGGATATATAGTATGTTATCGAAAATGAATGAAGACACTTGAATACCGTACTAGATGTCATGTGAGAGGAACGCTGCGATTTATATATTGATTGAATTGATTGAATAAACTTTATTGTACACAAAGCAGATGTTTTATACGCGGTAAAGAAGAGGAAACTTGAATATTTCGGTCACATCATGAGAAACCCGAAATACCAGCTGCTCCAACTTATTATCCAAGGCAGTGTGGGCCGTAGGAGAACATCTTGGCTGAAAAATCTACGACAATGGTTTGGGAAAAGCACCCGTTCATTATTTAGAGCCGCGGTGTCAAGAGTACAAGTTGCCAAAATGATCGCCGAACTTCGTGACAAGATGGCACTTTAAGAAGAAGAAGTACACAAAACATTAATTATACAATAAATGCATTATCGCCAAGTAGCGATCTCTACTGGTTTGCAAATGGAAAAAAAGAAGGAATCGGAGAAGTAGGCAGTGTACAATAATAATAATAAATACATATAAAACAAAGGTCGTACGCCTAACATTGCCTAGAAGTTTTGTCAGACGCTTTAAAACTTCCCAAAAAATAAATTAAGGGTTATTAATTTATATAAATTAGGTTTCTCTAAGTTTTCATACCTTTGCGGGATAGTGGTGAATGAGATTGGCCCAAGAAAGAGGACAGTGGATCGAGAAGGGGAAGGCCTTTGTCCAGCTGTGGGACACGTTGATAGAACATGCTAAAAATTCATTAGGAAAATTATTTTGAACGAAATCTGACAACAACTTTTGAAGTTATTTAACAAATACGTTTATAGCGTATCAGACACGGAACCCATTCTATATAAGCGTGTCTTGACACGCTCTTGGCTCGCTCAACTTTTTAACATAAAGAATGAAAAAGTAGAAGCGTATTATCAATAAAAAATTGAACACTCTCTATTACATTAATAAGTGTTTCCTTATTTACAATTTCCACGCAGTTATAAACGATGCATTGTTCTAAAGATTAATTAATTGATAAATATCAGATAATTTTCAAGAAGGTTCCTTGCGCTTGACGTAATTCTATCTTAATGAATTTAATGCTTTTATCAGTTCCAGTATTTTTATCATTAAATGATTTGCTTACGCCGGCGCCTGTCAATAGTTTCAAATATTTGAACACTTGTGTGGCACGGTAGTTTTGCCGTGCCTATAAACGTGGATTTATGAACTCTCCCTATGATATTTAAAAACTATTTTCGAAATTAAAACATGTATAGACAAGCATTTTTGAGATGAGAAAAAACATTGAATTCGTGACACTGTTACCGTATCGAAACCTCAGTATCTTAAAGTTTTCGTTTCTGTCGGCACTCCTGGAGGGCCAGTATTTTTTTTAACAATTCTTATATTTTTGAACATTCTAGATTCTTTTTTAATGTTTAAAAATATGTACTACTAGCTGTTTTCCGCGACTTTGCCCGCGTAAAATTGCGCGCACAATTTTTATTCCGTTCTTTACTTCGGTAGTAAGAATTGAATTTACTTGGAAGATTCCATTCATTGAGGCCATTCATTAAGTACCTTGCAGCATATTGAGATGGATGACTGACTTGGATTGTTATAATAGAAACTGGCAATGCATAGCCTTAGACAGAACTTTGGAATGAGGGTAGGGAGCCCTTTGCCCAGCTGTGGGAAAAAATAGGTTGTAAATAATAAATAATATTATAAATACTTTTTGTTATATCTTATGGTCATAACAGCCCCTCCCCACCCTGTGATTGCTATTTTCAGAAGTTTTATTTAAAAGTAGTATTAATTCAATTGATTCCCATTTCAGGAATATCCTGTAGATAATGCAATGTTGGCCAAAGCCTTTAATGCCATTGTTGGAGCATTGTTGCGTTCATCGGGAGAGGAAAAGACGGCACATTTTGTTAGAGATTTTGTTATAACACAGTTGCAGGGTAAATATTAATTATCTTTTATTATATGTATATGATATATAAACTTCATGCTAAATATCTTAAAATAATACAAAACCTTAAAAGCAATTATCTAATATGAAATCTCTTGAGTTTATGCATTTTGGATTTTTTTATAAGAACAATTTTCTGGTAAAGCAGACTTTAGCTTATTAAGAATAATTATCACACTCACGTCACAACTTGCAGCAGCAACCTGATTCCTATACATTTCATCTATAAGAGTGCTAAGAAATTGCCTCTTCCTTATTTATTTGAATGATGAATACATGAACAACTTTTATTTTAGGAAAAGATATTAGTGAACTCTGGTGCATAGATGACCCTTGGACAATGTTGATGCAACTAATTGGAAGAACAGGCAGTGAAATTGAGCCAAGGTTGATTGGAGAAGTTGGTAAAAATACTTTACTTGCTTGCTATAGGGTTGGTCTGTACATGGAGAAGAAAATGTTAACATCAGGTTGGTATTGCATTGATTGTTATATTATTATTCCTGTTCAATAGCCATGTCCTGACTGAAGAAGCAGTTTGAGAGGTAGCCTAAGAAGTTTGGAGCTCAACATATTTCATTGGAGCACGTGCATTTTTTGAAGGGCTGGCCAAATTAAGACCGCTGTGGTCCCTTATGGGTGCACCAAACTATCGGCTAGCAGAGAGAAATGGCAAGCTATCAGGAAAAAAATAACTTCTCTTAACAGCATCTCTATGGGATGATAACAAACGCTCTAGAAAACAACGCTCAAGAGTGCATTGAAGGAGAAGACATGCATTTTCTAGGGTGAGGCACATCCTGATTGATTTAGGATTCGTCTTATGGGGCTGCCACAATACACACATATATAAGTCTTATTTAGATATATTTATAGCTGCAGAGAACTTGTCTTTAAAGTAAATACTAATCATTCAATAAAAATACTGAGTTACATTAATGAATTTTAAAATATTACTACATACATGTTCTTAACTAGACTAGCTGTTACCCATGATTTTGTCCACATAAAATTGCAAGCTCCCACAGGTCTTCTCAATCTGGCCCTATCAAAAAATTCTTT
>JANCMC010049465.1:0-12513 GCA_024363005.1 Charaxes varanes | reverse complement strand
CAATAAACGATGGGTATCGATCCTAGAGGCAAAAAAATGTAGTATCAGCTACTTCGATGTGAGCTTAGTTTTTTATATCATAAATAGATACATATAAGATTTGTTTCTCTATGGTTTCAAATAACTGACTTTTTTTAAAGTCCATTATGAGTTTGTACGTTAAGATCTCAAGTAACACGTGTAAAAAGAGTTTTTTTTTTGTTAGCGAACTACCGCACGGCCTATCTGATGTAGAAAAGATTTTCATTTAAAGATAAGTGGATCATATAGGGCACTTTTTATACCTACCGAATAAAATTAAGGATCCCGCATAAACGTGAAGACGCGTAGATAAGATAAGATAATTATTTATTTGCTGAAAGGAATATTATATTATTAAAGGATGACAGTTATAATAAAAAAAGGTTTCACATATTTCGCCTGATTGACTAGGCATGCAAGTCACAATTCAATACATATCTTAAATAAAAGTATTAAAGTGTTAAAATAAAACTTATGTTTGTATGTATTTAAACGTGCGGAAACGTAAAAAAAAATATGTGATAAAAATAACAATTTTAAAATTAATAAATTGGCAATAAAATAATATTAGGAAAAAATTAATCTGTTTAAAATAGTTTTGGTTAGTTAACCTGAGGAAAAAATCGTTAACCTAAAGAATCAAGTCACAGGCTTTAGATATGGTATCATAAATTTCAAAGAACAGATTTTTCATCAGTGTAATGAAAAATAAAATTTATATAATGTGCATCAAATTTCAATCATTACATAAATTTTTCAAATTTTAATTTTTAAAATACGGTACGGAAGTGCCAACACCATCCCCTTGAGTATTTCCATTTCCACCGAATAAAAATTGCACTACCCTAAAAACTGAGTGCAGTCATTAAGAAATTGAATTATATTGCTAAAATGGTAAATATGCATTTTTAAAATCTTTATAAAATGTTTAATCTGTGTTATTTATTTTAATTACGCGATTACTTATAATGGCTATTTATTTAGATTTTGCTGAAATGAAAATCTTGTAGAAACATGAATTTTAATTTTGGCAAAGGTAGGTTATACATATTTAAAAAAAATGCAATAGTACAAAATCGTTAAATTCAACGCGGCCGAAATCACAGGTAACAGTGTGAAAAAATGGTTGTTACAGACAACGACAACAAAGAAGTTGGTTTACGGGCGGTAATTTTACTTAAAAACGCCGAACTCTTAGGCCGATAGTGCATCTCTATCGCTTGTTCCGCGTTCTCGCTTGCACGCTCGGCTCAGGTGGAACGTGACAATTAATCATACTTTATCGTGCTTGTAGTCGGCCGTTCATCGATTTATAAGACATTATCACGTCAAAAATTATGAAAAAATGACATCGAATAAAATGGTTTTGGTAAATTTTATCATCCTTCATTTAAGCAAAGGTGTTAATTATACGAACGCATTAAACATTCCCTTAAAATGAGGTCCTTTTATGAAAACTTTCATTAAAATATTTAACGCTCCGTACGACACGCTGGCTGTTGACTGTTAGCCAACACTTTTTGTCGCCCTTATAAATAATTAATTAGATAAATGCAAATGAAACTTTTACGTTGCTTTAGCATGTCGGAAAAAATATTTTTGTATTGTATTAATGCGAGAGCTACCCAATCTTCTATAGTAATAAAGTAGCCTAGTTTACTATTCCTCAAATAATTATTGTATAACTAGCGGACCCGGCAAACGCTGTCCTGCCCGAACGTTGAGTTACTTACTATTAACTATTACGTTTCATTCCGTTCCGTTGGCGTTTCCGTACCCGTTCCCGTTCCTTGTAAAGGGTTCGTGAAATCGGTCCAGCCGCTGACCAAGGGATAAGGGATTCAAATTTATATATAAAGCCCAGTCAATTTAGACAGATAATGTCGTGATTTCGAACAGACACTTCAGTTTTATTTATATATAAAGATTACAACTTTTTGAATCCTTATATTTTTAAACGGTTGTTTCTTAGGGAAAAGTAATGGTTCATTTTTTGTAGATAATTATGTGATCTACAATTCTTAGCCGAACGACTTTGTTACTTCAACTTTTTTCCAGAGCTCGAATTGATGAGGACTTTTTAGGTTGCATTTATAGTGGTGTTTTCAATAATCCTACAACTTCGAGCTGCATGCGAATTTTACAACTCGAATGTCTAAATTGACTGGGCTAATAACTACTGCAGCTAATGTATTTCCCTAGATTTAATTTACTATTAATGTATCTAAATATTAATTTAGACACATTAGTAGTATTTATATATGCAATTATAGCCCTATTCAAATATCCATTATAAGACAATTGGAACTTGTCATTACTTAAATAACAATATTGTATGTGGACCCCTCGTATGGCCCGGTAGTATATTGAGGGACCACGCCTAAGTTAAGCAGCATTATTACATATATAAAATAGTGTTCTCTCAGGAAGTTATGTGGTATCGTATGTTCTACTAAATGACGTCAATTTTGTTAATGTAATCATTAACAATATAATTAACTTTTGTTACACAGAGAAAAATCAATCGTGTTATTCTAATGCGGGAGCCAGATAGCTTCATTTGAATGATCATCACAATAATAATGTAGTGTGGCCGGGGACTTTGTGTAGCTACGTAAAATTTTGTAGAACTTTGTAGTCTTCAAAGACAAACACTTTGAGCTATGGCTGGCTCCGGCACTATAAAAAAACTGACACCGCTATTGAAAAATACTAACTTTGTAAAAACTTTGAGCACATATTAAAGTCCCGGCTATATTACCTGATCAAACAAGTGCTCATTTAAATGAAGCTATGTGGGGCGGTAGCTTTACCCACAACGGGCAAATAATTATAAAGAATATTATTAAGTGGCGGACAGTGATATGAGTAATAGATAAAAACTTGAAGGTACGTCTTCTACCACCCTTTTATATAAAGTACACATTTTAAAACCGTCGAATAGGTTCATCGCGAGCTGCGAGCCGGGATCTGGCATTGTTCAATCCTGTCTGCAGGACAGGACATTATGTTACTTTAGGCAGAAAAGATTGACTCTTGAAATTATGTTACTAAATTCGTTAAACGATTTTATTATCTGATTAAAAAAGCCGAGTAACAACGCGGTCTAATATGTCGGTACCAGACATATCTCAAAGTGTTTGTAAATTTTTGTCCTTGAAGACTACAGAGTACCACAAAACTTTGCGCTGCTACCAATGTCCCCGGCCACACTACATCACCATTGAGATGATCATTCAAATGAAGCTATGTCTGACACCGGCATTATACTCATACTCTGTCAGGCCCTTAATAATTATCTGTGCCATACGTAAACGTCATTATATGACATTAGTGTCAAATTTAGTTTTGGCACTTTTGACAGCTTGTTTAGAATTGATGTATATGATTGTATATGATTACGAATACAATTTATATTTTTTTCAACACATTTCATAATTAAGACTTAAGAAAGTATCATTTTCTTTGAAGTAGTATAGGTATTATGCCCTACAATTTAAAAACGTTTTTTTTTTATATAAACTTGATACTTGCTGCGTTTAAATGCATGTAACAAATTAAAATTATAAAGAAATTAATATCTAACTATGAACGTTTAGTACGTTTTTTAGGTTATTCTTGTCCTTAAATAAAAAAAAAAAAAATTACTAATTTCCTGACATTTGTTTTTCAGATGTAATACAAGTACAACAGTAACAAACCATTCTTGTGTTGACTAGAAATAAAGAACAATATGTCAAATTCAAACAAGTGAGAACAATTCTAAAATTTTCGTTGCCAATATATACTTCTCATAAATTGTGCCTAATTGGCATAAATAAGAGCCGTTAACCAAGACTTGAATTGTATTGAAATATACTTCTCATCGGAAGTTTCGATTTTTCTCATAAGAAGTATATTACAAATTTTCATTGCATTGCAAATAATTGTCTTAATTTCTTTATTATATTATAAATTATTTTTCAGGTACGGACTTATTTTGAAAGATAAATCCAAACCTCAACTTACTTTTCAAGCTTCCCGCAATGTTTTTGGAAATGATTCAGATTCTGATAATGAATCTAAAAGAAAACCTGTTTTGTTACAACCTAGTGATAAAATTAAAAGACAGGTTAGACAATTCTAAGTATATTTTTATAAATAGATTAATATTAATAGTTGCAAAAATGACTAAATATAATAACCAAACATCTGATTAAAGAATTACAATATATATGTGGGATATGAATAACCAGCCACCACATATATGTATTCATTATTTATAAATTCTTTAGTGTTTTTACAGATCTTTTAATTGTTGTTCTTTATCAAATCCATTTGTCACACTTTAAAAATATTATTTTAAATTTATTTATTTCTACTTGTACTTTACAACTAATAAGTTTACATAAAAAAAAACAAATGTATTTTAAAATATCCCACATATATATTATACACCTTGAGCAGGTTGTATCATTTTAGAGGTATGTATAACAGTGGGTACCAATAAATGTCACTGAGTAATATTAGTCACAAGGTTGTAGCGATTGTGGGAGTTCCAGGGATGATTTCAAGATAGGACTCTGTCATCTTAACTCGCCCCTCATCCATATTCTCTGCTATCTAAATGGACCATGGTACTTGACCAGGATAACACTAAAAAAAAAATATACAACTTATTGTTGCAGGCAAAAATATCACAAGAAAAAGCTGTTGTAGAAGATCCTACTGTTTATCAATATGATGAAATTTATGATTCTATGGTTAAAGAGAAAGAGAGTAAGAAGGAACAGAAAAAAGAGGAGAAAAAACCAAAATACATTGAAAATTTACTTAAGACTGCTAATAAAAGAAAGCTGGAAAATGAAAGAAGAATTGAACGTCAGGTATTTTCAATAGAACATTCATTACAGTAATTAAATTTCAAAATTAAATAATAATTAAATTCCAAATTTTTCAATACCACCATTTATTTAATATTATTCGACAACAATTTAATAATTAAAGCAAATGTATATTCTAGATTCAGAAGGAGAGGGAGAAAGAGGGTGATGAATTTGCTGATAAAGAAGTATTTGTAACAACAGCATACAAGAAAAAGTTAGAGGAAATGCGTTTAGAAGAAGAAAAAGAAAAACGGGAAGAATATTTAGAAAGAATAGGAGATGTGACACAGCAGTCGGATTTAGGTTTGCATTTTATTTTGATGATCGAACATTGAATGTAATATATAAAATCATTGTGTCATAGTGTTTGTTGCCAAACTCTGACACAGCTTGACTGATTCTTACCAAAATTCTTGTGCATGTTTGGTATGTATGAGACTCGTAAACTATTTTTAAACCTCTAAGAGTGGCCCACGCAGACAAAGTCGCGGGACACAGCTAGTAATTTATAAATTTAAAAATTTTAAATGTTAAAGTATTGGTTACTTAAAAAAAGACATTATGAGCTTAAAAGTCATAAAAAAATGTGCACTACTACAATTTCTACTATACTATAAATAACTATAAAATATCTTTAATTCCTATTTTACAGGTGGATTTTACAGACACTTGTATGAGCAAAAATTAGGGTCCGATAAATCAACGAAAAAGGTTGACTCAGAAAATAAATCTCCGGAAGGGATATCTGTTAATGATAATGCTAAAGATGATGTCTCCACAAAGCAAAAACAAAATAAACAAAGAAACTATAGAAAGAGAAAAATGTCTGGGGATAAAAAATTGTCTGAAGGTGAAATTGATGATTCTGAAGATGAAATTAAATTCTCCAATCTAGAGGACGTTAAAACTTACAAAAAATCTAAAGCTGCAAATGAAAACGTCGACGCCGATTCCGATTTCTCTATTGACGAATCAAGTGAAGATGAAAATGATGAAGCAAAATCTAATGAAAAATTAGAAAAGTCTGAGACTGAAAGTGTAAAATCTCAAGATCCTGATAAGACGTTACCTAGCGAAGTAAAGCTTCAGAAAGAGCCGCAAAACAAAGAGGCTGAACCAAAAATTAAAGTTGATATTTGGAAGAAAAGAACTGTTGGTGAAGTATTTGACCAGGCTCTTAAACGATATTACGAGCGAAAGGCTTCTAGAGGTGCCTAATAAGTATCAATGATGCGACAAACTGAAGTTGGGATTGACTTTTAATAATTTATAAAAATGAGAACTACATTTATATTTTTATTTTAAACAACTCCACTTGCTCCTCTTTTTAACTGATAACATAAAAAAAGCATGTTCTGCGTGTCCGTGTCACGTTCCACATGAGCATGCAAGTGAGAGCGCGGAACAAACAAGACTCGATCGATTGACCCTAAGCGTTCGGCGTTGTCGTTTAAAATTATCAGATATCCAGATTTTTTTTATATATACGTTTTTTATAACCACGTTAGCTAGAAAGCAGGCAAATTTGGTGCAAATTTCGCCTAAATATTTCACTATGATATACCCAATAAATTTCAATTTTTCATCTACTGCTTCTGATAAAATTTTACATTTGAACAACATACAGTTCAGTCAATAGATTTTCTTAGACTGCATTTATATATTAAGATTAATTAGGAGCTGTATTATGGCAATAAAAAAACGATATAAAAATAGCAAAAAATTTATTCGCTTAAACAACTACGTAATGTGCTTTGCAGTGTACTGAAACAAAAGAAAAATCATTAATACATATCAATAGTTAAAATAGAATTAACTATAAACAAAAATCAATAGTTTACCAATAAATTCTGAAACAGGGTCGTTTTCGCCGTCAGCCCTCATGGTTCCTGTTATTTCTTCATTCTCCACCATGGGTAACACTAATTGAACAAATTCTGGTGTGTAAGGAGGGGCTATAGCATCTAACACCTGAAAATAAATTTTAAAATTATATGGATGTTTAAAATTATTAATCAAGTAAAGATATACCTTAAACTGATTTTTTTTTTAAGCAAAAAGACAAATATTACAGAGACACAAGTATCTTAGCATTCCATGGATTCAAAGTGTGTTCCACAGGTCCACCAGGACCATTGTGTTGCAGAGAATGTAACCATAGCAGTGCCTAGGATTTGGGATCAAGGTGTAGGTTTTACACTGTTTATAGTGGCCACTAAAACTAACCTTCACTGCCAGTGCTCCCTCCCATGCCAAGTTGCACTAGTAGGGTCACACTAAATTAGCCAATTTTAGTGTGATCCTACTAGTGCAACTTTAGATGTCCTTTCTAATATAGAACTTATGATAGTTCTTGACAAGCCAAGTTTACAAATTTAGTAGGTTGTACAGAGATTATGCTGATATAGTCCTCGCTTGCACCTCTAATGCTCTCTCTCTCTCTAGAAAGATAATATGGAACCAGAATAAAAAAAAGTGTTATATCAATTGAAAATGATTACCTCAGTTATGAAATATCTAATGAGTGATATGTCAGTGTCCCCTCGGGTCACACATTGCTTTATATATTGCAGCACGGGTACCACACAGCCACGACTCAGTAAGTTAACCATGCGATCTAGCAGCATTTTCTTCAATTCTAACTGAAAGATAACAATTTTTTAACATAACCTTAGAGTATAAGAGATCAGCTATAAATAAAGTCACATATTAAGAGGGGGGGGAATCGAAATGTGATATTTTGTAACATTGGGCAGGGGGTGCCAAAAGCTTTGTGATGTCACATGTCAATAATAAAAACATTAAACTAAATTTTAAACTCCTGTTTTCTGTTTATATTTTATTATTTTTAAGAAATGTATAAGATCGAAAAATGTAATACGATGTCACACCAAAGGGGAGGGGGGCTTCGAAAATGTGACTACCAGTGACAAGAACGGGGGGAGAGGGAGTTAAAACTCGTAAAATACGTGTGACGTACTTTATGGTGAGACCAAGATAACAGTTACATTATTATACCTACCTGAACTAAAATTTCCAATTCGTCTTGTGGCGATTCAAACAGTTGCACTAAAAGTTTTAATAGTCTGTGATGCAGCAGGGGATGACAGGAAGCCACTTCGTCGAGCAATGCCAAATGAACAGGACAGTGTTCCGTACAAAGTTTAAAATATGATTTCTCAGTGACCACACATTCCACCCAAACAAGGACACCCATACCTACAACTGGAAACCTGGAAACAAGACACAGTTTTCTTCAAGGAAAATATCTACAGTTACATAAGGACTTCATGACAAGCACATACAATAATAAAAATGTGTATTTATTGAGCGAAAAGGCATATATTATAATATAATAAAAATATATATCTGTGCCTAGTGTGATGCCCAAAGAGGAAGTGAGAGAATTCCCAATTCCACTTCCAACACTGATTTTCAGAGGCCACTTAGTCACTTCCTCCATGCATGGCAGTGTTTTATACTCTTGGATTTTTGACAAGGCATGTCAACAAGGTGACAAAGATATGCATTTTGCCATATATGTATTCAACACAATAGGCAAAGTGGTACGTATAAGCTACCTTATGCAGTGGTAGAGGGATGGTAGTTCTGCGAGCAGTTCGCTGGAGCTGGCAGCCCCGGCGCACACGGCGTGGATCTTCTCTATGGCCTGCATGGTTCCTTTCAGCTCGTCCTTGGTGGGTCGCGCCGCAGCCCCGCCCGCGACCGGAGCCCCCTCGCACACGCTTGCCGCATACGCCAATAAGTACATGTACTTAGACTTGTGCTCTGGATTCAGCTTGCTACCCATTTTGAACAGTGAGTCCACAAGTAATTCTGACGGAACAAAAGACAGACAAAAAAATTGTTATGTAAATTAACATTTCATTTAAATATTCTCATACTAGCTGCTTCTCGCGACTTCGTCCGTGAAAAATTGTGAAAGATCTTAACCTGGCCCTAGCGAAAAATCCTTACTTAGCGGTTGTGTGCTAACTATACACTACCTTCTAGATGAATCCATTATTAGACCTCCCAGGGTTTTCGAGATTTCGTGCTAGGTGACCTTTCACTTTTATATATGTATATAGAAGATTTGTTAATGTTATGAAATGCTTAGCTTAAAAGTTTATAGAAAAATGTAGAGTCAAGAGTGAAGTAGTTCAAATTTTATTTGAAA
Organism: Charaxes varanes; assembly: GCA_024363005.1. Lineage (NCBI taxonomy): Eukaryota > Metazoa > Arthropoda > Insecta > Lepidoptera > Nymphalidae > Charaxes > Charaxes varanes. The sequence continues at coordinate 3,447 of JANCMC010049465.1, read as the reverse complement.
AAGTGGCCAAGAGCGTGTCAAGACAGGCTTATATAGAAGGGTTCAGTATCTGACACCCGATGTAGGAATTCATTATATGCTCGGACCTACGGAGGCATAAAACCGGTCTTGTCGTTTGCTAATAAGTTGCACGGTGAGAAGTCAGTTTTGTTAATAGCTGCGTTGTTTTATATAATCGCATATTGAGGAATATTCATATCCCCACATACTTATGAGAGGTTTTTGGATATGAAATTGTATACAGTATCACAAATTAATTCTTCATTTCTTTAGCTTTAAAGAATATAAAAAATCTTTACAATAGCACTTGTAGAAACAAAGTTACAATTTTTTAAAAATATAACTGCAATTTTGCCACGGAATGGCTTGCGAGCGAGATTCGGTTTAATAGAAATCGAACAGCGAAACAGTGGATAGGATAATTGTTGAGTCACACAGCCACTTGGCGGTAATCTCATTGGCATGAGATAAATGTTTATTAAGTTAATATTTTTAACTAAAGTTTATCAGTCGGCCATTCCCATAACAACAAATAACCTTTAGGGTCATCGTCTTTAATATACTTTATAGCGAGATTCGAGGAAATCTGTTTATTTGAAATTTCCGTACAGATTTTGGACGACGAGTCTTTATTTTAAGTGGAAACCTTATCAATAAACCAAAATGGGTTTTAAACTTTCGTATTTATTTTTATGGGTAATTTTACAATCAGTAAAGCAGATATTAACTTAAATATTCATTTAAAAAATGGCCAAAAGCGTGTCAAGACACGTTTATATAGTAGGGTTTCGTATCTGATACGCTATAAATGTATTTGTTAAATAAATAACTTCAAAAGTTGTTGTTAAATTTCGTTCAGAATAATTCTTTTAATGAGTTTTTAGCATGTTCCATCAACGTGGAAAATCTCAAGTCCCTACGTCTAATAGTCTGGAAATACTACGAGGGGACCATCTTGCGGGCAGACAGACGGACGGACGGACAAAGCGACATTATAAGGGTTCCTTGTAGATCTACGGAACTCTAAAAAGTATTTGCGGGAGAAGCCTGATTTTTAATCTATTAGTTAGACTGATTCCGTTATTGATAGAGATTGTAATTTTATAAAAAAAGTACCATGTTATTTACTTTATTTATAAAAAAAAAAGATCATCAAAGATTAGATCCCCGAGTATCGTTTCTCACCAGTCAACCTGTACCTGTACTCTATAGTAATAACGATATTTCATTAAAATTCCACGCACATTCAGAACAAATTTTAGTATTTAATTACTTGCACATCTCAGCCACAATTTGCACAAAGCAATTAAGGGATATCTTCCTTTTGTAAATAGGTCTCACCTGAGCCCCAAATCGCCGAGTCTTATGACTGACGAAATAGGGAATATAATTGCACAGAAAGTCTTACATACGTACGCCTGTTGTGTAAGGCATGTACATACGTGACGAGAATGCGTTATTAATATCTAAGACTATAATCTGGGACGGAATATGTAAGAAGTTTTCATATTATCTAGGAAGAACCTTAGTATTGAAATGGCCGTGGCCTAATCAGTGGTTGACATTTGAGTCGATCGCTAAGTTAAAAAATAAAGTAAAGTACGCTTTTTAAAAAGTTATATATATATAGTGCTGGAAATTTCGCATGAATATAGCGCCGACTTCTAGGAGTGAAGCTGACCAATGTACAGTATAATCGTTCCATGCAGTTTCGCGGCTATGTTTATCCCGTGAAATGTCTGATAAGTCAGAAATTTCACTCCCATTAACTGACACGCCGTTAAAGAAGTTTAGCTTAATCAAAAGGCTTGTAAAAACGGGACAAGAATGAAAATGAAGTGACTTTTGTTCGTGGTTGGGGACTCAGTTGAAATAGGTGCTACTGCGTCGTAGTGATGCAGAGTTGTGCCCCCTTGTAACATAAAAAAAATATTATAAACGCGAAAGTTTGGATGGATGTATAGATGTCTTGATGTATGTTTGATGCTATTTCACGGAAAAACTACTGAATGGATTTCAATTAAACTTTACAATAATATATTTTATACATCAAAATAACACATAGGTTAAAAATTATAAAGATATTGTGTGAATTATCCAAAATATAACGATAAATGTCAAGTAAGTGGGAGAAAATTTTGCCATCTGCGAGCTATTCTGGCGTGCACTGCAAAAACCGTTAAAGTTACACGTATATTGTGTATGAAGGAAATGTTTATCCTAAATATTCCTACAAAAAACCCGTGACAGCATATATCTATCTTTCATTTTTAAGCCATTAACGCCAAAATAGTAAACCTTTATGGAAAGGGAAAGGAAACGGTAACGGGGACAATATTATAGGATAGTAGAATGTGGTAAGTAGTAAGTAACCCAACGTTCGGGCAGAACTGTGACGGCCGGTTAAGTAAATATTTTAAGCTATAATTTTCGTAAACATTTTTATACAGTCGTAACAGTGCCGTAGCTTCTCCTGACAAAGTACATTATAGTGCACTTTTAAGGCCGCATACTTCTCTAACCATTGGGAACCTGGTAAGAACCTTCAATCGCTCTGCTTCATAGCGGTCACATTCCATTATCACATGATGTACGTCTTCCGGCCTATTCAAAATCGGACAATTTATTGACGGCACTTTCCGCATCACAAGAAAACCCAATGTATCAAATGTAATTTGTCCAGAGTGCCTAGCGCGAACTTTACGAACCAAAGTAAATCGACTTGTCGACTTTACTTTGGATGAAAATGTCCGTGCCAGTCCCACAACGGACGCTTCTTAGAATTGATTAAAATCTTGACACGAATAAGACTTGCTTCCTGTGGACCTGGCACCAACATTTTCATGCTAAATAAAGTCGAATCGTACAATTACTTCGGTTCGTAAAGTTCGTGCTAGGCCTTCTGAACGAAGTCTTATAAGGTGTACAATATACCGAGCTTCACTCAAAATGAAATTCTCACCCAAAAAGAAGACATTCATTCTGACTGGAGCATGAAAATTTATGACGAGTAAAATGAAACGTATATGTTATGCATTACGCGTTATCTAAGGAGTGAACTTAATTCGTGCGTCAGAAGGAATGAGCTCTTTATGCAATGGTAAAAGTCCCATTTAAATTTGAATATGATTCCCGGAAAAACAGCAAGAAACAAAAAAGTATACAAACGTTTTGTTTCACTTTATGTAAACCCTTTAGACTTTAAAAGGCATTTGTTTAAATATTTGAAATGGACACTTTTGTTTTATTTACATATGTGTTCAATTTTGTCAGTATGATTGGCGTTTACCGAATGAGTACGCTGTTACAATATTTGCAGTTTACCGCAAAACGAAACGTCGAATGTATGTGGTATTTTGCTCACTATATTACCATTATATACACATGTTTATATTCACTCTTTAGTAAATTTGCAACTCATTAAACATATTAATAATATAATACTGT
>JANCMC010049461.1:0-21144 GCA_024363005.1 Charaxes varanes | reverse complement strand
TTCAAAGAAATAAAGTAGTAGATAAACGCTTCAAAAAGAAGATAATTAACTTGCCTTGCTTTTTAGATAAAGATAAACAAAATAGTAGATAAAAGATCCAAGGGGAAACATATCAGAATATTGAGAAAAATTTGGGAAATTCTTAAGGTGTTCAGGTTTTTAAAAATTTTCTTTATCAGTTAGAAAATTAGTTTAGAAGTATACAGACTTGGGCGAGTACACCAATAATAGTAAAAAAATCGAAATGTTTACTTGAACGCGATAATCTCAGAAACTACTGGTCCGTTTTGAAAAACTTTTTCAGTGTTAGATAGCCCATTTATCGAGGAAGGCTTTATGTCTGTATGTATCATCGCGTTAAAATTTTTCATGCAATTTTACGCGGGCAAAGTCGCGGGTAACAGCTAGTAAAGAATAAAATATCAGTATTTTAACATAACACGGAAAGCGAAATGTGGGAACACCACAGAAACAATGGATAGACGAAATAGCGGCAGTGGCGGGATAGAACTGGATGAGCATAACACAGGATAAAGGAAAATGAAAAAAATAATGGAGGAGGCCTATACCCTATCAAGGTATTCGTATAAATAAATAAAAAAGATAAAAAATAAAATAAATATATAAATAAATAAACACAATACTCACTAGTCAGTAAATAAGAATTATTATGGGAAATAAAAAGGCTTATTATTAGTATTACTATAACATAGACAGACAGACTTAAAAACAGTTTTTACATATACATAATTATTAGAAAAAATCAAAATTTCATAGCTACCAAATGCAATATGATTAGAAGCACTAAAGATTAATATTTTAAATCGATCACGTAAGGGGAGCACAAATATCACGTTTAAACAACGCTTGTTTGAATTTTTTACAACCTACCCTCGAAATTTATGGCTGAAAATAAACTTTATGCAGTTGTCATTAAAGTCTACAATTAAATCAGTGAGAGATGATCGCCATGATGCGATTTTATCCAGTACAGATTGGTAATGTCCCTTCAGTCGCATCGATCACTCGGTCTAATTGAGTAATGGCTGATATGACTCCGTTTGATTGATCGACCGCTAAATATGATGAATCGACGTGTTATCATTATCTTTGCTTAATCAAACTACGAATTTTTTCTAAGAATTTCCTGCCTTGCACAACTTCTTTGCAGAATTCCGGTACGACTTAGGGAGCCTCAAGAGAAGATGACACACGTTCTTCAAAGCCCGGTAACCCAGCTGCGACTGCCTCCTGGTAGCTCAGTTGTCCATAATCACTCGGGTGAACCGCTTTTGTTCCTTGTTATATAAAAATATAAATTGCCACTAGTAGCAAGTAAATTTTTTACCGCGCGTTAAAAAAACGTTCAAATATAAAATATGAATTTCCAATTTTGTGTTAGTTTAGTTGGAGATTTAACGCAACGATTTTTTAACTCTCGTGCGAATGAGGGCTAAATAAATGGTGACATTTAGAATAATAATTAGAGGTACCGCCATACTTGTAGCCGAATTGGGCCGGCGCGTCCGGGTACCTGTACAAACCATGTTAACGTATTCAGTATTCAGTAGTAATCGTTCATAAACAACAGCGTACTATTTGATTAAAACGTTGCAGTAAATCGGTCAAGCGATATTTATGCGTCGACGCGGTAATCTATTTCAAATTAAACAGTTATTATTAATGGTAATGCTGATAAAGTTATTGTATCCCCGGCAATTGTCCGTGTTATTACATATTTATCGATAACCGCCGCAGTTATTCAAGCACTTCAAAGCCTCACGACTTGACTACAGGCTGTCACGACATTACTTATAGTCTAAGAGACAGCTGTGAGATATTGAACCTCGTAAATACATAAATAAATAGGAGTATTCAACGGTAAGCAAGTTAATGCGTATGTTATATAGATATATAACATATATGTTATATAATGTATTGGTAACAAGGGACTGATTAATAAAAATATTTATTAAATAATATATATTGTGGCTAATATCTCAAAACTAACATTCCTAGTGTTTTCAATACCCAATTCTTAATAATTAATTATCGAATTTCCCATTAAATTTCAAAAGATTTAATAAAAGTATCCAATTACATACATAGATGCATGTATGTATGTTTGATGCTCTTTCACAAAAAAAAAACTACTAAAAGTCTTTACAATAATAGATTTCATACATCAGAATAACCACATAGACTATAAATTATAAAGATATTGTGAGAACTGTCCAAAATGTAAGGATAAATGTCAAGTAATAGTGTATGAAGGAAATGTTTATCTTAAATAGTTCTACAAAAAAGCCGAGACATCATATTTCTATCTTTCATGTTTAAGCCATTAACGCCAATATAGTGAACCTTTATGGAATGAGAACGGGATAGGAAACGGGAAATGGGACAGTATTATAGCATAATATAATGTAGTAAATTGTAAATAACGCAATGGTCGGGCAGAACAACGTCTGTCGGGTCCACTAATTGTATATATGGAAAGACTAATAGAGTACGTAGATGTTACAATTAACTTTTATTTGTATAGGTTACTTCTTAGACTATTAACTGCAGTCTCTTATTAAATACTACTTTCTAATCATAAAGAAGTTACGTTTCAACTACCAATTTTATAGCTATTGAAGTATTATTAATGTGCTCAATAATAGTTTAATACAGCTGCTGGTATACATAAATTGTATACTCCGAGAAACTTATACTTACATCAATTTTTAAGTACAAAACTTACTTTGGTATTTTATATCTAAATACATAAAAATGAATCCCACTTTTCTTTGGTCTTTCGCTAATTATTCTTTTGTTGTGTTTGTTATTTTCAGGAGAAGGTTCTTATGAACAAAAAGGAATAAGAAAATTGCCCGCAAAATAATAAAATTTAAGAATAACGACGAAAAGAACGGGAACGGAAATAATCACTAGTGATAAACTGCAGGCTCCTCAGGCCTGGCAATTTGGTGCAAGTACTTACCAAAGCACCCATGCCCGGTAAGTATTTGAACCAGTCTAAAGGTAAGCGACGGACGAATAGGTTAGCTACCCCTAAGGCCGTCACTGGGGACTAAGAGAGACATTTGAAGAAGAATAAGAAGAAAAATTTTGATGATTATATTTTAGTTTTTTTTTTTTAACTTTTGACACCCGTTCCTAAGGTTGAAAACTTAATGCTTGTGTTATAGGTAACAGTCGATTCTTATACAGAACATTTTCTTAGAACGATATACATATAATTGATAGACCCAGTCTCGTGGCGGGAATCGTACCCACAAACGCGGAGCGGAAAGCCACTATCAACTGCGCCAACAGGCCAGTTAATTAGTTTCCAAACACCTGAGTTAGCAAAGTGTTCCCACTGTTATATATAAAGCTACTTTCAAATGCTTTTTTAATTATAAAGGAGGAAACGATAAATATTTGTCAGTTGCTGTAAATTGAAAGAGGTGCTATTTCGTATGAGAATGCTTAATTCGGATATTTATTAGAAACATCCGCAATTTTAAATGTACAAAATCTGTCTAGCGCATACATTTAATGTAGCAACACGTTTAATGATACAAAGCATGTTGATTATTAACACAGAAATGAATAATTTGTTCAACATTAATTAACATAGAATAAGGAAATATAGCAAAAAAGCGCTTAAGTAATTCAGATAATTTATTTATTACGTCTATTATGAGATATAGTTAGAAAGATACATACATCACATATTTCTTATGGCGCTTCTATTGTTAAGCCTACGCTATCCATTCGTTCTTTTGTCTAAATCTTATACGATAATCGAATAAAATAATAATAGTAATATTATTGTAGCTTACATGATAGCTATTAGTTTTTCCGTTTCAAAAGATTTTATAAAAGGTTGACTATATCTGTGTATGCACGAAGGTTTCTAGAACCTGTTACCTCGATGAATATAGCAAGCATCTATTTTGTTTGCATATCAATAAAAGCGCCAGTACTCTACATTAGGCAAGGTGTGAAATGCCGTACAGAAGTAGCATCTATATTCAGCTTGTCGCAAACAATGCACATTATCGCTTATGCGCGTTAACTAAGCAACCAATTAAGCGCTCGGAGCTATGTCGATTAATCATTTCGTATCCCACGTACAGTTCGACAAAGAGTTATCCTAGAAAATGTAGGTTCACCATGATTTTCAAGCGGAGAATATTTCATTTTATTTTCTACCAACAGAAGTCGATCATTTCTTCCTGTGATGTGATAGTGGTGTGATATGATAGGAATATGGGTTAGTGATTACAAACGATTGCAGACATCGATAGAATCGAGGGGGACTGACACTAGGCACTAGGACTGGCACTAGGACTAGCAGAGTCCGCTTTAATTGCAGGGGATGTGGCTGTGAGGCGACTTAAGATGACTGACTAATGTCTGACGCAACCCCCACAATCTCTACAATCTCACGACTAATATGACACAGTGACATTAATCGGAACCCACTATCTTACGTGCCTTCCGAAACACCGGATATTTGAAAGCCAGTTTTAGAATTGGTTACCCATCTATTACCCGGTCTCGTTAAGAACTGCTTTTCGAGTTATAGCGAGACTAAGGAACAAGGACTGAATTTTATGTATATTAAGTAACCTCGTGCCGTGCTCGTACCGACTTATCAGATGCGCTACTCCTCAGATGACGTCGATATTCACACTACACACTGATGCCTAAAATGTCAAGCGCAACGAGCAATATTATGCTTGAAGTCAAGGCAAATAAAATAAGTTTTTTGTCACTTAGAGCATGTAACGAAGGAGATTTACATCGACAAAGCACATTAACTTCTTGTCGTGCTCGTCGCGCCTTATCAGATATGCTACTCCTCAGATGACGTCGATATTCACACTACACACCGACGCCTAAAACGTCAAGCGCAACGGACAATATTGTGTTCGAAGGTACGGTAAATAAAAGGTAGGACATCTAAACCATCTTGCAATTACTAGTTGATATTGATACGGCATGAAAGTTAAATGAACGACGACCAGTCGGACGACTCAAATATAGATGGAAAGAGCAAGTAGAAGGAGATAGATCTAGCTTCTAGCCACGCAAAGGCATAACATAGAAAGGGATCGACAGAAATGGCAAGTCTTAGTTTCTGAGGCCAAGATCTGGTTTGGGTGTCTGCGCCATCATAAACAACCAAAAATGAAAGTCAAATGTTTATCGATCGTTACAAATACGATATTTTTTTACATATTGAAGTATCACGTTATAAAGTACTACAAGAACACATCACTGTCGCCTCTGCATACACGATAAGTATAACACTATAAGCTCTGTAGCAAGTAGTCAAGCAGTACAAAGCTCTCCAACATATTTGTCTGTGTGTAATGTAAAAACCGCTATCTCAAACCACTTGTCTCCTGTCTGGAACGTGACACTGACGACTCTGTTTACACGATACGTAGATGTTTAATGCTTAGATGCAGTTTTAGAGTCATTCTTGCTGACCAATCTATTTGTCCGTGTGTAAAAGCCGATAACTTCTATCACCTATACGATGCATTAGTAGCGCTAAGCGGTAGCTTAGCGCAACGCAGGTAATATTGTGTTAAACATCTATGTATATAATATAAAAGAATCTAAATAAACTTTGAAATTACTGAACCGATTTTGATCAAATTTCATAACTATTTTTTTTTAAATTTAAATCTATCTGTAATGAAGTCCAACATATAGTTTATATCTCTGTGTTTCACCATAATATTATAACTAAATTTTTAATACAACAATCGCGTATTTTTGGCAAACGGGCAGACGGTTGTCTTTAGTTGATAACCGACGCCCATAGACATCGACAACACTAGAAGTCTCGCAGATGCATTGCCAACCTTTAAGGACCAGTTTGGGTCATCGGGATCTTTTACAAATCGAACGAAACGTGACAAAAATTCTATGACTTGACGTGACAGCTTTGCTGCCACTTCACAGTTCCGTATCGCTCTGTCCGTCCGTCCCTCTGTCTGCTGGCCGTAAGGTGGTCCTTCCTACCATTACCAAACTACAAGACGAAGAGACATGATATTTTCCAAGTTGATAGAACACGCTAAAAACTCATTAGGAAAATTATTTTGAACGAAATGGGACAACAACTTTTGAAGTTATTTAACAAATACGTCTGAAGTTTTGCTTAATCCCTATATTTTGTACATATCCTATGTACTCCTTATTCCTCTTGTTTAAAGATATACTATTGCATGTATATTTATTTATGTATATATAAAAATCAATTGCACACGCCTCTGTCAAACTACTCTCCTAAGCCGCCGGATTTTGATAAAATTTTGTGTATACATACCAAGGGGTTTATGGATGGCTTGCAGAGCAATTGGATCCGCTAGGTAGCGCAGCTTTCGGTATGTAACCTAAATTAAAAAAGGCTTAAAAAGGGCTGAGCCTATTTGACTCCTGGCTGTTTTGTTTTATTCACATTATTTCTGGAAAGGTTTAAGGAAAAAGAAAGAAAAGAAAATTGAAAGGAATATTTGTGAAATAAAAAAAATGCAGAGTTAGTCGCATCTTCGGAATACTTCCAGTATATGACGTGCATACTAGACTTTTCGTCTGACCGTCAATCGAGCAAGACAACGTCTGCCGTGTCCACTAACTAGTACATAACGAATTTTTAAGTTTATTAAATAAACCACAACTTAATCTTCAGTAGTTTAATTGACGTTTTCCATTTATTCCGTGCTGAAGTATTCAATTCAACACAGGTAAAATGAGAAATAGTTCTGCATCCAAGAAAGTTTTTAGATTTGTAATTGATAGACACAAGAAATAAAATATCCTAATACTGCCTTTAATCATTCTTAATTATGGTCTTAACGAAAACTCTCAAAAGTATTATGTGGTTATATAATAAATAATATTTTTCTTACATTTAACAACCAGTAAAACAGAATCATAACTTAAGAGTTCACCCTCATCACCTCGATGTCCACAACATAGCGATTTCCTAGAAACTTCTTACCTTTTTAAACACACAATTCCTTTGCGGAATCAGTTTTCAGCTTCGTAATTTCCGAACCGATACGACTTAGGGACCTTCAAGAAAAGAGTTTAATCATTCTTCAAAGGCCGGAAACGGACATGCGAGCCGCCCGGTGTTGCTGTTGTCCATCAGCCTCGGCAATCGCTCCAGTGAACCATCCGCCCGTTTGCTCTTTGTTATATATATTTATATATAAAAAACGGCAGCCGTCACTTTACAATTCAAGTAGAATTTGAAGCCACGGTAAGCTCTTGAAAAGTTCCCGGGGATGAATTTAATACGTTAAGTAAAGGCTCTGTTTATTTTGTCTTAAGCCCTATAAGCGCCTAAGTGACGTCATATAATAATGTCTAAACATTAACATTTGCGTCATCAGTTTTCTTGAAATAATTAGATATTTCACTTTATACTTAATTGTTTGGTTATATTGTGGTCAGATTACTGATGAAGATAAAGTGTTTATAATAATAAATAAATACATACAGGACTATATGACACACGGACGTCTGTTCCTAAGGTAGACAACTTAATGCCGGTATTATAGGTAACAGAAGCGTGCTGTACACACATATACATTTTTTGTAGATATTTTGTAATACATACATATAGATAATACACAGACTCGGGGCGGGAATCGTACCCACAGCCCCTGGAACGGAAGGCAGGGTCACTGCCCACTGCGCCAACGGGCCAGTCAAGTGTATTATCTATATGTATGTATTTATTTAATATTTAGCCAAAAAAAATTGTTTAGTTTGGGCGTCTGTCACCTTACTACACAGGCATTAAGCTGTCTACTTTAGGAACAGACGTCAGTATTTAAATAAGGACTGTTTAATTATTACTCAAAATAGTACGGATACAATATTATAATTTTTGTTTTAATTTAAGCCAGAACCATATATCTGTATCACAGCACGGAACGAAAAAATGTTAGAAATCTCTTTTCTAATATATTCGTTGGGGCGGTAAATTATCAGAGACAAGTTTAATTCAATTTTCATTTTAAATAATAGAGCTCGAGATAAACGTAGAAGGGGCAATTAACCCTCGCAGCATCTCGCTCTTATCTCCAAAACCGTTTAAGACGGACAGCTATTTAACATTCCAAATCAGTGGTCCTATCTATACTAATATATAAAGCTGAAGAGTTTGTTTGTTTGTTTGAACGCTCTAATCTAGGGAACTACTGGTCCGAATTGAAAAATTCTTTCAGCGTTAGATAGTCCATTTATTGAGGAAGGCTATAGACTATATACTTTGCTGCTGTGACAAATAGGAGCAGAGCACCAAGGAAGAATGTTTCAAAATCGGCGTTTTTCCCCCCTTTTAAGTGCTTCCTCTGCGTGCGCTGCGTAAACGGTTAAAGTTTCGCAAAAATCATTTACGACGGAATTGTTCCTCTTTAAAAGTTCTAAAAAAAAGTCCGCGACAGCATATGTCTATCTCTTAAGGTTGGCTCCCTATAACTCTTTTTATGCTAACCAAATTTGTTCTAAAATAATGCATAATTTGCGAAGGTATTTGTATAAGCATGATATTGATCTTTATCCAAAACGAATTAAGCCCCTAAGTAATAAAATTGACCCACGCGGACACGAAGTCGCGTGGTACATCTAGTAATTAAAATAAAACAGTAGTTTTTTTTCTTTCACAAATCTTTTGACCCCCACTGCTCGTGGTCACACAATGACATCAATTTGGCGATGCCCTACACACCTTTTAACGTATGCTGTAATATATGGGGTCCACTAAACAGATTTTTAAAAACTTTATAACCTTAAAAGAAGCATGTGAAAGATCTCGAATATAATTGACAAAACAGCGTAAATAGTAAAACAAATCGGCTGAACTATATAACATTACGTTAATTATTTAAGACTGGGATTATATCATGATCTTACCTTGTTTATAATTTCTTCGACGCCGATGCTTCAACACAGTCACAATTGTCCTGGTCACGGGAAAAGTGAAGAACCGCGGCGCCGTCGACATCGGCTCCAGTACGACTTTTGTTCACCCACCCGCATTTTAAATTATTATCAACGTTAAGCGCCGCACACACTATACTAACTGTGTCAGTTCCTCCCTTATTTCCATCGATATTGTAAACACCCGAATTACATTTACGTAACGGAGTCCCACTTAGGTGACAACATTAATCCGACTTCATGATTAATAGTTATATTCTTTTTTCATTTCGATTGCCCCTCGTACTAGGATAGTAATAAAGAATTAAATTTCGAAAGAAAAAACCCATTCAATTCTCTATTGGACAAACATGCATAGTCCTAATTATATGTACATAGGATTGCCACGGAGTCTGCAATAGCGAGGCTGTGTCTCGATAGCCAGTCTCCTCCCCTTAGTTAATAATTACACAATATACATATGCCCAAAAATTATTTACTACAAATTTCAAAAAATAAAATGTTGCTATGATTTAATATTCAATAACAAGGGTAAGACAACGTCTGCCGGCTCCGCTAGTTATATATAAAAATGTTGATTTTTAACTACTAGTCTTTGTAACTTTTACTACTCTTACAGAGGTGAACTGACTAGGACAAAAATTTTGTGTTTATATTCCAAGGGTACTATTTCTCTGCAAACTTAACTGAACTCAGCAAATTGTACCCGGAACGTGGCGCCACTGTTGATATATAAACTAAATTAGATATGTTTCTCGCTTGCATAACTCAAAAACGCCTAGCCCTATTATATTCCCGACTGTCTTGTTTTATCCCCATTATTCTTAGTAGATGTTATAAAGAAAAACTCAAAAGAATGTTTTAAAAAATACTAAAAAAGGCTGTGTTAGTCGTATTTTCGGAATACTTCCGAAGCATGGCGTTTGTATTGGAATCTGAACGTAAATCGAGCAAGACATCGTCTGCCTCGCCCGCTAGTTGATATATAAATCTCGTTTCTGTCCAGGGCATATCTTCGTGAAATGTCTCCACAATGTATAATTTCGGCCAAGTTAAGATATAGTATAGTTTTAAGGTTAAAAAAAATATTATTGTGGGTTTATATTTAAATTCCTAGCAGCCGTAGTGGATACATTTTAACTTTCTTCAATTTTATGCCTTGGCAGACAAGGCTCAGATGTGCGGCTTTGGCTCAGCAGCGCGCTTAATACGTTAAATAATAGTATTTTATGCATCGGTTGTATAAATGAGTTTTAAAAAGACGATTGACGGTAATCGCACAGAGATACGCTTGTGGCCTTATTTTATACATCGCTGCATACAATACTTTTTCTACGAGTAGACTACGTGTTTGAAATTAAAAATTAAAAAATAATAACATTTTGTTGTAAGCCTTGTAATGTACGTATGTGTCAAGATTTTGAAGGCTACAAATTTACCGTAACTTCTTGAGCTGTGGTCGAAATTTCTTCAGGTTTATAGGTAAATTCGGCGTCATCCAATTTTATTCACTGGATTAATTAAAAAATTAAATAAAAAAGTAAAATTTTAATTAATTTTTTTTAGCGATTGTATGTATATATTAAGAAAAGAAACGCGCGTGAAAAGTAATTATGTGATTTTTTTTCCTTTGTCGTGTTACATGCCATGTTCTTTTATAGTTTTCATATGTTTTATAGTCTAGGGCACCATAAGTGTGTTTTTATAGCGTAATAACGATACTGTTAACAGTGCTATCATGGACCATAGAGTACAGACTTTTGCGTCGATTTAAGAATAGGTATACTTACGTAATTGTTCGTAAGTATACCTATTCTTACGAACAAGTAAAAAATACTCCTGTACATTAGTAATGGCAGAGAAAAGTACAGTAGCAAAAAAATACTTTTTTTTGAAACTGGCAACCCTACAAGTCTTTAGGTAAAGGGGAGTAACTCACGGATTTGATAAATTTACGAGAGCCATACCACGACCGGACATTTAGACGTTTTTTACGCTTTTTCAATTCGAGCTTCGATGTTTGGGGATAAGTAGCTGTCACAGGTGAAGTAGGTACTATATCTCCATCATTAAATTGAAATTCACTTAACGTACTAGTAGACTTGCCCCAGCTTTGCTTGAAGGCATAAATATAGGTATTATTAGAAAAAAAGCAATGGCATTCTGGAGTGGTGACAGATGAAATCTTGAACATACAAAGGTGTGGGTAATGTAAAAGGGTCGAGTGTTCAATGGTTTTTTCCCATCTCAAAAATTTCCAACAAGTCTAAAGAAGTTTTTGCTTCAAAAATACTGTATTGGCTAAAATGAAAAGTCTTAGCAACACTTACAACCTTTAATCTTCTTAGACTTTTTTTATAAAATCACACAATTTATCCGCTGCTCTCGAATGGCCCCAATTTACAGTTTTAACCGACTGAAAAAAGACGGAGATTCTCAATTCGACTGTATGTGTATTTATTTGTTTTGTATGTATGTTACGTGATTGCTCCGCCATTTATGAACCGATTTTGATAATTCTTTTTTGTTTGGTAGACCATACTTCGTTTAGAGTAGTGCGTTTCCATTAACAATTTAAAAATATATATTTTTAAATAAAAATAATACGGCCTTCAAAAACACCAAGGAACTAAATAGCAAATAATATTTTATACTGTCATACGATTTCTTAGTAGACACTTAGGTCTTGAAGGCGGTACCACCAGCATCGGTTTAGCCGCGAACCTTTTTGGCTAGGTTCCGACTTCAACACTAGTAAGTGTCTAAGTAATCATATAAAACAGCTAATTATTTTTGTTTTTTAGTTCCATGGTTTTTAGCAGTCGGTTTTCTTTTTTTTAAATAATTTATCAATGATCTGCTGCAAACGAGCGGTATTCATTGCTATGCAGATGATACAACTGGAGATGCCTTTTACACCGGCCGGGCTAATATTTCGTCCTTTATATTAAAGTATAAAAATACTTGATTTCATATCACTCTGTCCACACAATTTTCGTAAAATGTACCAAAGAATTTTCGCCTCATTTATTAATAAAACATTGAAATTGATTTAATACAATTAATGTTTTTAAGAGACGAGTGTACAGGATCCTCAAAGGCAGGCAACGCATCGGCACCTCTTATGTTGCAGATGTCCATGGGCGACGGTGACCACTTATCACCAAGTGGCCCTTCTGCCAGTTTGCCCCCATCCACTATAATAAAAATGATAAATAGATTTTGACAAGTTGCTAGTAACGACAGCGAGAAGAAGGCACAAAAAAAGGCAATATATATATATATATATATATTACATGATGATGCGTTCCATGCCGATTTTCTGCAACGGCGACCATCTTCTGTTTCTTTCTTTCTTTTTCTTTATATAAGTAATTGATGCGTTCATACATGACTAATGTATTCAATTTTAGCAGTGAATGTTTTTGAACAGTTGCTACACCTGAGGACGCCATATATATTATGCATATGACGTTCATAAGTGCTTATAAAAAAAGTTTGTATGAATAAACTATTTTGACTTCGACTTGGTGATGCCGTAACTTCGATTTTATTTCGTGAGATTTTTAACCGGGCACAGTTTAAAGAAAAAAACGAATAATATATCTGAAGATACTATAATCTATATCCTTTGAGTATTGCTTGATATTTACGGAAATGTTAAAACCAAAATTTTAGAAAAATAAGTTGGTCAAAATATTATAGTGAGGGAGCCCTAAAACTAGTTTTTAAAGGTACGTAAGACTAGCCCTGATAAGATTCACCTTAACGCGCACTGACTAACAAATTGCTTTTGCCCGCGAACGTTTACTTCCGCTAAATAAAAAAGCTAAGAACTTGTAGAAGGGGAAGTTAACACTTTGAAAAACTCGAGTGGAAAGTTTGCGGTATTAGTTCCTATTTTTATTTATAGGCTCTGCCGGTAAAGTTTATATACTAGTTTTAAACATTACATTGTTGCCGAGGTGCAGAAAATGACCAATTGCCGAACGAGTAGAGTTTAAAAATAAGAGTTAGGCAATTGTTGTTTCTGCTGAGGCTTACATAGTGCTTTTCTCAAAGAAAAAATGTAAGGAAATAAATCAAAATTGTAAAGGAAAATTATTGATTTAATTTATTAAAAGTTTTACTATGTTTCTCCGGTTTGCATAAGGCAACGGTAACACAGCTATACAGCCCAAAAGGTAAAATAAAAAATAATAGTAAAACGAATGTAAAACGAACTTACTCATTTTTACTTTTCTTTTTTTTTATTTTAACATTTTTCCCTTTATTTTGGCCTAGAGGACATAAATATAATGAAAAGTGTCGCCATTTTTGAGGCGGTCGTAGCCTAATCAGTGGTTGGCATTTCAGTCGATCGCTAGGTAAACTATCTCTTGCCGCGACCGGATGACAGATAGATGGCTTTTAACAGTATTTTATTTTTCATATTTTATCATTAATCCTTTATTAAACAAATTTTGAGATAATTTAACATGTGAGAAAGAGGTACTGGTACCCGGACGCGTCGGACCAATTCGGCTACAAGCATGGCGCTACCTCTAATTAAAACTGCTGACTGCTCTTAGTTAAAGAAAATTTTGCTAAGGGTTTTTGTTATTTTTGTCTTATCGCATAACAATCAAAAACAAGCCTTTTAACTAATTGTGGTGCAAACGACATTCGACTTTACCATTTTCTTGGTCGGTTATACAAAGAATTGAAATTTTGTATTTTTAGATAAGCATAGAACTTTGTGATATTAGTTGTAATATATATGGATATGGCCGTATTTCGGAAGGCACGTAAAACAGTGGGACCCGATTAATGTCACTTTATGATATTAGTCGTGAGGTTGTAGAGCTCGTGGGGGTTCCGAGGACGACGTCAGATGGCATTCGGTCATCTTAACTCGTCCCACAGCCATTTTCTCTGCAATCTAAGCGGACCCTGGTAGAAGAAGAATGAAGTTTTTGGTTTTGTTTAATTTACATTTTGTGTGTCACTTTTGGCTTTCGTTTTGCTTAGGGGCTTAAAATGCTTACACACGTTTGTATTTAATGTCAAATTTTATTCTCCCTTATTATCGTTCAATATACAATTACTGGTCGCATACCATGGTTATGTATTTGCTGCCGGCTTTAATCTGCCTAATCCAAAGTGGCTATATAGTTATATTATATTTCTTAGTATTTATAGAATCATAGTATAACATCCGATTATTAGCAAAGAATCCACGAATAAACCGTTAAAAATTATATATGTTTAGGTGTTCGGCATTATATTTTCTATATACTTTATGAAATATAAATTGTTGTTTCAATGTAAAATATTGGCATAAAAAAAGCTATTCGTTTAATTAAAAATATAATTTATTTATATTACAAGAGCCAACGAGAAGCTGTTGATTATTTTATTATTATATTTCTTTAAAAAAAAAACCATTGATCTTAATATAATTATTGCTTTTGACGCGTGTTACAATTGTTTTTTTTTTTTTTTTAATATAATCGTATATATATTATGAATACGATAATGACTGAAGTATAAGAGATATCACGAATATTTATTTGGGAACTTGACTAAGGTGATTGACAAAAATTTTTTTTTAACAAAAATTATCCAAACGCTACAGTAGGATTATTTAAGTATTTAAAATAAATCAGGTATGTATGATTTTATTTTTAGAAGTAGAAAAGTAAAAGAATTGTCAATTGCGGAATAACGAATTTGGCTTGGTATTTTTCTTAAAGTAAATTACTTACCTCAGATCGTAATAGAATTCGTCCCCGATTTAGGAAAAGATTTCGCGGGCGCTGCAAGATACTTAGAATGCTTTTAACATAATTATATCTGCTAATCGTTTTTAATGTCGTTTCGGGGATGAGTATGATGTATACTTTTATCCAAAACGACATGTAAAGCCTAAGCTTCTTATAAAAAACAAGAACTTCTTACAAAAAAACTAGAACCTCTTATAAAAAAACTAGAACCTCTTATAAAAAGCAAGAACATATTTTGGACCTTTATTCAATGATCTCATATGAGAAAGAGGTACTGGTACCCGGACGCGCCGGCCCAATTCGGCTACAAGCATGGCGCTACCTCTAAATGTCAGGGGTGGTGAAATTCTTGTGCACGCTTGATCGTGTCTTAACATTAAGTGATGAAATAGGCTTCATGAGAAATCCTTAAAGAATCGGATATGTCGCATTGAACTAACATTTTTAAATCAATGTAATCGAACGTTGCAGGTCTGAATCAACTGTTGTGGTATTATGCGGACATGGAGAAAAAAAAGTGCAACATAGGAACAACTCTACAGGCTGCAAACGGAACGATCCCCGACCCCGACGCGTGCATCGTTTGGCGGCGGTTCGCAAAGTAAGGTCCACTGCTTATTTATTTAACATATCTACTTTACATAATTCTATATTATAATTATTTTTGTAGTACATTTTTTTTGCACGACATTCATAGATGAAGTTTATCTTTACGCCATTTGAGAAAATGTGGATAGGTACGCCTTCTGTGTATTAGTTTATGCGTATTTTTTTACAGATGCCTATTTTTTAAAAATTCAATATTAAATAATTATCTATAATAATATGAGTATTCGTATTCGTTATTAAAATAAAAGAATTACGTTTTCAAAAAACATATTTTACATTTTTGTTTCCTCCTAGGGGCGAACTATCTACTCGTATGTAGAACCGTATAGGCTTTTCTTTATTTTTGTAATATAAATACAAGGTTATTTTATCAAATCATTTATGCGTCTTTTATCCTTTATTTATTCATTTATCATTTGTTTTAGCTTATTTGAGACGATGCAAACACTGTTCTGGGCGGCCTTCGGTCTCGTGGACCTGGATTCGTTTGAATTGGACGGGATCAAAATCTTCACTCGATTCTGGGGAATGCTGATGTTTGGGACCTATGCTGTTATCAACGTCATTGTCCTGCTCAACTTGCTGATTGCCATGATGAACCACTCTTATCAATTAATATCGGTGAGGAAATTTTTACGACCACACAGTAGCTTTATGTAGACGCGAAATTAATAATAATTGCTTGTTAGTGACACAACCTGCACCGATATACGTATACAAACGGGGTGGCCTTAATAATATGAACATTTATATTGGTGCGAAATTGTTTACGTTCGTAAGTTGTTTACTAATAGGAATAGCCCACTTAGATTTTATTTTATTGCACGCAGACGGGACTTGAATGTACTTATTCGACTACATCACGTCGCACGCACACATCTCTGGAGACTGTGGAGTTACCAAAATGTTTCCGTTGTCATTTAAATATCGTTAATAAAGACAAAATTGCGTTTTTCTGTAAAGACAAAATTTTATTAACCAAACATGGACTTAGGTATAATTATTAAACTTATAACTAATATCATTTATAATGAAATCACTCACTCACCTGTAAAGACAAAAAAACAACATTTAAATCCAGGTCTAGATATTATTTCTGACTTTTCGAAATTAACTTTGTACAATCTGCTATTTATCATGAGAAAACATAACCTGACATTCCCGTTATTTTTCTATTTGACAGGCGTCTGTTACCTATGATACAGGCATTAAGTTGTCTACCCTAGGAATGGATGCTATGTCCATGGGGACATAGTCCTATGTATTTATTTTTTTACTATCGAGACTTACTGGATGCCAACCAATGGTCGCCGAAGACCTGGCAGACAAGACCCGAAGAAGAGGTGATTTGGATGCCTTTGAGGGGTAGTTGTAGATGAGATTAGCCCGAGAAAGAGGAAACTGGAGTGAGAAGGGGAAGGCCTTTGCCCAGTGGGCCAATAGGAGATTTTAAAGAATGTGCATTAAAGTCTAACATAGAGTATGTTGAACTTTCATCGTTTTTTAGAGTTAAAATCTTTCGTATAAATAATATATTCTAAGAGTGTCTTAAGCACACAAAAGCAAAACAAACTTTTCAATTATCCGAAGTATGAATGCGGCCTAAACAAAAAAGATCCAAACAAACAGCAGAAGTCTTGTTCACAAAGTAATCTGTTATTGTTTTTAATATTCTTTACTGTGCCCTTTTAAAAACCATAGACAAAAGATTTTAATTTCTCCAAAGCTTTGGAATGGAATATACTACAAAGCATAGATTATAAAGAGGCCATAGTTTTAACTGTCTGGTCATATCTTTGGCATCATAACGATATGAGTTTAACCATAAAATGTGAACTGCATTTGCAATTTTCAACTTAAATTTGTACTTTGATATGGTTTTTTTTTGCCCTTAATAATAGTTGTACATAAGCACATTAATGAAAGCTAATAAATTATCTACTATGTATTAACATAGTGTTAAGTATTTTTTATTTATTTAACGACTAACGGGCGGGCTGTTCACCTATGACTGCGGTAGAATCATGGCTTTCCTAGTCGACAGTTCGGACACCAGCAAAATAGCTTATTATTTTTTGCGATATAAAAACTCTTCTCTATGACGAAGGTTTGTTGAGAGACGTTAATTCGCTAAGTAACGTCAATGACTTCTTTTCATAGACGTCTACAAATATTAGTCCTAATCGCTTTGATCTTTGTGATCGTCTCGCATCAACGTGTGTTAATTAACATCAAACAAGATGCATGTTTAAACATGTTTGTGCACGTTGACGAGCGTTTTGAACTGTTATTGCAGTAAATATATCGTCGCAGTAAATATATCGTCGCAATTAAAATAGACGTTATACGATTTCAATTTGGTTTTGTGAATAGATTAAATAAGCAATTTTGGATAGTCTGAGAAGGTTTTTAAAAAAATACTTGTTTGCAAAACAAGGTAGCAGTGCAATGGATCTTTTAAAGAGTAACGAGTTTGATACCCAGCTCGAATCCTAGTTGTAATAAAGATATATTTTTGTTGGCAAGACTAGGTGATATTTGAGTGGTCAGAGCGTTTTGCTTTATAAATTCCCGCCAAAAATAACAGAGGAGAAGGAATCGACGGACGAACTATAAAAAATAGGGCAATTTGATTAAACAAATATCATAATATTGTATACATTGGCTGGCCCGTTGGCGCAGTGGGGGTCATGTGGCCATTTTAAAGAGATCTCCTAAACCTAATAGTACACTTGTTGCAATAAGTTATAACAGAAATGTAGAGTTATATCCTTTTATTTTTATTGTATTATCAAAATGTAAAGTAAATGTTAATTTAAGTCCATAGTAACTAGGATACATGATGGTTGTGTTAGTGTAAATAAAAGATGAGAATCTGGCCAACCTAGCCAGATTTAAATATCTGTGTTGAGGGTGACCAGCGCTTTCCCAAGCGTTTGTTAAAATAAAATAATTCCTGTATCTAGATTCTAGAATAATAACATAAGTGTTAGCTGGTAGAAGAAATCAAATTTAAACATGAAAAGTGTGCGTGCGTGCGTGCGTGTGTGTGTGTGTGCGTGTGTGTGTGTGTGTCTGTCTGTGTGTGCGTGTGTGTGTACGTTACAATTTAATAATAGTAGATTAACAAATAATATTTATTGGTATTTGCGTGAAATGAACTGTTATTTAATAGCACATGTTTTTAATACATCATACTTGTGAGGGAGGTTTTTGGCGTATTTAGTTTTGTTTGTAATACAGTTAAAGACGCTTAGTTCTGAAATTTCTATACTTATAAATCTGAAGAGTTTGTTTGTTTGTTTGAACGCGCTAATCTCTGGAACTACTGGTCCGATTTGAAAAATTGTTTCAGTGTTAGATAGCCCATTTTTCGAGGAAGGCTACAGGCTATATATCATTACACTAAAATTTTTCACTAATTTTATGCGGTCGAAGTCGCGGGTAGCAACTAGTATTTGACGTAGATAAAGGCAAAGACAGGTGATTCATCTGAGTAATGATATAATTTTCCTATCGAATCATTTACATGAAAAATCTATGACATCTCTAATGTAGATTTTAAGCATTTGTCGATCTGACCGTACATGCAAACAATAGTTTAACATCATAACCTAT
The DNA here is from genome assembly GCA_024363005.1 of Charaxes varanes. Taxonomy (NCBI): domain Eukaryota; kingdom Metazoa; phylum Arthropoda; class Insecta; order Lepidoptera; family Nymphalidae; genus Charaxes; species Charaxes varanes. The sequence continues at coordinate 2,185 of JANCMC010049461.1, read as the reverse complement.
ATTAAATTACACCTGGCTTTTGGAATACAGGAGTACACAAATTGACCGTTTAAACGTATTTATTTAAAGTAACACCCGATTCTAGCGGGTTTTTACAGATTGCGTCGAAACATCGGCACGGCATCGTAAAATCGGCTGTTAACGATTAAACGAATATATCGACATCCCGCACGAATTCCATACGATGTTATCTACGAATGAGATACATAGATTGTGGTGTTTCGGTATATTTTATTGATTCATCAGAATACCTGTCTTTAACGAGTCTAAAATGCGAAGAACTCAGATATGAGATTCGAGATTTTTTAATCTTTTTTTTGACCATGAATTCATACGACCTTGGGAATGTAAAGAGCCCTTTAGACCAGCTGCCTGCTCTGATTGTTTTCGGTTCAAGCGTTGACGCATTGTAGGATTTCGTAGTCCTACAAGAAATTCTTATAGGACTACGGAGATGGGCTGTTGGCGCAGTAGGCAGTGACCCGTTAGCTGGTGTGGCTGGGTCGTGAGTTCGATTCCCGCCTCGAGTCTGGATGCCCTCTTTCTCACATGAGATCGACGTGAAGTGGCGGCAATGCTGTCACGCCTAGTGATGGTGTTGTTGTCGCGTTTCGTTCGGTTTGTGAGACTTCCCGGTGGCCTAAAAATACAGACTTAAAAAGATCCTATCCTTATTTGTTGTGAGTTATGGCACAGTTGGCATATTTTCTTATAATCAAATTTTTCTTAAAAAACCTCTTATATGAGGTGTAAAAGTATTCTGTATGTATGTTTAAAGATTTTTATTGTCAATAAGTTATTGACAATAAAACAGTTACCAGACAGCCAGACTAAACAGTTTGCCAGAAAAAAAAATAATACATATACTTCTAAGAAAGTAAATTATATAATATATATATATATATTATATATAAGTATATAATATATATATATAAGTGTTAATTGACGATATTCTTCTTCTTAAATATATAAATTACGCGTCACGTTGTTTGTCCGCGATGGACTCTTAAACTACTGAACCGATTTTAATCAAATTTGCACACTGTCTGCATTTTAATCCAACTTGAAAGATAGGATAGCTAACATCTCAATTTATAGTCGCAAATAAAAATGAATCGTTGAAATGTATGCACGTGCATAACTTCCGAACGACTGCACCAAATTGGGATCGTTTCTTTTTTGCTGTGTTCATTATTGTTAGGACAAGGTTTGTATAATAAAAAAGGAATGGTGTTTTACCATTCCGAAAAGCGAAAAGGAAATGGAACGGAAACGGAACGGGAACGGAAACGGGAACTGGAAATATTGTTATAGAACAATAAAATATAGTAAATAGTAAGTAACCCAACGTTCGGGCAGGACAACGTTTGCCAGGTCCGCTAGTAAGGTATATAATACAAATTCAATACTCTGCCCCAACTGTAACAAGATTTTATGCAGCTAAACTCAAATTCAGATAGAATTATTTACTCGCCGCTTTCCTCGGAAGGCTTCCGCGTAATTGTCTCGTGGCGGCTTTTGGTGAGATTGCGTGAACTGCAATTTTGTTTTAAGGCTTTACGGTTCCGAGGTCAAGTTTATGAGCCCCGTTCCTCTCCCGTTTTACAGTAACCGCTTATTTTGTATCCGCTGTTTGTTTTACAGCGCGGTTTTTGTTTAATTTAAATAAACTTACTTGCCTTTTAGGTTTCCGTAGGAACCCTCATAATTTCGCCCTGTCAGTCCGTCCGTTTGTCTGTCGTTTGGCCCTAGTATTTCCAAAGTGTCAGACATAGAGACTTGAAATATTCCATGTTGATAGAACATGCTAAAAGCTTAGTAGGAAAATTATTTTGAACGAAATCAGACAAGTTTTGAAGTTATTAAACAAATACGTTTATAGCGTATCAGATACGGAACCCTTCTACGCGTGTCTTGACACGCTCTTGGGCATTCACAGAGTTAATTTATAAATCCACATGTAAATAGAGTGTGTCATAAATAAGAAATATATATAAAACACGATATTTAGAAAATCGCAAGATGATGCAAAGATGAAATTTGGCAGGAGTGTAACTTTATAGACAGTTGGAATCCGGGATGAAAATATTTTTCGATAGGGCCAGATTTAGGGGGGAAGGAAACTAGGTTAGTTGCTGTTGAGCGAGCCTTGACAAAACCATGTTGTTCAGGTGCGACATATTGT
>JANCMC010049454.1:9536-21145 GCA_024363005.1 Charaxes varanes | reverse complement strand
TGCGCGTCAACATTTTGTTGAAGATTGCTTCCCAATGTTCACGATACATTGCGCGCTCAAGAATGGGATGAGGATGGTAATATATGTAACCTCTCATTTCCGAGATGAATGATTATTGTGATTTTATTTAGGACATTAAATGTACCTTTATCACAAAGTTTGCGGTACGAAGTCTTTTACACCATTACAATGAAGGTATTCCTTAATAATTAATAGTTGTGGAACATTTCAAAGCTCTTTGAATATTTATTCTTTACATGTGTAGATTTTGTAATATAATCACCTGTATGGGTCTACGACTCTATTGTGATCCATATCATTTCTGGATCAATGTGTATCTTCATCAGGAACTATATCGATTGCGTCACGAGCGATAGTATCTTGTATATCACAATGGAGGGCATCAAATAATCGGTAACAGTTACACTGTCGACCTCATTGGACCGCCTATCTCTGTTTGAATGTATTTATTTTTATCGTCAAGATGTAAACTGACAGCTCTCGAGGCGTTTAACCGTGAGTGATATGAAACGAATCATTGTATTCAAGTATCAGTCGTGACTGTGGAAAAACCAGAAAAATCGTATCACTTTGCATTAGTTTTTGGGTTCCGTACTAGGAACCCTTATAATCTCGATGGTCCTTACTCTAAGATTTTTAAACTATTAAATGCAGTTAGTTGAATTCTTATATGTTGATAGGAAATGCTAAAATTTATCAGGAAAATTAATTTGAGTGACTTTTAACGCGAATCAGATATGGACGCCTTTTATTTAGGCGTGTCTTAACACGCTCTTGACCACTTTTATTTACATGGTAACGAGCAAAGGGGGGAGGGGTTTCATCACTTTATTAGTTGCTATCGACGTGCAAGGATAACAAAAAGTTTTGAAAAACTATATCCAGAAGTAAGCAGGCCTAGGTCGTTTTGATTTACAGTTCACCCCTTCTATCTTTAAGCTGTAGGGTCTCTAAATCAGTATATATAATGACATCACTCCTTGTAAAAGCTAATTTTCTAGTATCATTATCATTAACTTAAGAGTTAATGAGTAATTACGAGCCAATTTAAATTAAAACTATCACATCAATTTAATAGATTGCAATAAAAGATAAACGGTTTAATCTTAAGTACACATCACTATTTAAACATAAAATAATCATAATAATTAATGTAAATCTGTTCATATTTAATGCAAAATTGCAGCAAAAATTGCTTACTGGATAGCGCTTTTTAACATTATCAAATATGACAGGAAAAATTCTTAAGCATTAAGGCAGCCAGCTAAGTATAAAAGGTCTAAGCGATCGTCCCATGGATTGCAAAATCGATTTTAGTAATCGATTCCATCAATATTTTATAAATATTATCTTTAAGATTAAATTTAAAAAAAAATAGCCAAGAGCGTTTCAAGACACGCATAGAAGGGTTCCGTACCTGATACAATATAAACGTATTTGTGAAATAACTTCAAAAGTTGTTGTTCGATTTCGTTCAAAATAATTTTCCTAATGAGTTTTTAGCATGTTCTATCAACATCTGTTCGCAGTAACGGTAGGGCCTCTTGGTTCGCCTCAAAACAAAAAAAAAGGGTCAGTAACCCACTAGTACTAGAGCGATGCAGCAAAAGAAATTTAAAGAGTTTTGATATTTTTGACCTATTTTTTTTTCAGGACAAAGGTTTTGAATGACTGAATTGTGTAGAGTTAACTTTTTAGATTAATTTGAATTAAAAAGTTAAGTAGAATTAAAGACAATTGTGAACATACATTTCGATGCAATTTTATTTGAATTACCACAGTATTAGAGGCCTAGACGCTAACGTACTAACTGAGAGCCCCAGGCTAATTTGATTCTCTTGTTAGTGTAAAATGTAAAATGTGTTACGACACACGAGTCGCATTTAAATATTATGCTCGGTACAAAAGCGGTAATGACAATGAGCGAAGACCTTTAAGCGCTGTATACACATGATGTACAACACTTTGAGAGCATTTCTTGTGTATTATTAATAGAACGCATAAATTTTTTATGACCAAACACGTGTGACGAACCAAAGTTACATTCATTCTAAACTCTTACGGGTTCTAACAACTTATACATGTATAACGTCTAGAGAAGCTGCTTATAAGATACGCCAAGATATAAAGATTTTTTTTTCAAATCACATCAATGATTTTTTTGCTTTCAAAGGTTATTTTGATTCAAAATCTTCTGACCTTAGAGAGCTACTCCTAAACGCTTTGATAGCATTTAATTTCGTAATTAATAAGGTCCCTGCACTATTTAGATTCAGTTACTTTATTACATTATAATAGTTGTTTCCTGCGACTTTGTCCGCGTAAAATTAGGTGAAAAAGTTTAGCGTGATGGTATATAGCCTATAGCTTTCCTCGATAAATAGACTATCTAACACTCAAAGAATTTTTCAAATTGGACCCGTAGTTCTTGAGATAAACGCGTTCAAACAAACAAACAAACTCTTCAGCTTTATATATTATTATAAGATACAGGTACGTATTGAAATGTACTTCCTTTCTTAAAAGATTTTATATAGCATAAAATTATAATGTTATTCTTTACTCCACTTTGGCGGGCACGTGTTAATGAAAATAAAATAAACTTGGTAATTATTGAGACCGTGACCATATCCGCTAGGAAACATTACTTTTTATATGCGAAACGTTTGCTTAAAAACCATCAAAAAACCCGTCGTTATACGGGCACTATAGTAGCAGCCGGCTTAAATAGGCAGTCGGCATAATGAGCAAACTGGTTAATTTCTAACGCAGTAATTAACATATTTAAGAATATAATTGTTCCAGTTAACATGTCTCGTCGTATGTTTCATAATAATATTTTGATTATATTCCATATACATATATTTAAATACATTTTCATAATTCATATTTCTTTCCAATCTCAGCGACCAAACGCTACGTGAAACGAACCTGATCCCCCCATCACCATTTTACTATCGCTGTTAAATCTTCTAACCCTGCGGCGATGAAGTGAATACTTTTTTAACCAATAATGGTAACAACAGATGTGTCTTAACTCCCGCATCGTACCACTACCAGTACAGCGCCATCTAGTTTGCTTTGGTGTAACCTTTTCCACTCGACATCATTGCCATCTTGTTATGTAGCGGCCGCTGCACTCGAGTGACTACCGACAACTGCAATACCAGAGGGCTCACAGATATGAGGAATGAGTATGCCCTTTACTTGAAGGTCCCTAAGTCGTATCAAATACCGAAGGCAATTTTGCGAGGTAAGAGTAAGTAAATGATGTAATAAATTAAGTAAACACAGCATTTTTTTTAATTTGTTACTTACACGCAGAACACACAGTTGTTAAAAAAACATAACAAAATTCCTAAACCTCGATGGCACGTTTAAATTGCTTAAAAGTTCAAAGATAAGAAAAAATCAAAACAAGACTTTTTTGTCCCATTATTTGTATCTTTTGGACTCAGTTTCGAGTGACTCAAATAAACAATTTTAACTCAGTTCTTCTCCGAGTTACATAACCAAAAACATTGCAAATAAAGTTATATAACTTACCAATCTCGTTTCAACATTAGTAAGCACAACTTTGTATGTACTCAAATCCTGGTCCATCGCATCTTCCGAGGCGATGGAGTCCAAATACTTCAAAATGTCCACGTTGTCAAAACTCTCGCCCTCCTCCAGCTCAGCGGTGATAGACTCCAGGATCTGACCGTCAATGACCTGGGGTTTGAGGGCGTTCTTTATTTTCACGCCCAGTTTTAGCATGTTGAGTTTGTCTTGAGGTCTAAAAGAAAGGAAAATAAATGGGTTTTGTAAATTAAACTAATATGTCAATAACACAACTCAGTTATTCCACCGTAAAAACTTGTGAGATCCATGTAACACTGAGTTGGTTAATTTAATCACTCCATACTTAAGAGACCTTCTGTATAAAGTTTAGTAGTAGTTATTTTTTTTAGTAGTAATTTTTATTATATAAATCATGATACATAGTTCAATAGAACCCTGGCTCCTAAACTGGGTAGGCCCGTATATTAGGAGCCAGTGCCTTCCCAAACATTGGTACGGCTATTTATAATATGTTGAGCACTATTAAATGATTTAGCAAAGGATTAACAAATGAAAATGAAAAAGCTAACCTAACAACACTTTATAGTGACAATATTAAAAATATCTTTTGTTTTAAATAAAACAGGTTGACTTGGCAATCGCATAAAAAAACACAAGGTATCTCACAAGTAATACATATGATATTAAATAATAAGTAATGTAAGTAACTAGGGCGAGTTTTGTCAGTTTTAGTGACTGTTTATGATATATGGTCTGGTCGTCCAAGCCAATCTGGGTTGGTAGAATATTGTAAAAGAACAAAGAGGGAGAAAGTGGTGAGTAAAACGGAAATTGTCTACACTTAAAAAAATAGCTCTATTTTTAACTCAAATCTTCAACATGAAGTACATACACATTGACTGGCCCGGAATTTCGACCAGCTGGTAATTTCTACCATAAATAAATATATAACGTCACTAAGCAGATACCTACATTTTAAGACAGAAATACACATTCATTGAAAATAGCGCAGTCCCAAAAGAGTGCAGTTTTCTAATGACCGATTACCATCTGACGTCATCCTCGGAACCCCCACGATCTCTACAACCTTACGACTAATATCACAAAGTGACGTAAACCCGGTTCCACTATTTTACGTGACTTCAGAACCACGTAGGAGGGGCTATTGAGGCTCAAATATTGATTGAGAAGGTCTAAGGGCTTTTCGAGAAGACTAGAACTCTCTCTAGAGAAACAGATAGTAATATATGTATATAAAAATATAATAATTTTAAATACATAAATATTAATATTATTACACTCTAAGGAAAACTATTTATAACAATACAAATTTAAAGTTGTTTTAGTCACCCGGAAAATGGATAGAAAACCAGTTAATATGTATTGTTACTAAATAGCTGTGCCCGCGACTGCTCCTGCATCAAATTAGGTAAGAAAATAGATTCAATTTTATCATGATGATATATAGCCTATAGCCTTCCTTGATAAATGGGCTATCTAACACTGAAAGAATATTTCAAATACGAACAGTAGTTCCTGAGATCAGTGCGTTCAAGCAAACAAAAAAATAAACTCTTCAGCTTTCTATATAAGCATAGGTTAGTTTAAATTATATGATACAATGACCGTAAGAAAAATGTTCAAAAAGTATCTGTGCGTTTTTAATATAATTTTTTTGTAGGCGTTTTTATAATACAACTCGTTGAAAATTAATTACTTAACGTCATTTTGATTTCGTTATAAAGCATTTAATATAGCTAGTGATCGTCTGATGGTCAAAATTCAGCCACTAAGTTTTAGATTTGCTTATTTAAAGTTAATAATAATAAATGTTTTATTTATTGAGCTATTTTGTTTACAATTTTAGAATATACGATTGGAGCCCCTTTTGAATAAAGAATTATTTGTGTTAGGGACTCCGCTCTTCCATAAATATGTTACATAATATTCGGCCTTAATAAAATGCTTTTAAATTTTACATTTTTTAAGTGTTAGTTTATGAGATGTTAGTGTACATCTAGTGGTACCGTGTATAATATGTGTGTATGTACATAAGTGTGTTTGATAATGTTGTATGTCCGTGTGTAATTATTCATATCGATTTGTCAATCAAATATCAATAATCTGATTGACAAATCGTATTTACAGTACATTTGTTTTGCAGAAGTTCCTCAGTCTCATCATAATTCTTAGGTTTTAAGAAATTGGTTAAAGTGATTTTGCAGTTCCTGTAAGACATGAGATATATATTTATGGAGTTATTTAATTTATTATATAAATATGCAGACTGTCTCATAAACTGTGTTCTTGCAAAAGTTAAGTGTACAAAATTTCAATTCTTTGTATAGTCGACGAAGAAATTGGTTTGCCACGCTAAGGTCGAATGTCGTTTATACGTCAATAAGTTATAAGGCTGATTTTTGCTTGTCATACATTACGTTAATTTCTAACAATAACCTTTAGCAACATTTTCTTTAAGTAGCAAATATGATCCAATGTGGTACAGCCCTTTCTTGGTCGATATACAACTGTAATATTTGACTATTAATGTTTTTACCGTCGTCATGACTCCGCTACTTAATTCGGATAAATTTGCGACAGCCCTACTACCTCTACCGAAATATCCGTTAATAGCGTATGTCTACCAACTATCTATTATACGTTTTTTGCGTAACAGATACGGAACCCTCAAATACAAGCATGGCTTGACACGCTCTGGGCCACTTTGTATAGATATGGATTCAATTTATATATTATATCTTTACTGATATAGAAAGCTGAAGAGTTTGTTTGTTTGCTTGAACGCGCTAATCTCAGGAACTACTGGTTCGATTTAAAAATTATTTCAGTGTTAGATAGACCATTTATCGAGGAAGGCTATAGGCTCTCATTTCGCTAAAATTGATTTTTTTTTCACCTAATTTTATACAGACAAAGTCGCGGGCACAGCTAGTTAAAGATAAAACTGCTTACAGTTGAGTCGCTCAAGCTTGGTACTAAGTTAACATGGGAATGTATTAAACTCATTTTGTAAGAAATATTTTTTAAAGAGTGGCTAACGAGTTTCTTGCTGATTCTTCTCGTGGCTCGACTTTTCCGAATCGGCGGTGGCTTTTAAAATATTTGAATAATACATCCTTCGATTTTAATAACGCCAGTTTTATATAAAGCTCTAAATAAGCATGTCCACAGATTTGTGGCCAAATTTTGACCGCCTAATATTATTAAGTGCTTGAATATTCATAGTCGAATTTTTTATAGTCAAATTTTTCATAGTCGAATATTTCATAGTCGAATATTTTATAGTCAAATTTTTCATAGTCGAATATTTCATAGTCGAATATTTTATAGTCGAATTTTTCAAAGTCGAATTTTTCATAGCCGAATTTTTCACAGTCGAATATAACATTTAAGGGATTCAATATAAAATGCACGTTTTACTTAATGCTCATATTTTGTGAGAGGGAATTAAAACTGTAATATATCGGAGCCATTACGGAAGGTGCAGCAGATGGGGCGATTACTCATTGGATACAATTGTTCTGTTTGCTCAGCGCGCGTTTGTCTAACGGATTATGAAAAATATTGTAGCACCGCGTACTGGGGCTCTGCATTTTATAGTGGATTTGTAACTGAAATGATGATCATTATAATTATTAATTATCTTGTTGTGCGATAGATTAAGTTTCTTGTAACTACTAACACAATGATCCTTGGGATATTAATAAAAAGATTTATTATTATTATAAAATAAAATAAATATACGGAACCAAGGGTCGTTGATCCTTGTCCGTATACTAGGTTTAAAAGACATTGGCTACATTTGACAGTCCGTTGGCGCAGTGAGCAGTAACTATCCACTCCGCTCCGGGGGTCGTGGGTTCGACTCCCGCCTCGAGTCTGGGTGTATTATAAATATGTATATATTTATATATTTTTACAAAAGAAAAATATTTTTGTATAACAGGCGTCTGTTATCTATAACACAAGCATCAAGTTGTCTACCTTAGGAACAGACGTTCGTCATATAGTCCTGTATATTTTATAATTATTTATTTATTTAATGTCCTAGATAAAATGACAAAAATCCTTTATCTCGGAAATGAGAGGTTATGACGTGACAGCATTGCCGCCACTTCACGCCGATCTCATGTGAGAAAGAGGTGCTGGTACCCGGACGCGCCGGCCCAATGCGGCTACAAGCGTGGCGCTACCTCTAATTAACGTGTAATATATTTGACTTTCTTTGTAACATTAATAATATTCACGCAGTGTTTAGAAATAAGAGAACGCGTCAGAACTGATTAAATTCTACTCATATTATAAACGCGAAAGTTTGTGCACATGGATGTATGCCGTATGTATCTTCCGCGGAAAAACTTCTGAATGGATTTTAATAAAACTTTAAAATAATATAGTTTATGCATCAGAGTAACACATAGGCTATAAATTATAAAGCTATTGTGCGAATCGTCCAAAATTTAACAACAAATGTCAAGTAAGTAGGAGAACATTTTGCTAATGTTAACTAACTATAAAGAAGTACTTTATAGTAAGTAAATATCCAGGAAATGATTTTTTGATGGGGCCCGGTTACGGAGGTCTAAGAGTTCCTGCAATTTTATGCAGGCAAAGTCGCGGGAAACAGCTAGTTTTTACCATAAAGCCTGATGTTATTTAAATTGGTTATATCAAATAAGATCAGGTTCGAACAGTTTAAAGCCTTAATAACTCAACTGTAGAAGGCACCCTAGTTTTTTAATCCCGCCCGTTGAAGCTGTGAAGGTCCTTCTGACCAATAGCATTACAAGATCAGAAAAAAAAAGTTTTTTTAATAAGCATAACCAAAAAACATCTACGGAACCTTTCCATTTCGTACCGGAGCGTATTATTACACGATACCGTACCCCTGTTTTATTTTTTTCCACAAATCGCTGTACACCGAGACGGTTATCAAACCTAAACCCCTTTGTTTGGAGGACACCTGCACCATTGAGCTTTGGGTGCTCTCTGCAATGAACAGACTTGAAAACGTCCTAAGAGCTATCACTATACCCTACTGAAATCTCAGCTATATTACTTTACTATTAAAGTCGATTTTTACTAAACATAATTTCTAACATTCTTATTTCGTTAATAATGGATACTAAAATCTTTTATAATTTGCAGACTGTTTTTATAGTGAGTAATTGTCCATGAAAGCGAAAACGTTGTCAAATTTTTGATTTTCTTTGAAACTTTTTAATGAGGTTTATGATTTCAGTTTTTTTTTTAATATTGAATACTCTAGAGCAGAAGTCGGAAACATTTTTTGCAGCCCGCGCCTGTTTTGTAAATGGCAGTCTAATTCTAATAAATCTATATATAAAAATAAATCGCAAAATGTGTTGGTAAGCGCATAACTCATCAACACCTGGAGCAATTTTACCAATTCTTTTTTTTAAATGATCATTGAATTCCAAGGATGATTTATATGGCGAGAAAAATTCGAATGATTGCCGGCAAAGCTCTAAAAACAGCCCACCTCTTTTTCTCATACAAACGCTTACTAACTAAAATGTAGAGTCAATTTGAACTATATTCAATAAAGTTCATATTAAATTACAAGCACTCACTATTGTCTAAGCAATGTAGGTGTGTTCCTAACGTCAAAGAAATTATTTTTAATTCTAGGCTTATATTCTATCATTAGACTAAAATATACTAGGGGCCTTAACCTACAAAATAGACATTTCAGAGGTATAATTTTCAAAATGTTTTTGGTTATCTAGTAGAAACAGTTTTAGTTTTATTTTAAAAGTGTATTTATTTTTTAGATCTCTTATGTGTGGCGGTATATTGTTCCAACACTGAAGAGGTGACTCGATGACTTGAATGCATTTGCGGGAAAGTTGTGCCTGAGATTGGCCCCAGGAAAGAGGAAAGGGGAACGAGGAAAGGCAGCCTTTGCCCAGTAGTGGGACACAATAGGCTAATTTAAAAAAGTAGCAATGAGTTTTTGGGATAAAAGTAGAAAAACATATATTTTAGTCAACGATGTAACTTAAGAGCCCAACCTCACCGGGACGCCATGGCGACGTTGGCTACGTAGCCATAGATACCTGCGGTTGCTAAATGGAGTAGCCACTAGTAGCCGTGGCTACGCTTCTAATTAGGCGTCGTCGCCAAACCGTCGCCAAGTTACCTACCCTAAATTTTAATATGAATTGTTTGGACATATAGCCAGCCACATTATCATGGCGTCTCGGTGAGGTACGTCTTTTAGTCAAATGTTACCTCAAAAAGAACGTCTTCCCGCACTCCTCAACCGGGCATTGCCATCGCTTTTGCTTATGATGCTGGAAGTGAACGTGGTCAAAGAGTTCCGTCTCCGTTGGGAACTTTGTATCGTCGCACTGAGCACACGTGTACTGGTCGTCAGATGTCAGCATATTTGTTTGTTCATGGAACTGCCTGTTATCAAATCGTGATAAAATACCATCTGACGACCGCTTTTATATTATTTATTCCATAACATTGATTGCCATTATGATTCCACAAATTCTGTGATATAGCACCAGACACTTTACACAGCTAGTCGACGCTTAACATACGAGATCTATAAAGTTTTTATTGTCCCAGGTGTTTTCTAAGGTTCCGGAAAAGAGCACTTATTTCTCTCATGCCAGACCCAGATATAGCTTCATTTGAATGATCATATCAATGATCATTTAGTGTGGCCGGGGACTTTGTGGAGCTGCGCAAAGTTTTATAGAACTTTGTAGTCTTCAAGAACAAAAATGTACAAGCACTTCGAGCTATGTCTGAATCCGGCAGCACAGATAAGAATAACATCTTCAAGCTTATTGGTAGTGATATCCACATTTTATTTCCAACCCCAAGTCAAGAAAAGGTCATTATTTATATTTAAGACTTCTGGCAGGAAAAACATACTCACATGTGAAACTTGAGCCTCACTTTGGAAGTAAAAGATTCATTACAATTGTGGCACGTCACGATCTGAGGGTCACCTACCTCACGATTCTTTCTTTTACGATTTCTCTGTCAACATAAAATAAAGAGAGAGCATATTATTTGGTCGTTGTTAATAACTCATTATCCTTGAGCCAATAACTTCTCTTTATATACAAATTAATTAAGGCCGTGTGATGTTGTGTTGGAAAATGTCTGGGGGAACGAAAGGCAGGACGTCTTCCCACCAGGTAGACTAACGATCTAGTGCGGGTCGCAGGATGTCGCTGGTTACAAACGGCACAACATCGCCATTCGTGGAGAATAATGGAGGAGGCCTATGTTCAGCAGTGGACGACCCCAGGCTGATATGATGATGATCTTGTGTTGTGTGATGTTGTGATTTTTCCAATTAGGACTAAGCGGTAAATTTGAAAGTGAGACTGGCACTAAAATGATACTAAAAGCACGTAACGTAAGGTACCGTTAAGTACACAAAAGTCGTTTACGCAAAACCTCTAACGTTACTTCTATCAATGGTGAAAGAAATTAAACTCGTAAAGAGAATGCCCCTCAGATTAGATTTCCAAATAGGTTGTCTTTGAAAGAGACATCCGAGGGCCTAGCACGAACATTCTCGGTAGTTTTACTTACTATTACGTTCGAAACCGAACGTCAAATGAGACATTAATGCTACAGTTTTAAACATCTTACTTTCTTAATATTGCTGGCACGAATGAAATCAAAACTCGCACGTATTGATTCCTCGCCCTTACGGCCTTGTAAGTCGTGTAAAATGGAAGCATCAACCTTTATTTGACGATTCGTTTCGAACGTAAAAGTAAGTATAACTATCGAGAATGTTCGTGCTAGGCACTGTGATTCGTATTACAGAGTCTAAATGGATTATAACCAGAGCTCGGCAACCTTTTGGCCGGCAAGGTCCACATCGTTTAGAATTACATTGCCAATGACAAAACAGTCGCGGACGACATATAGAGGAATCGCAGGCCGCAAAGGCGGAGTTCACAGGCCACAAAGAAAGGGGTCGCGGGCCATAAGGAGAGGGATCG
>JANCMC010049419.1:0-16951 GCA_024363005.1 Charaxes varanes | reverse complement strand
TAAATTAAAGGCTAATTCGACCTATGTGTTCATGGCTCCTGTTTTATTCAGTCTGCGGTGGGGGGGGGGGGGTTAGTCAACATACTCTCTCGATATTAAACATACATTTAATTAATAACTGTATACCGTCACAAAATCTAAAATTTTCAACTGTTCCTCTGTTATTACTAAATGTAAATAAAATGGATTTTGTTTAGTTCCTTCCGTCGTTCTTTGGATGCCTAAAGATTTAGACTTTATTAGAGAAAACGTTGGCAAAACGCCTTTAGAAATATACCCGTATATTTCACCGTGACATATCAAACATATGTGACCAGATATTGCCCGTTATTCTTTGCAATAAGTGTTATTATTGAAGGAAAGGAATTCCCGGGGAGATGCCTAGCGGTCCAGACTTTATTGTATCAAATTGTTTTCCCACGACTCCTGGCGTTCTTTGTGGATGTGTTAGAGCCTCGTTTTGTGACTAGAAAGCATCAAATTCAAAATGGATACGATTGGTGACAGCACTTTTAGATTTTCACTTTCTTCTCTTTTTTAACATTACAAGAGTGACAAGTGACAACCGACGCCAACGGATATCTGTACCAATAGAAGGAAAACAGAGGCACTGCTCAGCTGCTGCTTCAGGCCATCGGGAACTCTCAAAAACCCAACGAAAGGCGACAACAATACCATCACTTGACGTGACAGCACTGCCGCCAATTCAAAGTCAAATCTTAGGAACCACCGGTTCGATTTGAAAAATTGTTTCCATGTTAGAAAGCCCATTTATCGAGGAAGGCTATACGCTATATGTCATCACGCTAAAAATTAAATCTATTTTTTTATCTAATTTTACGCAGACAAAGTTGTGGGCACAGCTAATCACAAATACATATATAGGTCGTAGCTTAATCCTATCAAAATCGGTTCACCCAGTCGCAAGTTCTGAGGTAACAAACAAAAAAAACAAAACCGAAATAAGAATCTTCTCCATTTTCTGGTCGGTTAAAAATATATATAGATACTGAAGGAAACAGAAAACCTTCCATATATGTTTAACAATATAACGATTACATATAGAAGATATTACTTTTTATTACTATATCAATTTCGTACACTAAAACGTTTTGGATGTAATAAAATGCCGAATAAAGATGCAGATTTCACTTCTCAAGTTCGAAATATATCGTAAAGCGTGTCTTGTTTATATTTTTTTGACAAACCGTTACTAATATTATTAGTAAAAGTTGTTGATATATTGTCTAAGAAACAAACATTTATTTATTTACAGACCCCGGCAGACGTCGTCTTGCCCAAATGTTCGCTTGATTACTATTAAATACACGCGACAATTGTATTAAAAATTTACTTGGCAATAAATAATATGGTAAAAAAATCGAGAAAAATGTATTCAGTGTTTCAAGTTGGATTTAATTACAATTACGAAACTTGATTAAAATCGACTCAGTAATATCAATGGATTCCAATTTTTAAATGAAAGTGACGGGCAATATGTACATATTTTAATTTTTAATCATTTTACCAAATTAAATAAATTTTTACGGACTTCAGTCAACCCTTTCTATTGTTAAAAGCAATGAGGTTCCAGCGATAAGGGGGCCAACAGCAGAAACCACAAAAAAAAAAAAAGACAGAGGTAATGATTGGAAGGAGAATAATATCTAGTCAACTCTACAAAAGCAATTTATTTACTAAGTTTGTCTTTTATCGTGAAATCAATGGGTTCTTTATTTAGCTCAATAATTTATTTTCTTGCGCGTATTTAGTTAACGGGATGTTGTGTCCCGTGGGCGTCCATCTTTACACCACTTTACGTTCACTAAACGCTATTTCTGTCCACTAATTGTTTACAACGGTGACAACGGTCCGCTTTTACTGCTAAACCGGAGTTACATGATTGGTGCCTCTTAGTTGTGTTTTATGTGCTGTTTCCGTAAAACGTACGGCGCGTACGCCGAGATTGATTTAACTTGAGCATCGGGCGCTACTTCGAGAAGATCCATGACAAGCAAGGAAGGGAATAAATTTTATAATATATCGATACCTCCAAAGCAAACTGTTGTAACCCCAAATTCTCAACTTCACTGTAGAGCATTACAAACATGTAAATAGAAATAAAATCGTCGTTATTTAACATATTTGTGTATACATTGATATATCCAATTATGACAATTATATTATGGTATACAAAAATATATTGAAAAGTGACTATTATATTACTATTTACCTGAATGTAACGCTCTACTGTAAAGCTGGGAATTTTGGGTTACAACAATTTACTTGGGAGGTATCGATATATGCAATGTGACACACAATCTAAACAAGCACTGTTATTATCTATATATAATGTTACCCGGTGCAAACCTCAAAGTCGCTGGAGTAATGTCGCATCCACTCCTAACACAAGCTTTTAATTTAACCTTAATAGAAGGGAAAACGGAAATATTAAACACCTAAAAAACTTTTCCTAATATTCTTTAATAAAGAAAGGTAAATAAATTCAAAAAAGCGGACGTAACCACGAGCAAAAGCAAGTTTAATATTTAAGAAAGAGTTTTTTAATGTATTCGACGTTTCAACATCTTCCACTCAAAGATCAAGTGGCGTTGGGGCGTTCTGAGATGTAGCGTGTAGAGAAAGGTATTTGGCTCTTAAAAGGTATAGTTATTAGGGACAAAGCCGGGCTGAAATCATCGAATACTGTTTGAAGTCTCAATTGCTTATTGGTAATAGGTTTGTCTGCAATCTCTTAGGTCCTAGATTCAAACCCCGCTAGGCTATCGTCGTGGCAACTCCTGACAGAAACTTTTAAACGAGCTAAACTGGAAAATGTATGAAAGGTATAATTTTTTACTCACATTATACCCATCATATATTTAAAGCGTACTCTTTAAGTTTAATTGTATTATATTATGTTAAATCTTCTTCTTCTTATCGTTTCTTTGGCAGGCAAGGGCTAAATTGTGTCAGCCTAGAACTTAGCAACATCAACTGCCTTATCAGTGGCAGCCATCAAGTCCTCTTGCGTGCAGGTGTTAGGGCACGCAGGGCACGATAAAAGATGGCACATTGTTTGAACACACTGAAGATAGCTTAATAGGATAGTAGTGTATTGTCGGCTACATCGCCTATGTTACAACACCGGTATAAGGCTAGATAGAAGAAAAACTGTGGGCGTAGCACGAACATTCTCGATAGTTTTACTTACTTTTACGTCCGAAACCGACCGTCAAATGAATCATCAATGCTACCGTTTTACACAACTTAGTTACTGAATATTGCTACCACGAATGAAATCAGAACTCGCACGTATCGAATCCTCGACACTGCAGCCATTTTAAATCGCGTGAAATGCAAACACAAACTTTCATTTGACGTTTCGTTTCGAACGTGAAAGTGAGTAAAAGTATCGAGAATGTTCGTGCTAGGTCCTCTGGTTACCGTAGCTTTGCATATAACCCAGAGTATTGATTTGCGCGTTGACAAGCGTAACCGTCTTATATTATATACGAGTATATCCAACTTGTAACAGAATCTAGCAATGTTTCTCGCAGACGTTGTATAGGGCGACTTAGAGACTTCTAATGGTCAGCAGCATTATGAATCCAATGCCATGTACTCAACGTGCAAATAACTTTAAAAGCCGTCTATAGTCTTTTGGTTGAAACCTCGACAGGACTTGTACTGGTCGAAAAGAAAACAATATAACAGCACGTAATTTACAACCTACACAGAGAATGTATGAAAATTACGTCCAAGTTCCAAGAGTCGAGCTGTAATGCAAGTGAATAAGTTAATAATTTTGAATAGCTCATTATTTTACTACCTCACCCCATTAAATCTCTACATGGAGCGAGGTATTGTGCTTTCTAATTACAATTTATTTATCTAAAATTGCGAGTCATGAGTACGGACTTGCACATGACTATGTAAATGAGTCGCATTATCATCGACAACTTTATTTATACGACCTCCCTATTGTCCTACAGGAAACAATGCACCATAACTTATAGATTTTCTTACTTTGTCGTTGTAATGGAGGGCTAAGTTTCCTTAAGCAGTTCTCTGTTAAGTATAATGTATTGGTATAGTTCCATTTTTGACTCAACTGGTACAATTGTAGCGAAAATTGATATTTAATTATATTTTTTTTTATTTTTTATAGTTTACTGTGAAAAAAGATAATAATATCCTTATGTTATTTACTAACTGTACCAGCGACTTCGATCGCCTAAAAAAAAATTAAAAAAAAATTCAATTTTAGCATGATGACCTTCCTCGATAAAAGGACTATCTAATCTAACACTGAAAGAGTTTTTCAAATTGCACCAGTAGTTCCTGAGAT
This sequence comes from Charaxes varanes, assembly GCA_024363005.1. Lineage (NCBI taxonomy): Eukaryota > Metazoa > Arthropoda > Insecta > Lepidoptera > Nymphalidae > Charaxes > Charaxes varanes. The sequence goes on along the minus strand of JANCMC010049419.1, from coordinate 12,600 downwards.
TAGCGAGTTCAAGCAAACAAACAAACACACTTCAGCTTTATATATTCGCATAGAGCGTACATTGCAAAATTATATATACGTGCATTTTATATAATTTAAAGAAATCTCTCTCAAGCTCAATTCCTTTAGTCACGACGTTACTTGAGAATATTTGGATCAACTTAAGCAATTTTTTTTATCTGAGTCAGAGAAATCAGTTAGAGGTAGCGCCATGCTTGTAGCCGAATTGGGCCGGCGCGTCCAAGTACCAGTACCTCTTTCTTACATAAGATAGGAAAATTATTCTGAACGAAATCGAACAACAAATTTTGAAGTTATTTAACAAATACGTTTATAGCGTATCAGATACTGAACCCAACTATATACGCGTGTCTTGACACGCTTTTGGTCATTTTTTAGGAATTGCTTCATAGTAGGGGAGGAATCGATACTTATTTTGTAGCCATTAAAGCGTAAAGTAGGATTCGATTGGATTCCCTAGATTAGGTGCAGAAATGAAACAAATGGTTATTTTAAAGTAAAGTCAGGTGGTACGTAACGCCTGGAGCGTGGTTTTATGGAGTGCGGAATGGTTTTTGCTGCATTCCCTTGAGAAAATGGTCAAATTGTATTTTTTGCGTAATCCTTAGAATATTTCCATTACAATAAAAACGAAATTAATCGCGCTCGAATATTTCACAAGCGACGAGCGGACTTTTTTATTTACAACTTCGTGACTCTCACATTTTCTTATTTCACGCTGAATTCTTTAGATAATTGAAACATAAGCTTATCTCCATGTAATTTACTTACCTTATCTTAATCTGACGAGCCCGAGTTTTTATAAGGGTCCTAAAGAAGCCCCCTATATTAAGAGTTCCTATTTGGTGGGGTACATTATAGTGTCCAAGGATACTCCCTATATGATTCTCTGACGCGCTCAAGCAATGCACAAAATCTCCTCTCGTGCTCCCCAACTATTAGGACATTTGAATAATCGGTGTATATCCATTTTATGGCTATTGCCGTATTATTTCTGGGACACATTCTTTCCTATATATTATCAACAGCTGGGCCTTGCTTTTTGATAATAATAAGCGTTTATATCCATTACAAGATTTCTTCCGTCTTGCATTGCAGCTGACCTTGATTTAGTGATTTTAAATAATTTTATTATCGTTAAATGGATGTAAAATGCAATGTCCGCAGATTTTTATTGGTGTCAATAAACTTTATGAATTTAAGTTATTGTTCATGAAAACATTTATTTGTATCTTCATTAGCAGAATATCATTTTATTTGGTGTCAATCTAAGACACTTCACTTTATGACCAGAAGCCTTGTTACGTATGCCCATTTTAGCTGTTCAGGGAATTAATATCAAATATATCTGATTTCATACTAATTTCTATTAACTTTATAAATAAATAGTCTAAAAGTATATAGAATTATATTTCCAACTCATAAGTGGGATATAAATAACTTAAGAAGTTTCTGTTATGGTGGGATCCATCAACCAAGGAAGATTATTTACTTGGTTTGAGCCTTGGTTAAGACATGGCGGGAACCGCACGATTAATCGTGCGGTTTTCACCTCGCAAAATTGTGACTGTTTAGACGGCGGCGATTATTAAGCGGTCTGCATAAATGAGAACCGCACGATTCCCACTCGATTTTGAAACCGCGTAGTTCCCGTCTTGTCTGAACAAATGCTCAGACTTACTTCACCGGTCATAGAATAACACCTTTTTTTTTTGGTTTTAACTAAGAAATGTTTATGTATAATGTTAAAAGTCGAAATGCTCCAAAATGCCCTATTTTAGCATTCGTAATTCTTAGGTGAACCGCCTGCTCGTTTGCCCCTTGTTATATAAAAAAAAAAAAAAAAGACCTATACACTCCAGTGTACAATTTTTCAGCTCGTTCTGTAAGGAATTATGTCAAGTGTTATTTAATTTACACATATTTGGAATATGACATTATCTATACTAATATATAAAGCTGAAGTTTCTTTGTTTGCTTAAATGCGCTAATCTAAAGAACTACTGGTCCGATTTGAAGAATTCTTTCAGTGTTAGATAGCCCATTTATTGAGGAAGGCTATAATATCATCACGTTAAAATTTATATACTTTTTATCTATTTATAAATTCGCGTGTACAGCTAGTTAAAAATAAATTTTGAATAATAAGAAATCCGCCTTCAAAAAACGCCAAGGAACTAAAAAGCAAAAAATAATTTGTACTTTTATACGATTTAGTAGCCACCTCCTAATGTATTCAAGTCGGTGCCAAGCTAAATAGGTTCCACGCTAGACTGATGGCACCGACTTCAATCCATCAATAGGCGTCTGTTAAATCGTATAAAGTGCTAATAATTTTTTGTAGTTCCTTGGCGGTTTTTGTTGTGGTTTTCTTTTTATTCAAAAATAGTTTATTTCTAAACTTTTAGTGGAAAGTAGATATAAATTGTATATAAGATATATGTAGGTAGGTCAACTAAACGCACTGCTCTAATCACAGATGGGGTTTCGGAGTAAAGGAAAACATCAACGATGTATAACGATTTTTAGTTTTTGTTGATTTCTCAAAAATCGGTAAACCGATTTTGATAAAATTTCTATGAAACCACCTCTGAACTATGATCTACCGAACAAAAAAAGAATCATCATAATCAATTCATAAATGGCGGATTAATAGCTTAACATACATACAAAAATACACAGTCGAATTGAGAGAATGCTGCTATTTGTAATAGTAAATAATTTATATTCATACAAGTAATATCCTGCCTGGATGCAAGTATCACATACGCCTAATTGTAATTAAGTTTAATTAACATCTCATTATGCTATAGTTGTAGAAAATTAAGATCATTACTGTCTTTATTAAACCCCATTTAGAGTCTCGCCACTTATAATGGATATCGTATATTCTAATGGATGTTTTCATTAAAATTCAGTTCTTAGACGATAAATAATAAAGCGATAGAGGCTGTAAATTACTCCGTAAACGGCAATCAAGGGAGATTATTGAGTGAAGTGTCAATTAGAACCCTTTAGAATTATCTAGAATAGCCAATTTGTATTTCTAAATATCTGACGCCCACAAATTCATTCGCGTGTATTTTCACACTTTTATTAGTCCATACAAATAAATAAATCATATATCATTATAATTGATAGAATCAGGCGTTACTTTGAGGAAATATATGACATGCATGAGAAATTAAACTACTTTGCTTTAATCCGCGTATGAATACGAGGGGAAATCGGTGTAATGCTGCAACCCGAAAGCTACACCTCCGAATTTGCCACCAAAGCACAGCACTACACTGACTTTCCGATGTGCCTCAACGCACGTTTCGCTTTGACACCGAAAAAAGGAATAACTCAGGTCTGGATAACAATAAACTCTAGTGGACTAAAGCCGTTTAAATAACTGACCCTGTAGGTATAATGTCGCACCTTTTTCTAGCAGAACCTTTTCGCTTAGGAGCAACGGAGAATATTTATTCTACGGGAACCATCAATAATACAATCTTTTAGAAATAAACGAGTGTGCTTTAGACCACGCGACTGAAGTAAAACATCTTTATGTCCATCTATACGAATGTTTATACGTACAATTGAAGTTTAAATTGAATCTATATCTCTCTCTTTCTATCTTCAGTAACTTATATATCCCTCTCAACTTCCGTTCGCCGCGCTCGATCACACTTCCGTAACGCTCTCGGCTCGAATTCACGACCTTACTACCCAAGTCAAGCGTGCGTAAAGAAATATTTCTTCAAAAATATTTATACGACTTACAGTCCGTTATAAATGAGCAGTGAATTTCCAAACACCGTTACTTCTCTGACCCATCCTTGTCTGCACCATTGATCAAAGTCATTCGCTGAGATTATCATCATTTCATTTGATGCCAGCAATTTTCCTCCTGCAATACACCATTACGTAACTAAAATTGCTTTGTGGATGATTGATTTATTGCATCGACTCATCTACAGTAGATACAGAGGAAAAAGACGATGTTCTAGGGATATAAAGTTAGAGCGTTTAAATATTTGTTCTCGTGGTTGTGAAGACTTTATCCGCGTAGTTCTCGATCTTTATAAAGGTTAAAATAAAAACTTTTATAAAGGTTTCCAAACATGAGGCATCTTTAATCATCAAGATATTGCTACAGCCAAAAGTGGTTTATTTTTACTAGCCGCCGCCGCTCCGTCTGCGAACGGAGGCGACGCGACGAAGCGAAAAATCGCTAGCGGCCTGTAATCCGATATACAATCACAACCAATCTCACTCAATCAACGAACAGAGGGCCCTTGTTACTTAATACAATCAAGATTTATTTTATTTTGTTTATCGATTTATTAATAAAATGAGAAATCACTAGCGGCAGGTAAACAGATACACAACCATTTTCTTTTCATTCAATGAGATCTGAGAAACTACGAACGTTCATGGGCAACTGCACTAAAGCTCGCAGTTGCGTTGCTGACCATTGAGATATTTCATTGCTCACTTCTTGAAGGTTTATAAGCCGTAAAGATCCGTAATATTTCCTTTTTATTAATTAAAACATAAACTTAGCTCTTTGACTCGTTTAAATAAAATAGAACCTTTGAATTAAAGCCCCATCACGCTCGGTTAATTGCTTTGGCTACAAGAATAATTAAAGTCAAACAGTTCAAAATTTACGAAGTTGTTTCAACATCCAATATTTATATTAATTTTTATAATACTATGAAGATTACTAACGTGTTGAACAGACGTCCTCCCAGAGCTTATAATTAGAAAAAAACCGGGCAAGTGCGAGTGGGACTCGCGCACTGAGGGGGGTCAGTTTTTATTTACCTCAACCTTAAATCTTTTTCGAAGTTCTATTAAATGAGCCTATGTTTTAACTAATAACATTGAAAGCGCTAATATCAGGAACTACTGGTCCAATTTGAAAAATTCTTTCAGGTTAGATAGCGCATTTATCGAGCAAGGCTATATATCTGACGCTAAAATGGAATCTATTTTTTTCCCTAATTTTACGCGGATGAAGTCGCGGCCGCTGCTAGTATACAATAACTCTATTTAAAGAATAAAACCAAGGAACTTATACAGTTCTGTACTACTATAAAACAACTAAGTCAACAATTGTAGTTTAATATTCAAGCGCAACTTTGTAACGCGGTAGTAATGCAAGTTTAATTAAAAGTTACCGCCGCAACGAGAGATTCAAAGGAATTTACGTACGCCGTTGTTCTTTAGAATTCGACATCGCCGTCATAGATAAGTCACTCTATGAAAATACATACATATGCTTTCGACTACTAACTATTTAAAAAGCATACTCATTTCTTAAAGGATGGCAAAACATCTACAAACTGTAATTTTTATGTCTCTCTCGAAAAATGCCACCATAGTGTTATTGGAATTTTTGGACGCTAATTTTTTTCAGTTTTTTCAAAGCTTTATAAACAAGGATAAATTAAATGGTCTATTAATTTGTACTTGAATGTCATATTTTAAATTATACATTATATTAGCATTGACGAGCAGAATATAATATTCTATATATATATATATATATATATATAAAACAGCGGGACGTAGAAAGAAAAACATTATCCGTATTTTTCGATAGGCCCAACTAAAGGTTTATTTTTTGCGGAAGAAGGTATTGGAAAAAGCTAGTTATGATTAAGTTGATAGCAAAATTAATTACTTGATTAAACAAAGACCCAACCTGTCTTTTTACCTGACAAATCCATTAACCAAGCTACTATAGAATGATTAAATTTAAACGGATTAAAGCTATTGAATCCCTTCATTCGTTCGTCGTCGAATCTTTTGTTTTAGAAATTACTGAGCCTACTTCTAATTGAAAATACAGACCGATTTCGTATTATGCTGTCTATTTTACGAATAAATTAAGTCTCGTTTCAAAAGTTTAGATATACAGAGATAGATTTTGTAATATTAGTTTTTTTTATATAACAAAGGGGTAACGAGCAAACGGTAAATGACTACCGACGCCAATGGAGCTCTACACCATCAGAAGGCTCGCAGATCGCTGCCGGCCTTTATAAAGGAACTTAGGCCACCGGGAACTCTAATAAACCGAACGAAACGCGACAACAATACCATCACTTGATGTGACAGTCTTGCGACCACTCCACGCCGATCTTATGTGAAGAAAAGGTACGGGCGCGAAAGTCCAATTCGGCTACAAAACAAACGAACTGCAAGCGTGTCACTACCTCTAATTATATAAGTAGATAGGACTAAAGGAATAAGGGATGGGGTAAAAAGATATAAAGGTAGATGGATAGGAAAAAAAAGCGTGTCTATACTACTGTGGGAAAGGCACACCAAGGTGAAAGGCTTTTCGGCGAGGAATGAAAGGTGGGAGCGAAGGTCGATATGCTCAACCACCGCAAAGGAAGATCTTCGAATCCGGGCTTTGAGTCCGATTTATGTGGGGCGCTGGGAAATAAAAAACACTTTACATGATGTTGTGGAAGCCGTCGGAGCGGGAACCTATATAGATAACAGTTAGTGATGTGTAGGATTTAATACTAACAAGATTATTTACGATTAATTTCCTAATAACTTATTTATTTGTTTAACAGCACACTCACATAAGGCAAGATTACATATCCCAAACGCAAAATAATCAATAACAAAAGGCTATCATAGAATTTCCGCTTTCTATCTCTACTTTAATAAGTTCATCTTTACTAATAAATGTTATTGCATGGTATGTGCAACAACCTTATTTGTAATGTATTAACTTCATATACGAATAGAATCACTGAAGTATCTGTTTATCTAAGTAACTGCCTTTTCTGAATCGTTACGTTTTAACCTTAATGAAATATCTATGAATCCAATACAAATAATGCTTATTAAAATATAGTGTCTTCAATTGTAAAGTATGAGAAAATGTAAATGAAACAGTAAATAGGAAACTCTATTACATACACTATACAGGTGCAATGTTTTGAATTTTTCACGCGAAACTACGAAAATTATGCACGAGGCAGTACCCTATTTTGTCGACAACTCTCCGAAGACATTAATATTCATGAGGGTTACATATGAAGATCTTGGCAGAAAAGGTACCAACATGTGCTATAAATCTAGCAGACTGAACGATAAAGTACCAACAGCAATAAATCACTTATAACTTATGTGACAGCGAGAATTTAGTGTTAATATTTACTCGTCTCAACGAAAATGACGTGTTTCGTGTTCGCGAAGTTTTAGTTGATTACGGATGTTAGATATGTTGAGAAACTAAATTATAACATTAATTAGAATGCCATAGGTGGAAGAATTAGGCAATCCTTTGCTTGGTGGTGGGACAGAAATAAGTGATATAAATGTATAAATAACGTACCTTTCATTCTTTTTTTCTTTGAGAAAGATATTACACAACATTATTTATGCCAGGGATCTACAATCTTGCAGGCACGGGCCACATCGTTAAAAAATTAAATGTCGGCGGGCCACATGATTGAGAAATTAAATGTTGGCGGGCCACACTTGTAAAATATTTGTTTGGAAATAATTATCTATTTTCATAGTCCTCACTATAAGCGACATTAAATACCTAGGCATACCAGTAATTCAGTTACAAGGAGTGAAAGAGAATTAACATACAAATAATAAGATATATAAGCAGGAATGTGGTTCAGAACTCATTCTACTAGTACCTAAGTATCTTTTCGAGCACTAAACATAAAATGATGTCAACAGGCCCGCCATTCTGAAGTCAACACGCTACTTTCGCAGTATTTGGTACAACAAAAAAACTTAAGTTTTTTGCGCTTTTAGTATCAGTATTTCTAATATGTTTGTACGGGCTATGCGCGCTACTCACGTATTGATAAAATGTTGCTATTTAAATGTGCAGTTAAATCGCAATGATTTATCGATACGCGTGTATGAAAAATCGTCGATTAAATTGCACAGTTTCATCGTTGCGTTTGGATGGTGATCAGATATGTTATTATACGATGCTACCTGATCCAGATGGTTAAATTGTGCTTGTAAATACAGTCCGAGAAGATAAGAACAGGTCGGTGTTTTATTGCCCCGGCAATATGACCCAGTCAAGGCACCGATCCCGAACAATAACTGATGCTTTTTGTTGTACAAAAGCAATAAAATTATACACTTTTCCATCATGAATTTAGAGTCGGCTTAGCACGAGGATTGATATATGGTTTCACCAGCAGGAAGAGACGCTCGACCGTCTGTATGCCATCTTATGTTAGCAGGCGGAAGATCGCTAATGAAAATCGTGAAAAAACTAGCAGTGCTATGCCCGAAGAAGTACGGTATACCAATGTGGGCGATCACATACCGTGCCAATTGCAGTCATACAAGAGATGTAGAATGTGCAGCTCAAAAACGAACAACAAACGTTCCAAAAGTATGTATGCGAAATGCCAAGTCACACTGTGCATAGCAGCTTGTTTCAGTGATTTTCATAAAAAATTAAATTAGATTTTTGTTATAAGTAATAAATACTTTTTTGTACTATTATTTTTGTAATAAATATAAAAACTTGATTTTCGCAGTTTTTATTTGAAATACTACCAAAAATAAATTATTGCATAAGTCGCCAGAGCGATTATTCCTTAAGGAAGTAGGAGCTGATTCGTCGTACATTCATTAAGTTATCGCTTATTATTAATTAATTAGTTTAATATGAACGTTTAAAGATCTCAAAATCATTGGAATTGTTTTGTTGATTATATTCACGTGCCATTGCTAAGACTATAATCATGAGAATGTTCTCTAAATTCATTTTATGATTTTTAAACACATGTTTGAGATTTAATAATCAAACTTTAATTACAATAATTACGAAGTGGACTGTAGCAACTTATTGATTCTAATTTTTAAGAACTGTCCAAATAAAATCTGACTTTAGAACATTGATTTATAATTAATTTATGAATTATCGTGTAATGTGATTATCTCTGCTAATTAAATGAGTTTTGAAATAATAAAGCAACACCCCCGCTTCCGTTTGGCGGTAGGTGGGGAAATGTTAATAAACTTTTTTTACTTCTATCCTTTTATTCTACCCTTAACCATTATTAATTTTATTTTTCCACTGTCCACTCCAACGACGAGTCCAACATAGACTTAACTGCGACGACAAGAAGTATAGACATAGCAAACTGGACGGTGCACGCTAGTGCCATTGACAGTTACCACCGACTCATTACCTTCGACGTGATAACGGACAAAACTAGTAGGGACCTGCGTGCCAACCCTGACGGGGGCGGCCCGCCGAGGTTCCGGACAAATGGTGGGGTCTGGAACCGATTTCGGGAAACAATTAGTCTTCGTATAGGCAATTTAAAGAATCGAGGATCCGCGAATGAGGTTGCTGCAAGGTTCACCAAAATCGTGACGCACTCTGCGCACGACTGTCTCGGATTGAAAGGGCGTCTGTTTAAACTTAAAGAATTCAATAGAATAGGGGTGAAATGAGCATTCGATCGTCTGATGTAAATCAACCTTAAGTTCCGTACATAATTAGTTAACTTTCTCTTAATCTCACGTAGTAGTTAACTGATATTTACAATTAATGTTAATTTTTTTCGTCATCTATAATCATCAAATATCAGGCCTCCGAGTAACGTAAGTGTATCATCACTCAACCTTTAGCATCCTTTTAGAAATATTCATAGTTGTATAAGTGGCGTCATGACTACTTTTCATTTTAGAAAGCTCATTAAACCTTCCTGTTTACATAAGCTTTGATTTCCTTTATTAATGAGGGTGTTATTTTTGTTGCCAAACATGTTAGCCGGGAGCCGTCCGACCGAAAAAGACTTGATGGTATTTAAAGTGCACGGCAACTATGTTGAAGCGAGTATACTAATATGATAGTAAACATCACGGATTTGGATGTAAAGGCGGAACGATTTCCTGCCGCGGCCGAGGGCAGGTACCACCAGTGAATTCCACCTCTGGCCGCAGAGCCCCGCATCCGCTCCCAGGCTCTCGTCACAGACATCTGAACTAACCGCCAGTAAGCGAAAGTGTCATAAATGTTTAATCATACTTGTTTTGTCTATAACTTAACTAACATGCCATAACACTTGTAACATAGGTTTATTTCCAAAAACCACTACAATATGTATACTATTTGCAAACCACCATGCAAAAAATGATGTCTGTAAAGTGGGGCTATAGCATTTTATCTTCGTTTCAAAGATGCTCCAAAAATACTTTGGATTGTCGCTTAAATATTAAAACCAAGAAAAAATAGCTCTTCCGATTTTCGTGACTGAAAAACTATTTTAAAAGTTTAGCCTTTGAATGGAGCGAAAAACATAAACTACATAAAAATTAGTTATCAATTTTTCATTAGGACAATTATTTATACTTCAGAATTATATATACTCCAGAAATTAAAAGGTATCGAAATAATCACATATGTAAAAAATAACGATTAAGATAACAAAAATACAAAAGTTAAAAATATTATCAAATATTTGCAAACGAACGTAATCGAGAATGCGACCATATTAAATTTCGTTCCGTTTTGGGCGATCTTAAGACTAAAAAAAGTCATGAATCTATTAACGGGTGTCATTAACCGGCACGAATCGATCTTGTTATCGATACGACATCCTCATGTCAGCGCGTGGTTATTCGCTGAGCGTGGGAAACTCGCGAGCGCCGCCGCCCGCCCCCGCGCGCGACACTGCCTGCATATTCATGCAATTCGACAGCGCGAACCGTGCTTTGAACCGGCTACTTCGGTATGAAGCTGTTTAGATTTCATACTTTTACCTGTGGCCTGCGCAAATAATATTTACCACTTAGGCTCACTTATAATATGAGATAAATACCTAATAATATTTGCTATTCCCGTTTTTAGGGCAAGTTCCTGCGGTTATAGACTTTTGTCTATAACCACAGGATCATTTTAAATCTTGTCTGCTTTTTTTTCATTCATCTAATTCCAGGGATGATTTAAAGTAAAGAAAGAAAGGAAAAGTCGAAAGATTAATTAAAAATGCTAGAAAAAGCGGAATTGGTCGCTTCGTCGGAGGTAGGTCGAGCTAAGATGACGGATTCCAGTCTGACGTCATCCCCGGAATCCCAATAGTCTTTATAATCTTGCGAATAATTAGTGCTGTAAGACGTAGAAATTGCAAAAGCTTGGAATCTAGGGCCAATATTTTTATAGAATACATAAAAATATCTTTAAAAAATATTTTCCAGATAAATTAGCAGAACGGAAACGATTGCAAGAGAAAAACATCGAATTATGTATAGAACTGCGGAAATTGGAAGCGCGTGCGGCGTCACTGAAGGAAAACTTAGACGAACATAACGCGGAAAAGCGACAGTTGCTTGCGGACCAAATTAAAACGCAAAGGAACCTCCAAAAGCTGTTAGATTTCATAAGTCAATTCAAAGAGACGTCCATTAGTATACGTTCGACTTCAGTCAGCGAGTCCGGTAGTGAATTCAGTAAAAGCAACGAAGAGTAGTAAACATGTAAGTTTTGTAAGTTTCATTACACCTTTGTGATACACTTTACGGCAACACACATATATATACTAGCTGTACCTCGCGACTTCGTCCGCGTGGGCCACCCTTATCACTTAGCAGTATATAAAATAGATACTAGCCGATTCTCAGACCTACTGAATAAGCATATAAAATTTCATAAAAATCGGTCAAGCCGTTTCGGAAGAGCACGCTACCTAACATTGTGACACGAGAATTTTATATATAAGATTTTGTTTGCAAACAGTTTTTTACTAAACTTATTTTAATAACTTCATACGATTGCTTCTGTTCATTGTAAAGATTCGAACACTTCATTAATTTCTTAATGAAAATCCAGTCGTATCCATGAAAATTAAATTATAGAAGTTCGCTAATTAGTTATTTTTCTATAATTTTAAATCGCCTCGATATAATAACGAGACGTTGAAAAAAATCTTGACTTAAAAAGGCTTTATTAAATATTTCCCCCTTTTATAACTAAGCACAACATAAAATTTGCTTTGTGTAATGTAATATTTGTTTTATTACATTTAAATATTTTATTTGAAGTCCTTTCTACCACAAGTCTTAGTAGTTTCCTAAAAGCCGGAGCCAGACACAGCTCAAAGTGTTTGTACATTTTTGTCCTTGAAGTCTACAAAGTACTACAAAACTTTGTGAAGCTACACAAAGTCCCCGGGTAGACTACATGATCATTGAAATGATCATAGATATGAAGCTTTGTCTGGTTCCGGCATAAGACAAGGCAATATGGTAACGTATATAGCGTTTTTACCGTTCCCATCAATAAATATCATTTTAATAATGATTTAATGTTGTTATACACTTATACAGTATATATAAATGATATTTACTGTACTTAGATAACTGTTACCAAGTCAATTATTGCAACACCACTGACTCCAGTTTCCTCTTTGCCCAATATTAAATAATATTCAATATTTATACTCTTTTGAACAACTACCCTCGTTTATCGTTACAATACAAATGTGTTGATAATTTTTTTTTCCAGGTGCTAATATGTAAATGTGTGCAACACCTAAAGCACCAACTCGGGTTGGGGACAAAGATACG
>JANCMC010049413.1:0-10976 GCA_024363005.1 Charaxes varanes | reverse complement strand
AACAAAAAATAAAAATGAATTAACATTAAATTGAACAAATAACTGGTTTTTGTTTATATATTTGTGACATACTTTGTTTGAGTTATTATAAAACTACACGAATTGGAATAAATATTATTGCAAAAACCAAGAACAAACCATGTTTTATCTGTATACGAAAGAATTGGTACCATAAACAACGTAAAAAAAGTACAGAGCAAATAATTACAAATATATTTTTTTAATAATTCTGTGCATCCTCTTGACTTGCCATTCCTGTATTTAGTGTTGTTTTCTATTAGTTGGTAATTGTCTTAACAATAAATACTAATCACAGCCGTCTAATTAATTTCATGAAAATTTTAACATGTTAAAATTTTGTGGTTTAAATATCGTTTGAAATAAGTCAACATATACCAATCAGATTCACCGCTTTTAAAAAGTTATTTTCGTGTTTAGATTATAATTTAGTAATCAAAACGTTTTATGCCCGTTAACCAAAAAATCCTTACATTTGTCCAGTAATAGTTGTAGTCCAGTAAGTTGATAACCAGTATTTTTGGTTCGCGTAAGCAGCCCTAGGTCTTCACAATTGAAATTATTTATTTTATTCTTTCTGTTATTATATGGGCATACAGTCCAAATATATTTTTTTTTTGATAAAGAAGTTTAAAAGTGGTGATGCGACAAAAAACTAATTCTGTCCCTAAGAGAATAAAAAAAAGATATTCTAAAGATGAATGTTAGTGGTATAGAGATATTAGTCCATTTCGACATATCGGTGCTTGTGTGAAGGGATTATTCCTAAATAAATTGTGTAGATATGATTACTATATGTAATGCACGATACATGTAGGCAATTGTAGATAATAGTGCGTAATATAATTATATTATTATATATTTCTTTTGTATGCAATTCGGCGGGTGTATGTGTGAGACATAGATTTGACTTGTCCATAGATTGATAAAAGCTAAAAGAGATGACGAATATGTGTTAAAAATAACGATGTGCCTATCCATCTGTAACTTAACGTTGCTTCTTTAAACTTCTTACTTATTTTTTTTTTCATTAACAGAAAATTTTGTGGAAACTGAGCATCAAATAATATTTAACCCATAGACTATATTGTATTTTTTTCTTACGGTTGTTGTAATTTTTAAATTATAATTTCTGGTCTACTAACACATTTACAATCTATGGATTATAAATTCATGTTTTAAATTTGTTTGTGTTCGCCATTTTGTCTAAAGTAGCACATGAATAAAATAAAATAAGTTCGATGTTCGTCTATCAATTATAAGGTAATCGATGATTCGTCTAGTTGTTTATAATTTTGTCCATGTTTTCTAATAATATAATTTATGTGCTGTCAATGTTAGTGGTTGTTTTAAAAATGCCATTTTTATCGATTCGTTTGTTAGTCAATTTAAAATGTATGAAAATGTTCTTATATGTAAATCTTTTTATTTTATAGACGACTCATTGTCTTTGGTTGTTCCATAGACATTGGTGTTTTTTATTTCAATTGTAGCCAAAGACCCTATCGACTAGTCTCGAAGATGTATATTTTATGTTTTCGCATTTAATTGATATGTTCTGTGTCGAATCGTAGGAGTTACCAGCGCTATATCAAAAGGACAGACTGAATATTTTCATTTAAAGGTAGACATATTGCTAGATATTAGATGTACAGTAGGTGTTATAGGTATATATTTTTTTTATATTGATATGTCACGTAATTTTAAAGAGCAAACATTTCGTGTAAGTACAAGCTACGTTCTATTCACCTCCGCAATGTTAATATAACACTTTTTAACTGTTTCTTTTTCGCGGTCTTTTAAACGTCATTTCATGTAGATCGAAAAGGATCATAGACAAAGAATAAGAAAATTCGAATGGTGCATTGATTGAGTTTTTTTCCCATTTTGAGTCACAAATGCGATGTATAGGCCCGGCGAGACGATTGAGTGAAACGGAATTTTCATTGTTTTTTCTGGAGGTAAAATACTTAACGGAGAAGCGAGTTTCACTGGAAGTATGCTTATGAATTTGGCTTTTAAAATTCCAAGTCCACTTAAGATGAAATCAAGTGAAAGGAAATGTCCAAAATTAATTCAAGTCCCTAGGGTTCGAACGTGCGTCCCTTGAGAAATCGGTTTAGACGTTCTGCTCTGCTTTTTCTGGTACGATCCTAAGCACGATTGCTGCAGCGATCAATAAATTTTTCAGCGACATTTTCTTTTACTTTGCGTGCGTTTTAAAATCTGACACTAATAAATAATTGCTATTTTATCTGTAAATATGAATAACGGGCATGAATTTCGTCACATTTTTATTACTATCTTTATATGAATTACAGGTATGGATATAAGTCTAAATTATGACATTTTCTAAACACTGCAAATTATTTACTAAAATGACTTCATACCATAGGACTTATTTTTTTAAATGTCAAAAATAAGCGTTATTAATTATAAATTTAAAGTCCTTCACGTCAATTTTTTTTTCTTAACCATTGTTTTTTTTCTACCAAATATGATTAAACACCGAGCTTCCGCGCGTTTTTAACTTTTACGTAGTTGATCCTAATGTACGAAATAAGTTGGCCTAAATGTACTATGCGTAACTAAAATAGATAGAAAGAGCTTCGGATAAGATAGATTTTTGAGAACCTTTATACTGAAACAATTTTTTTTATTGCTTTTTACAGCAAAGTTTATTATTTGAAAATATTTTTTATTAGCCATGTTATTTTATTTTTCTTTCAATACGATTACTAAGTCATTCACGCAGTAACCAATTTCTTATGAAGACGGATTTTTTTTTTTAATAACGCAGTGAATTGAATAGTAAATTAGTGTAAATATAAATTAGCATTTAGTGACGTATAAAAAGATTAGGAAGAAACGTTTTGTACAGAGCTATGACGAATTTTTTTATTTAACGCGAAAGTGACGAATTAAATGAAAAAAAAAGAAATAGCCGTATTAATATGCAAGAACATGCAATTTTTTTCGATTTGGAATTTTTGTTTCTTTATTTAATACGCTTTATTATTCGAACAAATAAAAAATTGCGAGATTCCTGATTTTTTTTTTAAATTTATATCTTTTGTTTGTGGTCACGGCTCTGTATAATGCGATATACCTTAATTCAATAATTGCAATAGCATAATTCAAATATCTGTTGATATATGTTATTTTTTTTATTTTTATTTTTTATGTAGATAAATGTTTATAATTGTAAGTACTTAATAGGTAATTTTATTTGTTGCGATTATGTACAGCGTGTAAATAGGATATTATATATTGTGAATAAAATGAGACATATCAATTTGTAGACGTTGTTTTTTTTAATAATACTCTATGCTTAGCCCAACCTTATACCCATATAATTAAACTGTGTAAAACGTTGAATTTCGTTGCCGTTTTCTGACGTCACAAAATGTTAGATGAAGGTATCTATCATTTTACGCAACTCGGAGTTTTTATTATTCTTATGCAGTAATTTTGAAAGAGTTACAAAAGGTGTTGTAATGCTTTTTTTGACTGAATGACAATTTTATTTAAAATCGATGAGAAATACATTTGATGAATAAAATTTTTCGATGATATTTTCAAGAAATAACAATGCTAATTACGTAAAAAAATAATTTGTCACAACATACTTTAATTGTTGTGACAAATTATTTTTTTACGTAACTTAATTGTTAATTAGGGATTACAATCAATCAGACTTCAAGTATTAGTGATTCAAGTATCCGCGCCTAGGAAAAAAGTTTGGGATACGATGCCTTAACGACTCTTCACGAGAGGTCAACGTACGTTTTTGCGTACTGATATGGTCCCTACTGCGTATATTTTTGCAAGAATTTTATATGCGCGCCATTTCGTTTTTTAGGGTTTCGTATCTCCCAAGCATCCCTTATAGGAACACTTCGTTTTCCGCCTGTCAGTCTGTTAAAATCCTTTTTGTCAGGAATACGTAGAAGTATAAAGCCGAAATTTAAAAAATATCAAATACTGAGGTCTGCGGTTCCTTGAAGCTGGAAAAAAATCAACCCACTTAGTGTACTCAATCAAAAGATATGGGTACCTATCTTAGGGTACTTAACGTTGATCTAGAATCATTCAATTTAGCAAGAAGCTATATCTTGAAGTACATGTAGGTAAAGGAAAAACTCCGAAACCCATAATTTTTGTCCTACACAACAGAAAAAATTGTGGTGACTTTGTCAAATAAAAACAAACCATGAGAAGTATAATAACTATAAATAAATATAGTATAAATCTGAAAATAATCTGGTAAAGTACAGAACCCTTAGTGCGCGAGTGTGACTCGCAATAACGCGGTTTATATCTAAGCTAATAAATATTGTATGATTTTGACCAAATATAAAAATAGCAATTGATATTTCTATACAAAAGTATAAAGCTAAAGAGTTTGTTTGTTTGCTTGAACGCGCTAATCTTAAGAACTACTGGTCCTGTTTGAAAAATTCTTTCAGTGTTAGATAGCCTATTTATCGAGGAAGGCTATATATTATCACGCTAAAATTGAATCTATTTATTTTTACCTAATATTGCGCGGACGAAGTTGTGGGCACAGCTAGTGTTGGTGACAAATAAGCACACTATCCCCGGGTCCGACCCGTGTACCTCACATATAAAAGTATATTCTTCTTACCGTTGAGCTATTGAGTCACTAAGTTCATTATTTTGATAAATGGTGAAATACTTTTAGAAATTTGCTTTATGGCCGCGACTCGATCGCAATTATTTCAGTGGAACAATATGTCGGTACTACAAAGGGTCTACTTTGTCCCCATTTGCTCGCCTGATAGCGCGTGGGCGGCTGCCAAATGCATTGTCCCGTAAATAGTATTAAACTTACTCATAAATTATACCCAGTTAAGGCTCCAGTGGTATAGCGTAAGAAATTACTACAAACAAACTGTGATTTATTTTTGAACATATGTTAAAAGTTGATTTTAACTAGCATAGTACACTTGTGTGGAATATGGTTTAAAGGTTAAACATTGTAATATACTTAGGTTTGCATTAGTAAATAAATATATACAGGACTATATGACATATGGACGTCTGTTCCTAAGGCAGACAACTCAATGCCTTTGTTATAGGTGAGAGACACCTGTTTTACACAAATATTTTTTTTTAGAAATTTATAAATATATGGGACTATATGACACACGGACGTCTGTTCCTAAGGTAGACAACTTAATGTCTGTGTTGTAGATAACACGCCTGTCATACACAATTTTTTTTGTAGAAATATATAAATACATACATATATTGCACCCAGACTCGAGGTGGGAATCGAACCCACGACCCCCGGAGCAGAAGGCAGGGTCACTGCCCCCTGCGCCAACGGTCCAGTAGCTTAATCAGTGGCCGGGATTTGAGTCGATCGCCAGGTTAAGCTGTTCTCACCGCGGCCGGGTGAAACATGGGTGATCCATTCTAACACTGGCTTTTAAATATACGACCTCCTCCGTGTTTCGGAAGGCATGTAAAACAGTGACTCCCGATTAATGGAACTATGTGATAATCGTCGGCATCGGATAATCGGTAGTCTGTCATCTTACTATCTCTAGGTTAGGATAGGTAGGTACTAGGATAATTTTTTTTTTTAATTGTTGAGAATGCGAACCATGCAACTTGATAGTCTATTATAATGTCATTGAATCACGAAAATTCAGTTTAAAATGTTAATTGTATATGTTTAATACAATATTTTATCACTTTCAGTTAAATGATTTATTTTTGCAATTTAAGGCCGGAAACATATTTGCTAGCCTTTTGCGGGCGCAAATATCCATGGGCGTCGGTAATCAATTATGTGAACCGCGTGAAGGAGCCCTAAATATTTCCCGGTTAAAATGAACGAATTATGGTGCTTTTGCAAATCGTCCTTGTTTGGCATTGATTTTGCGATTGATACTTAAATGTACCTAATAAACGTATGCAGTCACAATAAGTTAAATTGGACATATAGATCAGTCATCAATTCAGTCAGTTAGAGTGCGTACAGTCTAAAAATGCACTCCAATGATTAGTTGACCTTACAGTGCGTGATTGAGTTTGAGATTACAATAAAAACGCTGAAACCTGCTAATATTTGCTTTCACACTAAAAAATGTCGTTCTTCTTATCGTTTCAATAACAAACTTCATAAAATTAGTAGTTATACAGAAGCGGCCCAAAAAATAATGGATTCTAAGTGGAGAGGTGAGCATTTTTAGACTAGACGCACTATTGTAAGAGTGTAATGCTGCGGGCAAGAGCTAGTTTATGTATATAACTGCGACACAGTGATTTATTCTACACTCGATTGCGTGTCGTGATTTTTTGCTGATGTGTCGTATATGGCATATAGCGACGAGTTTAGTAAATCAGGAAGAACTTAGATACGCGGGCAAATTCTAACATTTCTGACATCTGCTGGTAAACATTCAATTTTATAAATAGTTTGAGTTTATTTACTACTTGTTTCACATAGTATAAGCATTTACAGCTTATATAAGAAATATCATAAATATCTGTTTAATTATTTGAGCCCTACCTCACCGAGACGCCGTGGCGAAGTCGTCGGTTACGTATTCAAATAATACATATTAAAATTTAGGACAGGTAACTTACGGGTAATGTAACACTTGGTGACGCCGCCAAATTGGAAGCGTAGCCACGATTACTACTGGCTACTCATTTGGCAAACGCAGATACCGATGGCTACGTAGCCGGCGACGTTGCGGAGCGTGGCGTCTCGGTGAGGTAGGAGCCTTTATTATAAAAAAAATGCCAAAATGTTATTGCATTTTGATTATACAAAACAAATTTACTCCCACATTCCACACGCTATATAGCATCAAAAGCTCTTAAAAAAAATATTGAAGCTTAATATTTGTAAGCTAACTTTTTCACTTAAAAAAGCTACAAGACATAGAAGCTCTCTCTGAAGCTCAATGGTTAGAAGGTGAGACGGAAATTCTTGAAGTACTCGGTCACAAAACTCGCTGCGCTATGGTCATAGCCACTCCTAACACAAGCTTTTTGTAAAAGCTTAGCTAGAATATTATAATTGGTCTACAACATCACACTGCGGAGACAAAGAATTTGCACCTTTTGACCACTCTCATCTATCCTGAGTTATCCCAGTCCACTTCTTTCCCTTCAAGGGTCCCAGGCCGTCAAGCTACCCCTTCTTCGGCCAACCTGATCATATATATATAAGGGAAAATATCACCTAACATGGAATCTTTAAAACCGCGGGACGTACAAGGGTAAAAGTTGGTAATTTGGTAAATTATTATCGTTACTAGAAATCAGAAAGGACTTCAATAGGACCATATTAAGGAGAATCAAGAGTTCTTGCAATTTTACGCGGACGAAGTCGCCTGAAACAGTTAGTTCTTAATAAAGGCTTTCTTATAAACTGTCCTGACAAACTGACAGAATGATTATCAGTGACACATTATAACGAGGAGTCATCATTATCGCGGGAAAGGAATTCAAAAAGGACAAATATACGTAACGCGGCAGATGACAGCCGGATTTATGAGCCCGGCGTGAAGTATTAATGCCGGTATTTTTATGGCACATAATTAGCTGTTGTTAAACAAATTATTAACATTCAATAAATAAACAACAACATGAGCTTTTTTTCAATGTATAATGTAGTCTTCTTGTACGGTGTATTAAATTAGATAGCAAAAATTATTGTGTCTTAAATACAAACACAAAGGAACCTAGTAGATTGCAGCAATTTATCTTAATTCTTTAATTACAGTGATTCTTCTTTTACCTAGAGCTATCCTCAGGGGCGTATTTACCCTAGGGCTAACTGGGCCAGGCCCATGACCCAGGGCCACAGATTACGGGGGGTGGTTTAAGCACCCTACTTTACTTTTTTGACTTTATATGCCTGAAGAAATTTTTAAGAAGACCTATCTTATTAACAAACACTGTAACTGATTTGGTTGCAAGTTTAAAAGACATCGAGACGGGGTACAATCTGCTGGATTTTATTTTATAATTACTTTTTTCTTAATTTTCCGATAAACTATTCGGCCGAATACCCTAGAGATCCAGGGCACTGAATATGGCCCAGGGCGTCGAATTTTAAAGTACGCCACTGGTTATCCCGGTGTAATACCAAGGTCCGCTTAAATTGCAAAGTCTGTGGCTGTGGGGCGAGTTAAGACGTCCGACTACCGTTTGACGTCATCACACAATCTCACGACTAATATGAATAAGTGATTTTATTCGGGTAGCGTATATACCTCTATAGTCAAAAGCGATAATGCAAAAATAAAAAACTCGTCATTACAGACGACGTACAATTTTATTTAGATGTACGGTTTGCCCTCAGAATACAAATTAAATTCAAAAGTAAAAACAGGTTTTCATGCCATTTCGGCTATTATGATTTTTTTAATGCGAAAAAAGAATAATTAAAATTGTTACCTTATCGGTATATCCAACAGCAAGTTTATTCAAGTAAAATCGATGGAATTTAAATTCATCGGTATTCGGCAGCAATCAGATCAGCGAGCTGCTAAAAGTCATATCTCATTGGCTGATAACTATCTGTTGTACACCTGTAATTTATGTTTATACATATATAATACAAGTGATAAATAATATACTCAGGGCGAGTTATTTAAAACTAGCTGATATTGTCCCGGTCCTCGTATAACAGTGATTAAAAAGCTCGTTAAGTCATAAGACCAGGGCTGGCTCTACCACAGGGCGAACAAAGCGGCCGCTTTAGCTGTTGAGTCCCAGATGGCGTCTCAGACAGGGGCGAATCTTAATACGCGATTATTTTAAATCTATTTTATATTTAAAAATATAAACATAACAAATAAGGGGGACACCATAGATGAATCTCGCTCCAGCCTAAAATTTATCTCGGGTCGGCACTGCACAAGTCGTTTAGTTTACTTAAAGAACCAGCTTAGCGTTTCTGAGCGAATATATACTCAGGTTAATATGGAATTGGTTACAACGCGACTACTTCAACGTCACAAGAACTTTCCAAGCCTTCATGTTATCGGCCCATTGTTGAATTCCCAGCATCCCAACGATACTCCAGCCTAGTCAGCAATCAAAGTGGCGCGTGGAAACTCCCGGAATCCCGCAACACACTTTATGTCTTCATTCATTAAAAGGCCATTCTAATTAAAATTACTTCAGCCGTGTTACGCGCCAATAAATTGCGGCCGCGCATGTAACCAGTCTCCGGTTTTAGTGGTTTTACTTTTGTTTCTCGCTCGCTACATATTTGCGGGGCTCGACATTAACACCTACCGTGTTAGTGGCTACAATGCGCGTTGTCGGTGCGACAAAGGGCCAGGCCGGCGAGCGATTTGCGCTCGAGTGCGGGATATATCGCGACAATACGATAGTGGAGTCGTAACTCCCTCTGACGACCGATATATGGACGCGGGGTCGCTTTGTTTGCGCTCGGATTACATCTTTTCCGGCTGCCTGTCGGGGTGCTGCGAGTAATTTTGACGTGAATACGTCTTTGAATTTGCTTCAAGAATAGAAGGCTATTTAGTAAAGCGATGATAACATACTCGAGAATACAGTGCGTTCTTCTGGCTACATATATATGTCTACATATGTCTTTCTCCAAGATTATAGTATATTTTTATGTAGATAAAGTCAAAACATAATATTGCAGACTATATAAGCGTGTGTTAAATAACAGTGGCGTAACTATACCGTTTGAAGACGCTGGAAAATTCATCAGATAATAGACAAATATTATTATAATTATGTTAAGATCCCTCTTTTTTTCTTTTTTATTTGTCGCTGGGAAATGCTTTTACGCACTACCCTGTTCGCAAATAATCCCATCCTAGGTTAATTTGCGAACGGGAATGTGGGACCACTAGAACCTCATCATCCATGAAATAGGGCACCAGAGGATCGCTGTCGCATGCCTCCCTGATCGCCGACATGAAATATCTATCGCCCTAGTCGCCTTAGGACCTAAAGTCTGCTGGAGGAGCTGCTTGAAATGCCGTCTTCTTCCTCCCATTCTCCACCGTCTGGAGAGGGAAGCCTCAGGCGAACCCTGGTATTAGACTAAAATAACGCTAGGAAGAAGGAGAAAAAGAAAAGTGTTTTAGACCAAGTAAAGTCTCAGACTTGTTCTTGTTAAAATATGACTAACATATTTGATCTATCAACAAAAAGTTAACAATCATCGTTTTTTCTAAAGCCACCGACACAGCGACTAGACGCGGGCAACCGCTTCAAGTAACGGTCCCTCACGCAACACTTTTTGCTGTCGTGTGCATTGACTGTGACCACCGGCCACCAATCATAGAGGAGATACTGAATCGCGATATTGATGTTTTTACATTACTTAGTATAAAAGGCATTATATAGTTTTTAACTTCGGGGAGTCCGATGCTGTCGGGAAGACCGGCTGTGGCGAGGGGCCGGACTCTATCCTCGCTGTAATTAAAATTCAAAAACAGTAGAGCGGCCTCTGCTTCGTGTATTAGCTTGTTAATATTAATCTCTTGTAGTTAAATTAACCGTATGTATGCGTTAAGATTAGGGACCCTCTTCTTCACCGTAACTGGTCGGCAGCATGTTTGACTTCCTTTTGCTATGTTTGCTTCTTTTTTAATATGACCACCACTCATTCCACTTAGATATTCCAGTAGCATGTTCGAAGCGCTATGCTTTGCTTTTACCGGTACCTATCTTTGCGATATTTTTGTTTGACAAAAGAGAGCTTCTTTCTTTTCTTTCAATCTCCTATAACCTAGGTATCATTAAAAAGAGAATGAATAGGCATATTCTAGACGGCCGCGCTACTAAATGTCTGAGGAGGTCGTGGCCTAATCAGTGGTCGGCATTTGAGTCAATCGCTAAGTTAAGTTGCTCTGGTTGCGACCGGGTGATAGATGCGTGACCCATACCAGGAACTACAAAGATACGCGAAGAGCCAGCTA
>JANCMC010049412.1:0-21167 GCA_024363005.1 Charaxes varanes | reverse complement strand
ACCATAGACCGCATCTACACTTTATCAAGTGTGACTGCGGTCAAGCGCTTGCCTATCTCCAATAAAAAAAAAATAAATAAATAAAAAAAACATAAGGCGAATAATATTGCCATTCTCCCTTATTGGAAGATGATTTTTTCCCGTCGGAAAGACATAAATAGACCAAAAATTGAAAATATTTTTTTGTATGTTGATAACATATGGAAATCATTACGGATTCAAATCTAATCGAAAGATGTTTTATCCGAATAGACTTTTACAGGCTCTTTTGAATCGTCGAATATTTTATAAGGTACCACTGATTCGTAAAAGTCGAGCCACGAGCTAGGCTGATTCCGACGGGACTTTCATTGGTGGATAGCTACTATTACTAGAAATAACTTTGGATTTTGACAACTTTAGTTTTAGAATAGTTGTAAGATAGGGCTCCGCACACAATAATGAAAACCCTCAACATTCAATAAAATCACTGATATCACTTGTTTTGTTAAACATAAAAATTATTTTTAAGTTATAAAAAAGCAGTTCATGCCTGTCCGCGCTTGTTTGAAAGTCGGTAAAAAAAGCCATTTACCTCCTTTAGCGTATGTTAATTATTTGCTTTCTCCTCTTATAATTCGACATAGTAGCTGAGTTCATTTGCGATACAAAATAGCCTCTCAAAATGTTACAACACAACTGTCGAAAAATGTGTGCGTTAGGAAAATATAAAACTTTGCATTACTTTAATATGTATACTTAGAAGACTACGCTTAGAAGAACGAAAAGCAATTTTAACTTTTTCAATTTTACAAAACCAGGATGTTACAAACTCGCGATTTGTTAATAAATACAACAATTTTTTAATAATATAAATAGTGTTATATTTTTAAATTTAACTTTTTTTTTAACAAGAACCGCTCTGTTTTTGGATTAATAACGTGATCAAAGTACTGAGAGCACTGAAGCTCGAAAACACCAGTGCTCAAAGTGCAAAAATGGCGACTATTTATGACGTCATATATTTTCGTAGGGTACTGCGGCAGCATACTGGCAGTGAATAACGGGACGATTTTATCACTAGTGTGAGGAACTGAGCGGAGCTCGCAGTGTATATCGGAACATACAGTTAATGATTTAGAGAGGAATAACTTCAATAACTAACTACGAATAAAATTAAACTATAAATAAAGAAATATAGAAAAAAAGCTGTATTCCGCATCCGTCCGAATAAAGCCTCGAACACCTGTTACTTGAGTGAGTAATGCAACAACCTTTAATTGTGACGTGTCCAGAATTTCCGAAGCCCTCATTCGCACGAGAGTTTAAAAAACGTTGCGTTAAATCTTGGCGTTGTCGCTTTCTTAGCGTCGTCGATACAAAAATATAGCGTATATGTATACGCATAGCGTTCAAAATTGGGAATTGATCGATAAAAAAGCGTCGCGTTATAAAAGCGCTGTCGTTTGAACACAAACTTGGGAGCCGATTGATTTCTCCGATATAGAAAAGCCACTCTAGCAAATTAGTTTTTATGCTCTACTACTTTCCATTGTTTACAGAGAAAAGGGGACGCGACGACTTGGATACCTTTGCAGGGAAGTTGTGCTGAGATTGGCCCAGGAAAGAGGAAGATGGATCAAGAGGAGGGAGGACTTTTCCCAGCTGTGAGGCACAATACGCAAATTAAAAAAAAAACTCAATATGAAAATTATTTCAAGGGAAATCGGCCAACTTTAAAGTTACTTAACATATTTTATCGCGTAAACGACTAATTGATGGCACTATATAAAAAAAATACCAACGTTCGGGCAGGACAACGTCTGCCGGGTCCGCTTGTATCTAAAAATAGGCAAACTATAACAAAAACACAAATTAAAACGTTTTTATCTGTCTGTCCGTTTGTTCCGGGTAATCTTCGAAACGGCTGGACCAATTTCGGTGGGACTTTAACTGGCGGATAGCTAATGCTACAAA
This sequence comes from Charaxes varanes, assembly GCA_024363005.1. Lineage (NCBI taxonomy): Eukaryota > Metazoa > Arthropoda > Insecta > Lepidoptera > Nymphalidae > Charaxes > Charaxes varanes. The sequence continues at coordinate 19,211 of JANCMC010049412.1, read as the reverse complement.
GAGTATCACTGACTACTTCAGTTGTAGAAAAATAATAAGGGCCTCATACAAAAAGATAAGAAACCCTCAAAATTTAACAAAAGCTATAAATTCACTGGCTTTTAATAAATCTCAAGGCCCGATTTATATACCCCATTAAGTACTATCACACAATATTGTAATGGGCACTAGGTATCACGATAAATAGACCGGTCTCACAGCAGACTCAGTCACAAGTCCTTCTGTAGCCGTAAAAGTCCTTATTAGTTAAATGTTCGCGTTGAGTCCGTAAGATTTACTTAATGTGATTTCAAAGTATCGAGCACAATTACGCGTGCTTTCGAGCCTTGTTAGTCAATGGTGATTATGTAATAAGTTATAGTTGAAAAAAGTAAATAAATAAAGTTTTAATAGCAATCCGAAGTAAAAAGCAAGATAGGATAATTCTTTATTTTTACGAAACTTGGTAGATAGATTCATGGGATAACAGGTGTTTTAAAAAAAGTTTCGCTCACATGATTATCATGCATGCAAAGCCGCAATTCGATATTATTTCATAGGTGAAAGTAATGAGGTCATTAAATTAAAACAAGTAAAGATTAATACAAGTGATAAAAATGTCCGTACACAATATGTGGCAGGCAGTGCAAAAACGACCTAACCCTCAATTTTTCATATTCCTACTTGTCTTACAACGTATCCGCGACCTGATAAAACTTCCTGCAAAATCGGTCTATGCCTAATTATTATAATCAGTAACAGAGGACGTTTCTTAACTTGTTTTTGCATAAAATATGTATAGGGGTTGAAATGTATTTCAAGACATTTTATACACATAATGCTATACGTGATTATACAAACCCAATTGTTTTCATACTGTTTATCTCAACCTTAAGCCACTTTTGCGCTGACGGCCTCATAATAAACAGTGCATTCCTCTTAGTGCCTCCCAAATTTTCCTTCCTCATCCTTACTCCTCCATCCCCCTCCTTCCCTCCCCGCCCCCCTCCAGACCGCTCCATCCCCCTGCATACCGCTCCGTCCCCCTCCAGACCGTTCCACCCCTCCTTTCATACTGTTATTTAGGAAATATTTGACGGAGACAAAGAAAAGACACACGACTTGAATATAGCTGTATTCTCACTAACTGCCCCGCTGGGTTTTATTTCGTATTCTAGCAGAGCTAGCGAGTCCCACACTCCCGTTCGCAAATACTCCTAGAACATGGGATTATTTGCGAACGCGGCAGTGCGTAAAAGCATTTCCCAGCGACAAAAAAAAAAGAGGGGGATCGCTGTCGCGTTGCCGGTCTTTGAGAAATGAGAATGCTAAAGAGATGGAAAAAACATTACACTCGCGACAACGGTACTGACACCACTGACGACTGTCACATCAAGAAGATTAGAAAACAGACACGTAAAAACAGTGGGTCCCGATTGAAATCAACGAGTGGTAAAGTCGTGAAATTGTAGTCATCCCGGGGATATGGGGGACGTCCAACGGCAGTCGGTCATCTTAACTTGCCCCAGAACCGCATCCTTTGCAATCTAAACAGGAATAAAGCTAGAAAGAAGATTTAGAAGAATAGAGATACTTTAATAAAGAATTGTGAAATTACCTGTTTGAAAACTGATGAATTCTTGAGGCTTTAACAGTTCACCATTCTCATCGATGAATCGGCTTGGATTGTAGGTGTCTGGATCCTTCCATGTCTCAGGATTCATATGTATCGCCCATTGCAGCGGTATAACCATCGTGTCTTTTGGGATCCGATAGTTACCCAGAAATGTATCCTGCAAATATTGTTTTATTCACACACTGGGTGTTTCCATGGAATAGAGGTGGGGGAGGTCGGAGCTTAGTCAGTGGCCGGCGTTTGAGTCGATCGTCAGGTTAAGTAGCTCCGTGGCCGAATGATTGATGGGTGACCCATTCTACTACTGGTTTTCAAATATCTGACGTACTCCGTGTTTCCGATGGTACGTAAAACAGTGAGTCCCGATTAATGTCACTGAGTGATATAAGTGAAGTGATTGTAATGATTGTGAGTGTACTAGGGATGACGTCAGACGGCATCTTAACTCGCCTCACAGCCACATCCTCTGCAATCTAAGCGGACCCTTGTACTCGACCGAGATAACGCTAGGAAGAAGAAGATCGGATGTTCCCTGCGTATTTAAACAACCTTTTTTATGACAACGGGCAAGAAATTTACCTGCGTGACTATCGAAGCCCATGGACAACTGCACTACCATAAGGCTCGCAGATGCGTTGCCGGCCTTTGAGGAATGAATGAGCTTTTTTATTGAACTTAACTGAGTCGTATCTTTTATGTCCCCTCTGTAGACTGTTATGAGACTTAGATAAAAAAAATTACCGGCAATTTTTCTGGTGTGGAATTTTTAGAGCTTACTGGATATACTGATTTTAAAGCAAACGTATTTATACAATAGATTTGAGGCATTAGAGGTAGCGACACGCTTACAGTCCTTTTAGTCTACAGCAAAATTGGGCCGGCGCGTCCCGGTACCAGTGTCTCTTTCTCACATAAGACCGGCGTAAAGCGGCGACAATGCCGTCACGTCAAGTGACGGCTAGCCGTCTGGTAGTGCAGATGTATGGGCGTCAGTAGTCACTCATATGAGCCGCCTGCTCGCTTGTCACTCGTAACTTTAAAAAATATCCATTTATCATAGCGTTTATCCTGAGTTGTGTAATTTTTTCCATAAATACAATATTCCATTGGCGCTTTCCCGTTATAATCTTATTTCCTCAAACGCAAATAGCTGTAATCTTATTTTAATCGCTAGAAAGGCCATGCAGATTTTCCATCGCTTTTATGCTAAACTCTTTATAGCTTCACTTGGATCTTCGCAAGATAAAGCCTGATTCTATCAACGAATATCTGGCTAAATAGTAAACATCCTAACAGTACTCATAAATCCAGTCAGTAGTGTATGAACGATAAAGCGTTGACCGCAGTCCTATACAGCCTGTCTGACAGCGCTACTAACTCGCACTGACCCCCAAATTTACGACCTTGATGCACCACCTGTCGGCAAACTGCCGCCCCTGCAAACAGATTAAACTGTTGCAATAAAAGTTTAATATGTAGAATTTCTAATGCTTGCGGTCAGAAGCGTCACCACGGAGTGCGTCGCCACGCTATATGACAACAGGGTGGTGACAAGTTTTTACGCGCAAGTGACTGTGCGATTTAGCTCCGCAACTCGCCTCTCTTGTCTCCACTCTGCTCTTTCCTCGGCAACTCCGATCCAAAACATTCCTAAAAATGCATCCAGATTATTAAGTCACCTCTCTCTTTTGGCGCGCCTGTTCGACAGTCCTATGTACGCATATAAAAGATATTGGCCCACTTTTGCGGTTAGATTCGTACCACTTATCCAGCTCATCCCATTATCTGCTTTGAGGATTTTTTTCCTACATTCATTACCTCTTCAAGGAACGCGGGGCGATGTAGCAAACCAAAAAAATAAATAAAAAAAGGGTTTTAATGACGTCATAATATTCTTATAATGAACCGAAAAAATGAATTTGTGCAAAACGAATTTTAATTAACGAGACGCAGTACGCTATCATTAAAAAGGCCGGAGCGGGATCTCTGCGCTCACAAACAACGCAGCTTTTCAACCAAATATCATTTTCAAAAGGCGCGTAGCTTAAAGTTCTTTTTCAGGTGAGTTTCTGTAAACCTCTCGGATGTTTTTGTGACGAATTTAAAACCTTGTATTACTAAAAAGAATGATATATTGTTAAATATGTAGGAACTGACGGTACCTTTCTTAAAAACTATCTTCATTATTAGAGTCTCAAGGATTGATTGACATTCCCCTACTGTGACAAAACATCGAGTGAATGTAAGTGTGACAGCTGTATTAGGTCTATTCGTGAACGAGGAATCAGTGCAGTTAAGTTGGTCAGTATTTGGTAACACAGGTGTTCACGAGTGCTTTGGTGTAGTTTCATTTCCTAGGTCTAGTCATTTCGTCATCCTTGTCTTGTCCTTCGTCTTTGACTTTCGTGTATACAATTATGAAGTAACAATTATTGTTCGCCTTGTGAAACTATGGTCTTTATTATTCTTCTTGCCCAATCAGTTTTGACTGGCCCGTTGGCGCAGTGGGCAGTGACCCTGCCTTCCGCTCCGGGAGTCGTGGGTTCGAGTCCCGCCTCGAGCCTGGATCTGTATCTGTATGCATGTGTTTATATACTATGCACGTGATAGTTAATTTATTTGAATAATTTTGAGCTTAGTCGTTATCTGAAGTGGGAATGAACTGGGCATGTGGAAAGAATAGGCCCGCAAAGGGGGAGCTATGTTACATTATGGACTCCCACCAATGGCCACCGACGACCAGGTACGCCGAGGAATAGGTGGTGAGATGACTTGGATGCTTTTACGGGAAGGACGTGGATTCAAGTAGCCCAGGATGGAAAAGAATGGTTTAAGAGGGGGAGCGGCTTTGCCCAGCTGTGCAATACAAAAAGTGGGTTGTTCAAAAAAATCGTTATCTGTCGTAATACCAGAGAATGTTAACTTCAAACGTGTAAAGATTACACGCAGTCGTAATTTCTTTAAGTTATCTTTATAAACTGCGTCACTGAATCTATCTAGGTTTCGTTTATTGCAGCAACACAGCACCGTAAGCTTCCGCCGGAAATAACCGGCGGGTCAGGGACAAATTCAGATCGTTTGGGAAAATGAAAGTGATTTATTTTTAAACACATCTCTGCTTAGTTTCAGCCATACTCTCGCTGATACTTGTATATAAGCTACTCTCTCGGTGATACGGTAAAGTATCAAATACTGAATAATTAAAACCTTAATAATCAATAAAATCCCATTGATACTTTTGTTATTCACTTAAAATTTAGGTTGATTTCAAAATTATTTTAATCTTCTTTTTAACACCCGGCTAAAAATAAAAGACACTCTCCTTCTCCATCAAATTGTACAAGGAAACATCCAGTGAATTTTATGGGAGCATATAGATTTATACGGATACTCGGATGAGTAAAATAAAGATTTCGTCGCAATGACCAGCTTATTTCTTGTTAAGGGGGGTTTTGGCAAGAATCCTAAACGTCTCCAGGTTACGACGATGAAAAAGAAGTAGAAGATTGATTAAAAATGTGAACGAATACAGTTTTACAACTCGTTTGTTGTTTCCGGACAGGAATAAATGGAGCTCGAATTTAAATCTAGTTTTCATGTATTGGTGTGAGGATGCGACGTTCACTTCCCACCGGAAATAGCTGACGGGTCAGGGACAGGCTGGGAGTGTTTGTGAAAATGAAAGTGAGTTATTTTAAAACTTGCAGAAACAATTTTATCCCTTATTAAATGTAGTTGATATTATGAAAAGCCCTACAACCAACAAAACAACGTCATGTTAATTTACCACTACTTATATTAATGCACTTTTTAAATTAAGTATTCCTTTCTAAATACCAACACTTAACCTGTTTAGTAAACGAGTAACTTAGACTTGTTTGCTGTGCATTGAAGAATTATGGATATACATATGTATATAATAAATCGTTGTTCATTCATTAGTCTAACAAAAACTCGATCCCTTTGTTCCGTTCTAAATTCTGTTTGTTTTGTATCATTCCTCTTATTTCAGGGAAGGTTAAAACTGGTACTTCAGAACACTTGAAATAGATGATCTTCGTAAGGACTTTTTATTTTAGCTCAAACCTTAATAGTTTGTATTCTTTCAGGAATAATAATTAATTCTTACTGATTTTCTTTGATACATGCGGTAAAAGATGCAGAGTGAAACCACATCTCTCCGCAAAGCCAGAGGATCGAGCCGATCGGAAAGAGCCGACGATTCGGGCCGCTCTACGTTGAATGCGGTCAAATGGAAGCAGCTGATATTGTGTGGTTTAAAGGCTGACAACGCATCTGCGAGTCTCCTGGGGGTGGAGATGTATATAGGTATCAGTAGTCGCTTAGATGAACCGTTTTCCCCTTAGAAAAAAAAACATTAATATTCAGTTCTGCGCTCGTTTTTCCCACAAAGAGGCCCTCATTAGTGTCGGTTGTACTACGGTTTTTATTTTAGAAAGGCAAGCCTTTTTATCAGACACTAGTGTCAGGTCGAGTAATTTAGACGTCAGTTTTTACTCCTCTCACAGTTACGCTTCTCGTTGAGTGTTCTTTACACTCAACGATGCCTGGTACATTACTGTGTCAATTAATATGAAGAGATATACAAATTTCGGTCCGTTTTTGCAGCTCAAAGACTGTCTGTATATCAAGAGATTAGGAATTAACAAATTAATCAAATACTGTTCGACACTACTTGCAAGTTTTCCACGCCTCTCGGGCAATTTTCGAGCCCCGTCTCGGAAAAACTTCTAGTCTTTTGAGGTGATCCAATATTGAATCTAATTTTAAATCAAACAGGATATTATAACTTCCCCCAGTGGCTGGTTCCGTACAAAAAATGTGACATTCTCAAAAAGGTACCAAATAATTTGCATGAAACTAAAAACAAACCATAATGCATATTATCTGCAGATGTACGATTCATCTAAAATCACAACAAACAGTTATTATTATTGTTATAAATAATATTGGAGCCAACTTTTGTAAATAGACTGATTTCATTTGTACGCCCAATATTAAGTATATTTTATTAATTAATTATAATAATAGTAACATATTTGTCAAAAAATAAGACTTAGGGAACTTCAAGAAAAGAGCATACTCATTTCTTAAAGTTCGGCAACGCATCGAGCCCTCCGGTGTTGCAGTTGTCCATGGGCGTCGGTAGTCACATAAGTGAGTATCAGCTGCTCGTTTGCCCCTTTTTAAATAAAAAAAAAGATAATATAATGTTACAAAACATATTGTGGTTGAACTCTGATGCCTAAACTAGGATGCCGTGTATTATAGGTATCAGCGTCCTCCCCCCCATTAATGTAAGTTATAAATAAAATTTTGACAATCTTATTAAAAATTTTTACATGTATACATTTAACATTTTTTGCACAAAAAAGAAAAGAAAAATATAGGTACAAGTTAAAATTAAAAATCGTCGGCTCGTCTTATTTCGATAAGACTTCTTTAGATTTGCGAAGAAACTGTATTGTTAGTGCAAATAAATATGATAGTTTAATCCCGTTTAATGTCAGAATTAACAAAATATATTGTTATTTTTCGACGGTTTTCATGATAACGACTGGACATCATCCTATAATAAAACGTATATATGTGTGTGTAAATCGTTTGCTATTGGTGTGTGTGAGGTTGTATTTTAATAATTTAATATGTTTATAGTGCATCTATCGGACGCCGCGTAGAGAGATCCATGTAGCCGCGACAATGCCATAGCCTAATGTAGAGATCACAAATTATTATTTACTAGCGGACCCGGCAGACAACGTCCTGCCTTAATATTAGGTTACTTACTATTCACTACATTCTATTATCCTATAACATTATTTCCCGTTCCCGTTCCATTTCCTTTTCGCTTTCGATTTGCCACTCCTTTTTTATGATACAAACCTTCTCATAACAATAACGAACACGACAAAAAAGAAATTATCCAATTTGGTGCAGTTGCTTGGTAGTTAAGCACGTGCATACATTTCAGCGACTCATTTATTTGAGACTATAAATTAATATGAAAGCTATTCTATCTTTCAAGTTGGATCAAACTGCACATAATGTGCAAATTGATTAAAATTGGTTTAGTAGTTTAGGATTCCATCGCGGATGTACATCGCGACGCGTAATTTATATGTGTTATTAATTTGGAAATAAGCTTACAGGAACGAATGTAACTTAAAATTAGGGTAACGATGACAACTGAAAAAGTTAATACTTTGTATGAGTTGTCACGCCCACCTCCAGAAACAGAAATAATAATATTCCAGCTAAACATAATTTATTACTAGCTGTGACCCGAGTCAGTTTCAGTGGTTTTGTTACATTTTGAGGGTTTTTATTTTTTGTGCGGAACCTCATTTATTTTTCTAAAAGCAAAGTAGCTTATGTTATTCTTAGTAAAATAAACTAGCTATCAGTGAAAGTTTCCTCCAAATCATTAGAACCATTTCGGAGATTGCCCGGAACATACAGACAAACCGACATACAGACAGAAATGTATTAACTTACGTTTTGGTATATAGTTTGGTATATAGTCATATTTGATTGGTAAAAAAAAATAATTCAGTTTTATTTATATGATGTATGTATTTTATTCTTCGTATGTATAGATATGAATAAATCTATATGTATAGTTCCTTCATATCTATACATATGAACACTTCATATGTACAGATTCTATTAAAAAACGTTAGAGAGAATCAATAGACATGATACATTCACGGAAAGAGTTGGGCTTAGGCTTCAATTACGGATACATGGACCGTCGCGCGTCGCGCGTGGCGACGCGGCTCGCACTGAAGTAAAACATATGGCGTTGTATGAGTGCGTTTACGAAGAAGCGATAACGTTTCCATAGAGTTTGCAAGCTGCGAGACGCCACGCTGCACGCGACGCGTAACGTCTTTCATCTCCGAGAACGAGGCCTTATGGAGATGATATTTAATGCTTAAGTTTTTGGAAAGCATAATCATAATTGTAAAACATTAAATTAATTTTTATCTAACTGTTAAAACAGTTCTTGTGTACTGTAGTAATTTCATTAATACAATAATAAACTTTTCCAAAATTACCTGACACTGCAAACACAACCTACTGATTGAAAGAATACCAACAGATTGAAAGGCAGTTCGCCTATATGGTATAAAATTTATTCGCAAAAATGTGCATCATTTGGTTAACAATTTAACTCTCCATACGGCGTCAGCTGTAATTTATTTGCTATTGGACTATCGAGAAAAATTGTTTCCTTTTCTTTATCTAATTGTTGAAATAGTGTTATTGAAAACAATGGGTTTAGAAAGGGGTGATGAATCGAGGTTTATGAGGAATATTTAACTGTTAGTTATAAAATTTCACTCGCTTTAAATACCTATGTAGTGTTTCAAACGACTTGCTTCCTCGTAAAAAGTTTTAGACTCACGTGGATTAAAGTTTCAAATAAAATTATCTTTTGCCCATTATAATATATTGCTGCTTTAACTTTTAATCTAAAATTATAATTTCGATTCGGAAACACCGAAATTAGTAGCTGGATCCTTTTCAGCAACTATTCCTTTTTCTATGAAACAATAGATTTTCGAAAATCACCTTTATTATTAAAAAAATAAGGAATAATGGTAAGTAAGTAATAAATATTGTATTGCAGATCAAGATCAATGATAAATCAAAATGTGTCTTTGTTATCGATTTCTAGTAAAAACTCAAACTTCTCTAACAGGAAATTATACAGTATTAAATATTCATTTCACGGCCATCGGTAACTTACTTTAAATTCTGAATAAAATTTTGTTTATCAAATCATTCTGATTATATTAAACTACTCTTCTTTGTGTGTCATGCGTAAACTCCTCTCCAACGGCTGCTTTTGATAGGTATTTTAGAATCACAATTGAAGACACCAGCTGGTAAATCTCCCACTTCTACTAGTAGATGTACAGATAGATCTCTATTCATAAGCAGAAAAACCAAATCATCATGTTAGACTCTAAATATACAAAAGTCCACAACAGTGCTATTTTCTAGAAACTGCTTGCCTTGCACAACTTCTTTGTAGAATCAGTGGTCAGCTCTGATGTTTCCGAATGGATACGACTTTTGGGCTTTCAAGAAAAGGGCATACTAATTCCTCAAAAGCCGCCCACACATATGCGAGTCTTTTCGTAATGCAGCTGCCCATGCGTTTTTACGCGTACTCAGTCGCGAGGAACAGCTAATTCTGCGTAGCCAGGCCAAAGGCCGGATTAAAATGAGAAACAGCATCGCGCGTGTACTATCAGAGCAGCCACTATCCTTAGTAATGGGGAAAGTTTCCGAACGAGAAATGAAAAAAAATATCAAAATGGCGTAAAGCAAATAAATAGCGGTCGCCCGTGCGAGTCAGCCAAGTATGGCGTGGTCAATTAAATGGACGCGATAAACGAATCGAAGGCGATACTGTCGCAACTGTGACACGACGCCCACGGTAAAATAACGCCACGTTATTTTATTGTACGCTTTACAACGCAACACTGGCATAAAAAGTGTGTCGAATAAGAACACTCTGAAGTCAATTATTTTTCTATAGAATCTATGTATTAGTACATTTTACAAGTAGCCTTATTAATGCCTCATATAAATCATAGTATACTCGTCTAGAACTCAAAAAAAGTAATCGTACAAACATATAGGCGAATGTAACAGTCATCGTCAAAAATGTTCTCTAAGAGGAGTTCGTGGCCTATTCAGTGGTCGGCATTTGAGTCGATCGCTAAGCTAACTATTCATATCCCCACAAACTCATGAGAGGTTTTTGGATATGAAATTATATACATAGAACTTACTGTATAAATTAATTCTAAATAAATACAAAAATAAATAAATAATTAAAGGTGGCGCTACGCTTGCAGTTCTTTTCGTCTGCAGCCGAATTGGGTCGGCGCGTCCAGGTACCAGTACCGTTTTCTCACATAAGATCAGTGAAGTGGCGGCAATGCTGTCACGTCAAGTGATGGTATGGTGTCGAGTTTCGTTCGGTTTGTGGGAGTTGCAATAGCCTAAACCCCTACTTAAAGACCGCCAATGCATCTGCGAGCCTTCTGGTGGGGGCTTCGGTAGTCACGTGATCAACCGCCTGCTCATTTTCCCCTTCTAATAAAAAAACAATAAGAATAAAAAAGAAGGTTTGTATTAAAATCGTATGTATTAAGATTTGTAACATATCACAAGATTTGGCGTGAAGTCAAACATCATAATAAAGGCAAAAATTAATAAAATACCTCACCTAAATTCGTTTATCTTAACCGTGATTCCACGTGACAGACTCTATATGGAAAAATTCCAACCTTGTGTAGGCAAGTAATCAAATCAGCCCTTAAAACGTTAACATTTTTGTTTTTCGCAAGGTTTTACTCTAAAATCAAATTTTGGAAAGCGTAACAATTCACACCGAGTCAGTTTTTACGGCGCTTTTGCCGTCAAAGAGAGAGCTTTTAGCTTATTTTCAAGCGGCTTTGTACAAACGAACTGTTTCCGAGGGAGCCTTGGAAATCTCAACCTCTTTTGTGCTGCGACTGTTTTGTAATCAAACTTTTTAAATTTTAAAGCCTCTAGACTCAGTGGTAAACTACAGATAGATATTGTAGTATTCCCTGATACTCCGTTACTATTATCAAATATTTATTGTAATTATAACTCATCAAATTGGTAAACGGCAAAAATTTGTTATAAATAATGAGGCTATGTTAAAAAGGATGTGTGCAAACTTTGTCGGTGTACCTACGGCGGTCTGGTTAAAAGCTTTTTGGAAGCTCAAACTGTTCAGCGTGACTTACTGTCTGCGTAGTTTAAAATGTTCACTGTCCGTTAAAAGTTCACTGATTTATTTGTCCGTTAAAAGTAAATCCATATCGTATATATTATATTTACAGCTTTAAATATAGGGGACGATTTAGCGTGAAAATATTCAATTTTTACCAACCTCCAAAAGACCGTTTTGAATTAGGTCGTATTATTCATTTGTATATATTGAGATATTCAAGTTATTTCAAATGTTTACAAAAATGAGTTGGTATTTAAAATAAGACTAACTGCTAAAAATCTAGGGGGAACGAATATTGCCTTACCGTACCTTTATAAAGTACCTTACTGGTCTCTGACTGCACTTTTTCGTCGCTCAACTATCGAAGCGTATCAACTATATTAGAAGTAAATAACAAAAATAAATAGGGATAGTAAAATTGTTAACGAAAGTGAGTTACTGTGTAAGGTAAAAGTTTTAAAAAATATGGGGGGGGGGGCGGAGGCGGAACGGGAGGGCACGCCACCTTATAAAGAGTTTACAAGCTTCCTTGTTTGTACGAGGACCAAGAGAACGATTAGGCAGTTGAGGAAACCCGGATGTTCTGTCAGTGGTCTGCGCTAAAATTGCTGGTGTTTTATATCTCACATGATATGGCGGGTAGCTCAGATAAACCCTGTAAATAAAAAAATATTAAATTGTCTATCTTCGATGGATACGTTATTAAATATACAGTTTTATATTTCTCTTAATCTTATTTAAAACTAGCTACCCTCTCAAAAGTATTTTTTTTTTATTTTTTAAGCGTTTGTGCTGCGGTCATCGTTATCCTTACAGTGCCATCTAGTTTGCTTTGGTGTAACCTTTCCACTCGACATCATTGTCTTCTCGTTATGTAGATGCAGCTACACAACCATCAAGCAAGAGCCTCTTCAGATGACAATATAATATGATAATGAAATAAATAAAAAGTTTAGCACACTTACTGCGACATTTCCATGGGACATTGGAATGCATATGCAGGGTCTTTAAAGTATGTTAGAGGATGATAGCGTTTAGGATATCCTCTATAATATTCCCTGAACATCTGGCATGCCTTAACAATAATATGGGAGATATGTTAATACCTTACTTAAATTGCTTGCAAATGTAAGGGACTTCGAATTTGTAAATTTTGTATCCTCCTACAAAACCCATTTATTAATTTATAAGTTTTCTTTCTTTAGAAAAAAAACTTTACATTATCAGACCTAGACCAATTGAAATAGGTTCACACGGGAACTACCAGCTTTCACATAAAAAGAATTATCAAAATCGGTTCAGTGGTAACAAACATAAAATTATTCAGTCAATTGAGAACGTCCTTCTTTTTTTGAAGTTGGTTAAAATGACGGTTTAATCATGATAAAAGACGGATATACATAGACAAATTTTAAAATGGCTTGTTCTCGTAATTAAAAAAGAATGCGATTATTCATGCGTGTGTTCCGATATACACTGCGAGCACTGTAAGCTGTGACGTCATTTTTGTATACTGTAAAGATGTTCCTTTTTCGTTTGCTATAACTGGTTACAGTTTAAAACGCTTACTAGTATACTGAAATCCCAATTCAATTTTTCCATTTTAACTATTTCAATTTTACAAAACCATAATTTTACAAACTCACCATTTGTTAATAATGTAAAAATAATACTATTAAATTTTACTGTTAATTTTTTAACAAGAGCCGCTTTGCTTTTGATTGGTCACGTGATCAAAGTACTGAGATCACTAAAGCTCGAAAGCGCCAGTGCTCACAGTGCAAAAATGGCGGCTAATTATATGACGTCATCTATTTCCAAAGGGTACTGCGGCAGTACTACTGGCAGTGTATAAATCGGAGCCAGACATTGCTCAAACTATTTGTATATTTGTGTCATTGAAGTCCACAAAGTACTACGAAACTTTGTACAGTTACACAAAGTCCCCGGCCACAATACATAATTATTGAAATGATCATTCAAATGAAGTTATGTCTGGATCTGGCATAACGGAAAGATTTTATCATCAACGTCAGCACTGAGCAGTGCTCGTTGTGTATTTCGGAACGACCTTATTCTTTTCTTCGCTAAAATCTAATCCTACTCTTTTTGAGAGGTCAGATAATAAATCAATACAAACTTGATAAAATGTTTCAATCTCCTCCTGTCGTATAGGATCCATAAATATTATATTTTTAACCATGTTTGCAGTAATCAATACAGTTCTTACTATTCGAAATTTAATAATCAATGTAAAGGTATAAAATAAATGTTCATCGAAATTAAAATTCTTGAGGTCGACAATGACGTGACGTACTTATCTTCTTAAATTCATATATCTGACAATTTTTTTTTATAGTCTTTTCTTTTGTAATGGCCATAGTAATTAATATCACCTTTACACTCTCATATGAGTGAACGCGCGCGAGAGGTCGAGGGATGAGCGCGACCAGATGGACAGCAAGGCATTGCGAGACAGATCGTGTACCCCTGTAGACTATCGCACTCTCTTACCATCACCACCCCTCGAGGAAAATATACTGGCAGTTGGATATTTTAATCATGAATGTACATCTATTTTAGTTTATAAGTGTTTATAACACACCAACACTTATAAATAAAGCTGGCGCACCACTAAAGCATAATTTTAATAAGCACGGGTTTGATCACGTAGTGTAGCTAGGGACTGCGCAAAGTTTTATACAAAAATTTGATACTTATTAATGGTATATTTGAACACTAATTACTTGATGACTATATGAAAAACATCATTGAGTGTAGCCGGGGACTAAAGATAATCGTCCATAGTTTAATAAATATTATCTGTAAAGATATTACATTTTATCTATTTTCAACTTGTCAAACACTAAATTTACTCTTCGGTTTTCTCAATTTACTTTTAAGTTTTACGTCTATCGCACGGGAATGGAAAACGTCAAAACAATAATTTTCTCAATTTTGTTTTACCATTTTCTTGTAATGATAATAAATTCAGTACTTAGACTTTCTAACGTTAATTTGTAATTAAGTCACAAGCGGATTCAATTAAACTTTTATAAATAGAACTCGGAAAGTAGTTCATTAGTCTTTGTTATTTTTGGTAAACTATTTTTGTCCGCTCTAGATTCGTGATTCGGTGCATATATTTTGACATCTAGGAAATAATGTCTTCCTGCAAGGTGAGCTGCTTGTTTAATTGCTTATTAAGGTGCAATTTGAAATGACACTAATGTTTTTAGCTCACGTTATTCTTTACATGTTATAGCGTTTCTACTAATTTACATATCCTACACATGTTCTTGTGAACAGTAGTTTAGTCTTATGTTGTTAAATATTACACTATTTACTATTTTAAATACCTTTCTTAACGAATAAACATGCATGTAGCGATCTAAACATATCAATAATGCGTCCAATTAGATAAATATCGTTAGTGTTTTATAGTACTATAATGTGGATGCAGAAGAGTATTAGCTTAAAAGTGAACAGCTATAATTAATTATAAGTAATCTTTAGAAAATATTTAAAACCATTACCTGATTAAGGTTACCTTATAAAATATAATAAAAATAAAAATGGGACCCTAGAAATATGTATAATAAAATAAATATTTACATTTCATATTTACTAAAAAAGCTAAGCCAAACCTAATCATACCAGTTTAACCCATTAAATTAATACTCGAAATAAATACTTATATCTAAACTACAAATTATTGATTGGTGTTGATAAAATTCTTTATCTCCCTGCCACTTATCAAGGTGTGTAGTTTAATAGTTTTCTTGGGTAATAAAAACTAGCTTATGCCTTGTGGTTTTACATGCATAGAATATACTTTCTATCCTCACTACTTACCTTATAGTAATTTAACTCTTTATTTTTATTTTATTTAAGAGTAAGCCAACATTTACACGTTAACTTAATTCTAAAGTTAAAACATTTCTCATTTAAAATAGTAATATTATATAAAACACAGGCTAAGTTAGCGTTAGCATGCAAATGTACTTATATGGAAGGGTTCCGTATCAGATACACGATATGAGTATTTGTTAAATGACTTCAATAGTAGACTATAAATTTTTACAGAAACAGAATGAGAAAACCTGTCTAATGAAACGAACCTTCTAAAATTTGAATTGAAAATAGACCTTTTGACCGACATTTCAAGTTCAAATGGCCTTTAATTCACACCATATGACTATATTTGTCATTGTTCCACAAGTTACCGTAGCACATTTAGGGAGTTATGGGATCACTACTTTGACGCACAGGTTCGAATCTCAGGTTACAACTTTTTTTTGCTTTATATTTTTTATGTACTTATTTATACATATTCAGATATTTTTTTTTATTCTGTCAATGATGCTACATGCCATATATTTATATACATGCCTACGAGATACATTTTCTTATATTTCAATTTCAGAAATCTAGGACGCAATAAAAGTAGTCCATCTAGCTTTTCTTTAAACATTATGTTGCTGGATACAAAGTTCATATTAAAATCTGGACAGGTTACTTAGCGGTGGTTTGGCGACGTCGCCAAATTAGAAGTGTAGCCATGACTACTACTGGCTACTCCATTGGCAACCGTATTTATCCATGGCTATGTAGCTAAACACGTCGCCATGGCCTCTCGGTGAGGTGGGGCTCTAAAGGCATTTGAATGGTAACCATATACTGCTAAAAAAAAGCTGGCTGGTATAAAATGTTCCCAAAGTAAAATATCGTAAATTACAGATTTATATACAAGTTGGGGAAAACATGTACATTTCTTTTTTAATTTGTTTGTTTATAAAAAATTATGTGATTGACCTTGAAAAGACATAAGTTTCTAAAGTGTATATTTTTTTATAACAACCTATTAGAGATAGCGCCTCATTTGTAGTACTCTTGGTCTGCAGTCGAATTATGCCGGAACGTCCGGAAACCAGTACCTCTTTCTCACATAAGATCGGTGTGAAGTGGCTACAATGCTGCCATGGTATTGTTGTCGCATTTTGTTCGTTTTATGAGACTTCCCAGTGGCCTTAAATTATCATTAAAGGCTGGCAATGCATCTGATAGCCTCCTGGTCGTACATATCTCATTGGGCGTCGGTAGCCTCTAGGTGAACCGCTTGGTGGCTGTAACATAAAAAAAAAAAAACAAGAATATGAAAAAGGTTTTTATTTCTCAGTTTAAATTACTAATGAAATTATCAAAAGTTCATAAGTTTATAACAATTAGTTAGCACTAATTAACATGTCTTGTTAATATTTACTCTTATCTTATAGTAATGTTTTGCAGAAGTAATAATAATTAATGATAAAAAAAATTAAAGACTATGCTCAATACTTATTACGATTAAAGTACATATGTGCACAATAAAATTTGTAAATTGATTCATCATTATCAAATAGGCATGAGTCATTGAAAAGAGTATTGTCCTCTTTACGCTTGAATTGCAGACATGTACTTATAGCTGTCACACCTCATTTGTTGACAATGCCTTTTGATAATAGATGCAGTGACGAAAAGGGCAAAATTTGTAGGGTAACCTGGGTTATATATTTTGTTTATGGAAGTATGGAGCCACACTCCAGACACATTCAGACTTAATTGGTTTAACCTTCATTGTCAATATGGAATGTGTTCTTCTTCCTAGCGTTATCACCGTCAAGTACCTAGATCTGCTTAGAATGCCGAGGATTTGGCTGTCGGGAGTGTTAAGATGACTGATTGCCGTCTGGCGTGATCTTCGGAACTCCCAGGATCTCTGCAACCTCATGATTAATATAATTCTAATATTAATCGGGTCCCCAGTTTACGTGCCTTCCAAAACACGAAGGAGATCGAATGTCAAATATATACAGCCACATCCTCTGCATCCTATGCGGATCCTGTTATTAACCCGGATAATGGTAGGAAGAAGATTCTTTATCTTACATAATGTATGTCTATATAATTAAAAATGAGTTTTGCAAAGCGCAAAACTCTAGTACGGCTCGACCAATTGGGTAATTTGTTTTCGTATGTTCCTTAGGTGTACACTGAAAGTTTTAATAATGAGAAAAAAAAATGAAAATTGACTTTTGACAAATCAAAGCCTTTTTTTCTGATTGTGTAATGATGTTGGTCAGAATGACCTTCACAGCGTCAAAGGGCGGGGGGTTTGGGGCGAGCCGAGGCTCAGCCGTTCGAGGCTGGGGCTTCCGATTGAGAGTCGGAACTCCGCGGGTGCCTCCTGTGAGGTCGTTCGTGGAGGACCTAAATTTAGTCGACCCCATACTGGAACTTGAGCTAGAAGTGTCTCGACATCAGACACAACATTTTTACGAGTCCTCAAAATACTGGCCCGGTCGATGTAAAGGGTATCTCGAATTGTGTCATCTGCATAGCAATGAATACCGCTCGTTTGCAGCAAGTCATTAATATAAAGAGGAAACAAAGTTGGAGAAATCACACGGCCTTATGGGCCACCAGCATTGACAAATTTGGGGCCTGAGCTTGCATCGACGACAGCAACATCTATCAAAATATTGTATAGTCGATCAAGAAAGTGCTTTACCATTTCGGATGACAGTTCCTAGTTAAAGAAAATTTTGCTAAGGGTTATAGTTAGAAATTAACTTAATGCATAATATGCAAAAATAAGCTTTTTAAGTGCTTGACGTGCAAACGACATTCGACCTTAGCGTGGCAAACCAATTTCTAAGTCGAGTATACATAGTTATAGCTGCTGTATTGCTGGCATATTATAGTAGTCGTTGCCCTAGCGCGGACATTTTCATCCTAAATACATTCGACTCGTCGACTTCGAACGGTTCGAAATGTTTGTGCTGGGCCTCTGATCAACAGGGAAATGATACAATGTCGTAAGTCCATACAGTAAAATAAATAGCAATGACTTAGTGTGTAAGCTCTAATAATTCGTTTAAATAAACGATAATCACTAAGGTAAGCCATAATTTAGAGATGTTTGTATTATTTTTAGCGCTTCGTGACCCACAAACAACAAATACCTGCTTAGCGGTTCATCGAAACTGGGTGCAAAGTTTTTGTCACGGATTCGATTATATAACGGTACGAACGTGATAATAAAAGTGGCCAAGAGCGTGTCAAGACACGCTTACATAGAATGGTTCCGTATCTGATACGCGATAACGGTATTTCCTAAATAAGTTCAAAAATTGCTGTCCGATTTCGCTGAAAATAATTTTCATAATGAGTTTTTATCCATATGCTATCAGCATTTGAAATTTCAAGTCTCTACATATAATTATCTGGAAATCCTAGGGGGACCACCTTGCGAGCGGACAGACGGACGGATAGAGCGAAACTTATAGGTTCCTTATAGGACAACGAAGCCTTAAAAAAAATTATGCTTAATTTTCTTAATAGTTTCTAGACAGCAAAGATGTTATTTAAAGATTGCTAATGTCTTTTTCTATGTAAATATAACAGGAGTCACAGATGAGATCTGTGTTAGAAAAAGGCTGCATCAAAGGTGAATAAAATTCAGATAGTACTTATACTATGAATGTTTACAATCTGTATAAGAGTGTGTTCTGTCCGTATGTCAAAAAATAATGCATTTTATATGCTGCTGTTCAACAAAACAAATACACTATTCAAGTCCTGGAACCAAGTTACTCAGAATTACAGAACACATTTCTACTACATTGAAATTACTGGTTTGAGCTATTCATAAATGCAAAGAAAATTAAATTCCAGTTTGGCTGGCCCGTTGGCGCAGTGGGCAGTGACCCTGCCTTCTGCTCCGGGGGTCGTGGGTTCGATTCCCACCTC
>JANCMC010049405.1:0-21168 GCA_024363005.1 Charaxes varanes | reverse complement strand
TCCAGCGTGCTCTAGCAGTTCTCTTTATATCATCTTCCCATCGGGTCAGAGGTCTCCCTACAACTCTTTTACCTTGTCGTCCTTTCCACAGACAAACTGTTTTGGACCAACGCTGGTCTGGTAGTCTCGTAGCATGACCTGCCCACTTCCATTTAAGTTTCTGAGCATAACTCACAATAATAGTGGCCAATTATACTGTGTTTCCTGCAATAGGATTTTCCTCACAAAATCTGGCTGTACAAGCCACATTCGAGGCTCTTAGAAGACAAAAATTAAAAATAAATAAAAAATAAAAAGAGCAAAAGCAGACGTTCCGCCATTGTCGGATACGACGTGGAAGACATCACTTCATTGTCATATTATTCAGATTAGAATTTGTTTGCGCGACCTCCTTTTTAGGGTTCCGTAGTACTACAAAGAACCTTTAAAATTTCTCTCCGGCAGTCTGTCTGTTTGCCCGTAAGGTGGTCCCCCCCTAATATTTCCAAACTATTAGACGTAGAGACTTGAAATTTTCCGTGTTGATAGAACAAGCTAAAAACTCATTAGGAAAATTATTTTGATCGAAATTGGACAACAACTTTTGAAGTTATTTAACAAATACGTTTATAGCGTATCAGATACGGGACCCTTCTAAATAAGCGCGTCTTGAGACGCACCTGGCAATTTTTTTAATAAGGCATTTGGCATCTAGATGTCCAAAAAGATGCCTTTCAAAATTTGCAACAGCTTTATCAAAAGAGCTGCGCCGTTCAGGTCTCTGTTTCGACGGGGAATGGCGAATACGATAATATTAATAATGGGATTGTTTTCTCCATCATTACCGAAGAGTTATCGATAGTTTTATTGTTTTTCCTGCGACGATAAAGGTCTCAATTTACCGTATTTTTTTCTATATTTGACATTCATATTGGATTTCTTCTCGTTACAAACGAACCGGTTTCACGGAACGTGTATCAACGTCTGTACATTACTTACTTTTCCCGCTGCTTCGCTGCCGGATAATGTATTATTTTATGCTTCGCTACGGGTACTTTGAACCGACTTCAAAAAGGGAGGAGGTTCTGAATTCGATTGTATTTTTGTTAGTTACATCTGATCTTTTGACTTGTTGAACTGATTTTTAATGAGACGATTCAATAGTTATATTTATAAATATGGTGCTTCCCATTATATATACAACAAGGGGCAAACTAGCAGCTGGTACTCGCCTCAGTGACTACCGACGCTCATAGATAACAACAGCACCGGAGGGCTCGCAGATGCGTTGCCGGCCTTTGAGAAATGAGAATGCTCATTTCTTGAAGGTCCCTAAGTCGTATCCCCTAGTCGTATATTTGTTAAATAACTTCAAAACTTGTTGTCTCATTTCGCTCTAAATAATTATCCTAACGAGGTTTTACCATAAACTTTCATTATTGAAAATTTCAAGTCCCTAAATCTAATAACTTGGAAATCCGACCACCTTGTTGGCGGACAGACGTACGGACAGAACGCAAATATAAGGGTTCCTTTTATGAATAGGGAACCCTAAAACAATCCAAGCGTACATCCATGCAACCATATGTACAAACTTTCGCGTTTATAATATTAGTGGAATGTATTTCTTTATATTGCCTTTCGATTTTAGTTAAAGTTGAAATGAAAAACAAGTGCAGGACCATCTATCACTATTATTGGTATATCGGACCCAGATAGCTCAAAGTGTTTGTACATTTTTTTCCTTGAAGACTACAAAGTACTACAAATTTTGCGCAGCTACACAAAGTCCCTGGCCACACTACATGATCATTGAAATGATCAGTCAAATGAAGCTGTCTGGCTCCGGCGTTATACTTATAAGATGGTTCAACAGCAATCGTCCTGGGAATTAAAACAATTGAGCAGTTCTGTGGGTTTTATTAGATATCAAGGAGCTGGATGGGATTATCCAGACTATCTCCTCGGTCTGTATGAGACTTTTAATGTACGGGCTATTTTAAGCATCTTAAGTGGCTTCTTGTCTCCACTTGAAGAATGCAATGAAAATGCAAATATAATGCTCAAAACCCAAGTGATCGCGGTCAAAGTGTATCGGACGAAGCTAAAAGCGAAATGTATAGTCGACCAAGAAATTGTTTTAGCTACGCTAAGGTCGAATGTCGTTTGCACGTCAATTTGTTAAAAGGCTCATTTTTACTTGTTATGTGCATTACTTTAAATTCTAACAAAAATTTCTTTAAGTAGGAGCTGAGCTCCACTATGACATTCGGGAGATATCTTTAAATAAATTTAATGCTTCCATAAAACGTAAGCTCATTCAAAAATCCTACTATAATGTAAAGGATTATTTGAATCATGATAATGCTTGGGAATAAAGGCTCTAACCAAATCTGAATTATTGCGATAGCAAAAAAAAATACCCGACTGAGTTTGTTGCGGCCTCTTCTCAGTGCAGACCGCGAGGAACCCTTGTAAACTTAGCTTTTAAGACTTAAATTTTATCACAAAATTTTTAAATGACAAAAAAAAATCATATGACTTTCATAAGAGCTTATAAAAGAGTCTATATAAATAAAAGATTTTGACTTTGACTTTGTCATCCAAAATGGTAAAGCACTTTCTTGGTCGACTGTACATTCTATAGCATTACAAGCGGGGGAATACCGCATACGTTAATAACAGTGACCTTCGTTTTTATTCGTTGTGGCATTGCAACAAACACGACTCGAGAATCATGCTCAGTACGATACGAATTTGAAATTCATGTACCTATTTTAAAAATCCTCGTCATTTACATCTGTATAGATTCTTTTCCAGGATTTATTTACATTTATCGATGTTTCATTAATAAAAGAGACTGTTCTCTGCGACGGCGTTCTCATAAAAGTTCATACACACTTGCGAGAACCCTCAAACCTACTTAATCCCACCCTGTCGCGTAATACGTTTTCAGCGGACGTCTACTACCTACGTCGGACGTCACGTGGTTTTCGAAATTTCGTAATAAGTAGTATTTTTGTTTTTTTTTTTATATAAAGAATATTAGGAATACTTTTTAGGTATGTCTAATATTCCCCTTTTCCCCTCCTACTAAGCTTAAATTTGAAGGTACTTACGATAAATACGTTTGGCGCGCGTCAGGTACGGAACCCTTCTATGTGGGCGTGTGACACGCTCTTGGACACTTTTAGGGTACATTACACTGCTAAATGTTATTAGATGTTTCCCTCGACGTCGTACGCTTAAAATTGCGAGTATTCGGACTCAACATTTTAAAGATAAAGATGGTTTTTTACTGATTATATATTATATTTGGCGTGGCAACATTCTAAAAATCTATGAACGCCGGCCGCTCGCACGAAAACGTGTCACGTTCCGCCATAGCCGAGCGTGTTAGTGAAAGCGCGGAACAGGCTATACAGAGGCACGACCGGTATAAGTGTTCGGCGATACGTAAAATTATCGCCCGTTAGCCGACTTTGCAGACGAACAATGTTTTTTTTGTCTGACAGGGTCACACGGTGTATAACAAATGCCAGCAACAGACACCGCAGCCGGCGCTGCAGCAGGCCGCCTCGCCGATGCAGCAGCCGTGCAGCGTGCAGCAGAGCGTGCAACAGCATCAGGTTATATATCGGCCATACACTCATTATGACAATAGCGTAAAGAAAGAGACGACGCTATACTAAGAAAAGAGATACAGTATAGGCGTATGCACCCGCTTTAATCAAAGGAGACAATGCTACGACTGTACTACTACGAATGTATTAGAAACGTGCAAAGAAAGCAACTAGGACAATATAACTTAGTTGGGCAACTTGTTTTTTTTTTTAAGTAACCGCAATCACAGTGACATAGTCATGATTTCCCGATCCTCTATTAATAAAATACTACACGTTCGCAATTTGAACTTGCCTAAAACACCTTCCCAAGAATGAGTTACGAGCTCTTGGACTATTCGCTTCCAGGTGCAGCAGATGGCGGCAGCGGCGGCCGCGCAGCAGGCGTTGCAGCAGCAGGGTATAAAAATTAATGTGAGAATACTTACAGATGGTTACGTACGTCAGGACAGGCAAACTTTTGTAATAAGCATCATTATTTGTCATGTCCTCTACTATATTTTGAACAAGCTTGTCTCCTTTGTTCAGACCACGTAAATATGCGACCGTTGTTATAGCTTCCTGTAAAATGCAATTGCAAATGTTTAATTGACACTTCCTTTTACAGTTTGGCACTGGTTATTGTGTTATTCTGCACGAGTCTAAGTACATTTTAAAAATCAATTTGACCGGAGCGTGCATAATATTCATATCTTGTACTTCCTTGTAATTTACTTTATTTAAACCGTTATTCCGTGTCGGGATATATTTTTTATGAAAATAATGTACTATCCCATTGGGTCGAAGAGAGAAACGTCCTTCAAGTTTCTTCCACTTATGAATAAATATAAAAGCGTATATCACGAAAACTAGAAAATTGCTGTACAAAGATGAAATTTGGTGGAGCGGTAGTTAGCAGACATCCGCTAGCAACGGATTTTTCGATGACGCCAAATTAAGGAAGTTTAAGGGCACTCGCAAATCTAAAGCGAAATATTTACGAGAAAATGAGCCCTTACGGGACGCTTGGCCGATATTTACATTTTTGTGAGACTTCCCGGTGGCCTAAACTCGTCATTAAAGGCCGGCAATGCATCTGCTAGCCTTCTGGTCGTGCAGATGTCCATTGGCGTCGGTAGACACTTAGATGCCTACCTCCTGCTCGTTTGCCCCTTGTAACATAAAAAAGTCCTTATAAGACTCTCCTACTGCGGTATTTGAACTTATATTCTTGGTAAGCCAGGATTTACAGCTTATATGACAGAAACGCCAATGACGGGGTATAATAAATATATTAATGTTATCAGGTAACGAAAGCGTCCACGTGCAATGCGGTTTTAAACCGCACGCGATAACCAAATATTTCTCCCATAATTCCAAAATTATTGAAAGTCATAATTTTCAATATTAAGAGGCTTTTAACATTACACTAATGGAGCATTAATGTAATGAAAGTTGTAAATTTAACGTGTTAAAAATTAGCTTTTATTTTCAGACATTTATGAACCTTTAGGATATTCCTTATCTTTTAGTGTAAACCCTGAGGATTTACTGTTTATAAAAGCTTGAAATAAATTTATATTTTTAATGCGATCGCGTCAGAGCTTTAGCTGGTTAAACTTAAGGTAACGAGACAAAATAAGAGTAAGATTGAAAAAGAACTTTGCTGAGCAGTGGAATAGAAATGATTATGAAAACCTTAACGAGACTATTAAGTATTAAAAATACCCTTCTTATAAAATACAATACGAACAATTGAGACAAAATGCGAATCCATACTCCTGTCTTTCTAATTAGAGGTATAGCCACGCTTGCAGTCCTTTTGGTCTGCAGCCGAATTGGCCGGCTCATCGTTATTAAAATCCATTCAGTAGTTTTATCACGAAAGAGCGTCAAACATACATCCAGATATATATACATCCATACATCCATATGTACAAACTTCCACGTCTATAATATTAGTAGAAATATTTGGCTTATTATAAAACAAAGTAAATAAATCCACTCGTTGGGACAATATGTGTCTTCATTAGACAAGCTTAGAATTTTCATTATTTACAGACACAAAGGCCCTAACTAAGCTAAGTAAGTAGAATTACGTGTAAATTGGTATTCGTCAGGTAGAGATCCCAGTTCAAATTTAAATGAGGTAAAATTCGGTCAGAGGTTGCAAAGGGCATGTCAAATCGCGTGCACGTTTTACAGAACTTTACCAAATCATGTTGGATTAAACAGTTTTTCGAATATTTTAGACTAGCGTTGTACCCGCGAGTTCATACGCGTAAAATGAGGTAAAAAAAAAGTAGATTCAATTTCAGCGTGATGATATATAATATTTCAAATCGTGTCAGTAGTTCCTCAGATTAGCGCGTTCAAGTAAACAAACAAACAAACTCTTCAGCTTTATATATTAGTTTATATATCTCTCTCGGACTATCTCTCTCTACTAGCTCTTCTACCTCTGTGTCACATAAGATCGGCACGATGTGGCGGCAATGCTGTCAAGTGATTATAGAATATAGTTTTTGTAGTAACTGGTAACAACCAGTTAAATGAACCTATTAAAAAAAATCTAATTGACACACGCTCACCCGGTCGCAGCCAGAGGAACTTAACTTAGCGATCGACTCAAATGCCGACCACCGATTAGGCCACGACCTCCTCGAATTTGAAATAAAAAACCATTATGGAAATTGGACGGGAAAGGAAAAGGAAATGGGAACAGGGACAATATTATAGGATAAGAATGTAGTAAATAGTAAGTAACCCAACGTCCGGGCAGGAAAGCGCCTGCTGAATCCGCTAGTACATAAATAATATTAAAAATAACCTTCTCAAAGATTGTCCCTATGATATTTATTCCAAGGTTTTTTTTTTATTTTAGGCCCATACATAATGGGTTGGTTTTCAAACGTCAAAGGAAGAAAGCCATGCCTTCTATTGGGTGGAATGTTCCTGGTCATATCATATGCTACTTTAGCAGCAACCAGAAATTTGGCTATGTTGTACTGTGGCAGAGTGTTCTCCGGCATTGGCACTGGCATAATTGGTGTTATGAACTTAGTATATGTGGGCGAAATTGCGTTAGTATGTTCAAATTTGTTTAGCCTTATCTCTAAGATTATCTTTTTGTGTTACTGTGTGGAAATTCCCTGCATTTAAATTGCCTGTAGTTCTTGCAGACGATAAAATCTGTTTGTCTAATTATGTGCGTATATAAAATGTTACTTGTAAATTTAAAATTCTTATCATTAGGTTAATCAACGTTAAATTCTATGATTGGTTAATTGAGTCAAACTTTTATAGTGTTAAGGAGTTCTTCGTTTAACATAGTATTAAAGTAGGAGAAAACATTTGTACGCTCACAATTGTGAGCAAAACATGTATGAACTTAATTTACAATTTTAACACCTTTAAATGTATACCATGTTTTTACGCAAATAAAATATTATTATTAATAAAGCATGCAAGCAAGCAAAAGACCATCTGATGAAAACGTATAAATACTTGACCTAACGAATGACCTCACCAAAAACGGTTACAAAACCAGCTTAAACGCGGTAGAGGTAGGAGCGACGGGTATACCAGCAGCATCCCTGTATACCCTACTAAAAGATCTTGGTTTGTTAAGAACTATAAATTTCTAATTAGCGGACGATGACGGATTATATAGAAGGGCATCTAAAGTATACTAGTAGGATCATACTAGATTTGGCTAGACAGAGGTGAAGGTTCATTAATGGCCACTAGAAGGAGCGCTTTTAAACCAACCACTGGATCACAAGGCACTGACATGGTTCCTTCCTCTGCAAAGCGATGGACCCGGTACCCCTACGGTGAATCCATGGAATGCTAAGAAATTCGTCACGTCTCGTTGCTCAGTAATCTGATTTGTCCTATAATACTTCTTTCTCTAGTTAAGTAGCTATTGTACAAGTTCTTAGTGGTATGCTGCTTTCTCCTCCAGTGACTTCCACAGAGCTCTATTTTGTGATGAAGATATCGAACGGCTTCCCGCAACCCGAACTTTATCGTCAGGCCACCGAGTAGGGTATTTTGACAGAAATAAGCTGATTTATTTTGAATAAGGCTATATCGTCAAACAACATGTCATTACCATGGTATTGTATCATCAGCATCCACTATAGCTGCAAACTGTTTGAGTGAAGATTCAAGCGCCTTAACATTAGGTATTAATTTGTACACGATGCTCGACCAAGCTCTGAAAGTACATGATAAAATGTTACACAAATTTTTCTCTGAAAGGGCAAAAAAAAAATCAAAATATTTATTTAAACACTTTAATTATCTTTTTTAGGACTGTCACAAGTGGAATCCATACTGCAATCTCCCTATAACACGGTAGATTTATTCGGCGTTATAGGAAAATACGTCGTATGATTATTCTAAAAAAAACCTCACTTTTACGACCCCGAATGTGCATAATATAATGTTATATATTTTACAATATTATAGAATAATATTAATGTGTTATAAGAGAAGCATGTTATAAGGGGGATTACATTAACTTTACCATATTAAAAAATGGCATATATATTCTCAATATATTTAAGAGGAGTTGTACTTTATATTGTTTGACCTGGACATAGATAGCAAATTGATCCCTTATTAGTCACATGTAACATTGATAACCTCTATATATGAATGCTACTTTACAATGCTGTTAGAAAATCTCTTGCTTGACCGTTTGACACACTACAGTTTTTATAAACAAATTGTCATAATTAGCATTTATTTATTTTACAATTTATATATATTATACATAATAAATATAAAATATGTAACAGAAAATTTTGTGAACAAAGGTTGCCTTATCTCTTAAAAGAGATTTCTTCCAGAAACAAGTTTGTGCTTTGATGTTATAGTACATTTGCTGTATGCCTTCGTTTTTAACAAACAGCAAGCCTATATGGTAACACAGGGCAAAAATCCTCTATTCACTGACGTCTCTGCAAGAAACTCTGAAGTAGCACCAGCAGATTCTCATGTTCTGTCAAGAGTTGGGCTGGTTGGAGTAAATGCTAACCAGCTCCTTATGCACAATATTCGCCCTACTGCGACTAAGTGTTGAAAAAACAAACAGCAAAGAAGCTATATAGTCGAGTAATTAGAGATTCCTGTATGATGTACAAGCTGGTACCCAAAACTTAATCAGCATAAAATTAGGTGAAATTTTAATGGATTGAATTTTTTGTCCTCAATTCTTCAACCACTATAAAGGAAGCCTACAACCAAAAAGGTATCTGCTTCTGAAATTGGTTTTACTGTTTCAAAGAATGCCCGCAAAACAAAATAGACAAAACATCCTAAATCGTTTTTATTTTTTATTATAACTAGGTAGTATATAAGATAGATAAAAGTTTTGAGAACCCTTACACCACCTTAATCCGGCCCTGGCGCCAAATCCGTTCATAGCGGACACCTACGAACGAAAACTACCTCTCTGCCATTTTCTTCCTTGTATAACCTGCAGTTTTCCAGATTTTGTGGTAGTTCTATTCTTTTTAAAATATAGACTATAAAAGATCTAAGACCCATCTTATGATACCTTATGTTGGCAAGTCTAGAATAAGAGAGGAGGTCGTGGCCTAATCAGTGGTCGGCATTTGAGTTGATCGCTAAGTTAAGTTGCTCTGGCTGCGACCGGGTGCGTACCAACGGCGACGCCATCGGTCGAGTCAGTGTGCCACTGTACGCCTACCAACCCGCAATAGACAAGCGTGGTAGGTTATTAGTTTAATCTCTTACCCTCAATGACAGACATTAAAACAAAATTCAATAAAAATGTCAACTTCTTTATCTATACGTATTTGAACACTCTATTTCAAAAAGAGAATAAAATATTATTTAAAGCCCAAAAATTATCAGTCTCATTGTTAATTGTACATTTTAATTCTAAAAAATAGTTATCTTAATTTATTTCGAGGGTCGCCTAAAGACATATTTTAAGTTGTATTAATCTTAAGAGTGTACTTAAATTATAAAATGAAGTAATTGTTACATTACCATAAAACTATAATTATTGTAAAATAAACATTAAAATTATCACGTTTAGGGCCACTTTCACAATCTGCAAGTAAAGCGTCGAAACGGCTGGTCATCATTAATAAATGCTCAATGTTTTTTGTTACTTTAAAGTTAAGTGATGATATTCTTTGGAAGAGGGTCTTGATCTGCAAACTAACGAAATCTTGTATTTTGTACACAGTACAAAATACAAGATTTCGTTAGAATCGATTATAAAATTACAAGGAAAATACCAAAAAAAGATGAGTTTTTTCAAATAGGCCTTAATAAGCCCGTACATTTATAAATACAATTTTTATTGAAATTAAGTGACAGACTTGTCTTTTGGATATATTTTTTTCGATATCTAAGATCACTCGGCTAATCCTAGAGCTGTTAACCAGAAATTTATTTCCATTGGTAACTATACAGAAGGTTGCTAAGTTGGAAAACCGGTTCTGGGTTTTCTATAACATAACCAGCAATTATCTAATCGACACGTCACTTCCGGTCGTGGAACTGGCCCTAAAGCTTTGATCAAACACGGAAGGCGCCATGCAGACATATTTTTTCTTTTTTTTTTCATGCAGACACGTTAAATAACCTTACACTCTTCTGTATAGCGCGAGCTAGCAATGTGGAGTATGGAGGCAGGGGTGAGTTGTCATCTAACCACTGTTAGTTCCCGCGGCAGCAGATGTGGACAGTATAATGTATCAGATGGGTTAATCGGGGAGTTTATCTGCCAGTACAGTTCCACACCCAATATTCTTATCAGCCCAAACAAAATTGAGTTGAGTTTATTTTTTGTTTTACTTTTTGGGGTCTTTGTAGATTTATATTTAATTTTTTTTTCCAAATAAAAAAATTAATGAATTCTTTATTTGTACAATTGAAATGGAAAAAACATGCCCTATTTTAAATGATTCTTGAAAGCTTTCTTTGCCTGAAAAACTTAATGGTGTGTAAAATTTTATTATTTATTAAAGTTTTTTTAAGTTTCACTACTGGTTATACGTAGAGTTGCTTAATTTTGTTTAAATCTACTATGTGTGTGTCACATTATATTTTTAAATCACTCAAATACGTGTGACATTAAAATGCTTTTTAGATAAACAATATTACAGAACTAGATAGTTACAAAACCTTTAATAGTTTTGAGTATTTTTTTTATTGTTTTAAATTAGAAATATTAAAAAAAAAATACAAGTTATTGTTCTCACCTCTTTTTTGTCCTTATTTCTATCAATATCTTTTTTAAGATATATTAAGACATCAAGAGACTCTGGCCTCGTAGTATCGTAGACCATGACAAATCCCTCTGCAAAGCCAAGGTAATGTCTCTGCAACACTTGGTTGGCCGTCAGCTGCATGGTTGGTGACTGTGGTGGCCCTACAGCAAAAAAAATTGTATATGTACTGTTAAAGTGCTTGTTCCCTTCATTATATAATAATTTTTGAAATGATAACTTTTTATGGCGTGGTAAACCACTTCGTTAACGTGTAACGCATGTGGCATGGCTCCTCCAAATTATCACTTCTGTGGGCCACCTGAGACGCCCATATTGTTTTTTTTAAAGAATTTTTCTTTATACAATTAACAGTTACATTTATTACAATTGAGTTAAAGCACTAATTTCTTTGCTAGTTAAAAAATGTGATACAGGAAATGTGCATTCCACTAGATTGATATACAAAAAATAGTAAATTTGGTATGTCTTAACTGATACAACTTTGGGACTATCAAGAAAGGAGCATATTCATTCCTCTGAGGCCTCTGGATTTCCGGTTGTACATAAGCATCAGTAGTCACGAAAATGAATGTAACCTGGCCATTTGCCCCATGTTATATAAAAAAAAGGAACACTTTTTATATATCTAACCCCTCACTAAGTTTAAATTAATAGCTTGTGTTAGGAGTTGGTTTGACAATACCCCAGCAGTTTTGGGGTTTAAACCATGTACCTTACGGGTTTCAGTAGATCTCTTCAACCATTGAACTATTGACGCTCCTTAATAATATTATTATATTTTAACTTTCTTTATATATTATAATAGTCTAAAAGTATCTATTAAATTCACACAATATTTTATTAAAGGTGTCTGACAACTTTTTTATTAGTTTTAAATATTCCTGAACTTATATATATAGAAGAAATAAAATTAAAGTGTCAATTTGTAACATCAAAACTATTTTCTTTTTTAATAATTGCATATGACTATATATATGACACCTATAAAAAAAACAAAGTTAAAATATTTTTTTCCAGTCTGTTTGTACCAGGACAGCTCCAAAATGGCTGGACCAATTTTAATAGGACTTCATCTGGCATATAGCTGATGTTACAAATGAAGGAATAACATTGTCTAATTTAATTTCTATCAGCAGTTGCCAACTCATGTCCTGCAGACCGAATGTGGCCCCCTTCCCAGTCTTTGTAGCCAGCGACTGTTTTGTAAGTAGCAATCTAATTCTTATAAAAAGATAATAATTAACATTACACTAACACGAATGTTTGTTGTAGTGTACTAAAATTTAGCATATTTAATATCGTTAATAATATCTGCTATATAAATAGATAAGTAGACACCTATTTCCAAATAATTATAATAATAAGTGTGGCTAATAAGTGTGGCCCGCCTACATCTAACTTCTTAACAATGTGGCCCACCTACATGTCATTTTTTAACAACATGGCCCTTGCCTGCCAAAAGGTTGCCAACCTCTATATAATGTAGTAAATTGTAAGTAACCCAATGTTCGGGCAGGACAACGTCTGCCGGGTCCGCTAGTTGAAAAACTAGCGGCAGACGTTTATATTTCTATAAAAAATACTCATAATATGTTTCATCATCATATTATTATTATTATTTTTATATTATTAAGCATATTATATAATCGATTAACATTTTACAATATATGCCTAATAATTTACAACACAATATATATACGGACTTTATATTTAATAACAAAAAAATATGTTTGTTTGAAAAACTGTAAAATTTTTCTTTTTTTTTATTAAAGAATATTAGGAATACTGTTTAGGTATGTCTAATATTTCCTTTTTCCTCTCCTACTAAGCTTAAATTAAAAGCTTGTATTAGGAGTGGATGCGACAAGCCAGTGCCAGCCAGGCGGTGGGGTTTGAACCGGGCACCTTGCGGTCCATACCTTACACCGTTGAGCTATTGATGCTCTAATTTATCTATAACCCGGTTGCAGCATGAGCTACTTAACTTATCGATCGGCTCGAATGCCGACCACTGACTGCCACGAACTCCTCGAAACAAACTTATATCTCTTATGAAAATTATCTATACTTAATATTATAAATGTGAAAGTACCTCTGTTTTACATTTTCACACCTAAACTGCTGAGCCAATTTTGATGAATCTCGGTGTAGGAATAGTCTTAGAGTCGGACTACTTTTTGTTTCTAAAATGAAACTGAGCTGAATGTGTGTACTGTATAATAATGTAATTTGCTGTGTGTAATATTAGCTGTAGATACCTGTATATTTTAATTAAAATCTCATCAATTTATTACGTATTCCGAAAATTTCATTAAAAAAAAAACAGTAAGACAGATATAAAATTTGAAAGATTGTTTGGATAAAAACAAACTTATTATTTACAAAAACATTTCCCTTAAAAAAAACAGTTATACAACAAAAAGATACTTAGAAGATTCATAGGCATAGATAAACGCAACGACATTCTGATGAAAGTTTCATAAGTTACGCGATCATACGCAGATACGAACTCATAAAAATATATAGAATGTTTACAAGAAAATGAACGAATGTAAGAAAATTCGGGTCCGCTCATAAAGTCCTTTCACACAGGTTATTTCAACGCAATTTCAATTCGATAGTCGGCCATATTGCGCGAGTGTGTTGTTCTACAACCCTACGACCGTTCTACCTTTTTAAATGTGTCTGGGAGGGTCTGAAGAGGTCTCGAGGGAAACGAACCATGACCGAACAATGCCAATATTTGCTCGACAAACATGAACCGTGCCGGGACGAGTTAAAGTACAGTTTGATTTGTGTAAAATATTTGTTAATACAAACATTAGATCATATACGCTATTGACTGAGGGTGAATTTTTTAATATGTACGCGTTAAGTGAATTTGTATTAGGAAAAGTTGGTTTTCAAACAACTTTAAATGAGGAGTTTGAAGGGTTTTATTTTAATTCAAAATTATTTCCTGTCTATTTTTTCGTATATGTGATAGACCACATATTATATTAAAAGAGACAGTAGACATCTCGCTCGCGTAGACACCAAATGTTACTTGTGTAGGGTGCGTACTAGTGTCAGCCCCCATTTAGTAGATAAGCTTGTACCAAATTATTGTATAGTACGTGCCAAAGACTTTGTGATTATCCGCTGTAAATAAAAGTGCTTGCGAAATATAGTCTTTAAGAAGTATATGTCAAGTTGGTGTATTATTGATACCCTCGTCAATAAGAACTCGGAGAAGGAACCTATGTGTCCGTTACACAAATAACACATAGGGTATCTATATATATAAAAATGAATCGTAAAATGTGTTGGTAAGCGCATAACTCAACAACGCCTTGACCAATTTAACCAATTCTTTTTTTAAATGTTCGTTGAAGTCCAAGGATGATTTTTACGGCAAGAAAAAATCAAATCGAATAATTGCTGGGAAAACTCTAAAAACAGCCCTTTTCTTTTTCCCGTACAAAAGTTTTATATCTAAAATGTAGAGTCAATTTGAACTTATACGGGAACGGGAACGGCGATGATGTAGGATAATAGAAATAAATAATAAGTAGCCCAACGTTCGGGCAGGACATCGTCTGCCGGATCCGCTAGTAAATTATAAAGATATTGCGTGAATTTTCTTAACTATAATGATAAATATCAAGTAAGAAGGAGAAAAATCTGCGAGCTATTCTGGCGTGCGCTGCAAAAACCGTTCCAGTTACACGTATATAGTGTATGAAGAAAATATTTATCTTAAATAGTTCTACAAAAATCTCGCGACAGCGTATACCTATCTTCCATGTTTAAGCCATTAATGCCAAAATAGTGAACCATTATGGAACGGGAAAGGGACAGGAAACGGGAACGGGGATAATAGAATGTAGTAAATAGTAAGTAACCCAACGTTGTAACCGAATCTGGGTAGGAATGCTAACTGTTCATAATAATCGACAGCCTGTGTTGTATGTAAAAGAACTAGATTTTGGGATTCCATCATCGATGGAAGAATAGATCTCTGCCAGGAGCAAACACTGCGCTAATATTAAAATGACACTTGGTAATGTCACTTGAAATCATTCTTTACTAATATGGAGATTAGAATATAAGGGAGGACCATCTCCGATGTATTAAAGTGTCCTTCGATATCCGCAAATAAGGGGGGCGCCACACTGGAATGAGGAAGGACTTTATAGGCAATATTGGTCAATTCATTGCTTAATTCATACCATACCGCGCCTTTCTAGAAGGCTATTTATTTCATTCTACACCAGCGCCATTTCTTTGAATCTTCGAACGATAATTTGCTTTTTACAAATGTCCACTTTTTCAACTAGCCCTTCACAAATATGGTCCTCCTTATATTCTAATCTCCATGTTTACTAAAACATTAAAAGAACGGACTAAAATTGATAACTTTTTCGGATCCAAAGGTAGCTTTCTAGATCCACTTCCAATGAATGCTTTAAAGCTTAGTTGAAGAGACACGAATATAATAGACATAGTTAAAAAAAAACTCACCGGTGACACGAAATAGGCGCCCCGGATAAGTGAGGCTAGAAATGCAATGAGGTACAAATCGGACCAGTAGTTCGTGAGATTATTGCGTTCAAATAAGCAAACAAACAAGCTCTTCAGCTTCATATATTAGTACATTACTATATACATTCACTTTAGTTCTATTCATTTCTGATTGGTATCAGTACCCAAATAGATTTATAAAGTTATAGCGGTCTGCCTCTTTATATGCACATGCTCATCTACGAGATTAAACCCTCTGATCTCATCTAACAATAACTTATGTCAGTTTATTCTCTAACACGAACTTTTCGAAACGAAGTAAGTCGACCAGTCGACTTTACTTAGGATAAACGTTCCGTGTTAGGCCCACAGGAGGCAAATCTCAATCGCTTTTATAAAGGGTAATGCAAGCCGCGTTGACGCTAAGAAGGGTCCGCTGTGGGCCTAGCACGAATATTTTCATCCTAAGTAAAGTCGAAAGTGGACTCGTCGACTTACTTGTGAGCTAGGTTTACAGAGAGCTATATATAGGCCTTTTCGTTAACTAGAGTTAACAAAATTTGAGTTTACTTTTAACACGTGGTAAAAAATGTTAAAATTGAAATATTGTTATTCTTTACATGTTCACTTTGATACAAATATCTGGAATTAATTTTTTATTGTTTTTTGTACAGAACAGAAAGAGGGTGGTACTCAGTTGAAGCTCATCATCGACTATCCCAATGGAGTACAAGCGTTGTTTAAACCGATGAGGTGAGGATAAATTTTCTGTTCCTTTAAAAGACTATATCAGTTTTTGTTAATTATCACAAATGAAACAAAAATGTATTGGAATGTCGCTACTTGACATGGTGTCTTGCTTTTACGAAGGAAGCAAATTGTCATGATATTTACATATGTATTTGCAAAATGTACGTTATGAAAACAGTCAAATTGATTAGCCATTAGACCTAGTTTACGGAGACGCGAGGCGTTGCGCGTCGCGTGCGGCGTGGCATATCGCGGCGTGTAAACTCTATGGAAATGTTGGTGTAATCGTGACAAACGTATGTTATGCTGGGGCCAGACAAAGCTTCATTTGAATGATCATTTCAATGATCATGTAGTGTGACCGGGGACTTTGTGACTGCACAAAGTTTTGTAAAACTTTGTAGACTTCAAGGACAAAAATGTACAAACACTTTAAGCTATATCTGGCTCCGTTGTTATATTAATTGTCAAATCTTCTTTTTCTGTATATAGAGCAATATAAGTCATACACAGAAAGATTTGTACGCAAAAAGCCGGCGTTGTCTAGTAACATTAATTATACCATTGTTGTTATATACTAAATAATCCTAGACTATACTAAATGGTACTAGAAAAATTTTGATTCGTACAATTTCTCTGTGGAATAAGTTGCCAGCTTCGGTATTTCCGAACGGATACGACGGATAGGGACCTTCAAGAAAAGAGCATACTCAGTTCTCAAAGGCCGGCAACGCATCTGCGAGCCCTCTGGTGTTGCAGTTATCCATGGGCATCGGTAGTCACTTAGGTGAAACGCCTGCACGTTTGCCCCTTCCTTTATAAAAAAAAACCGTTCCTACTTGCCGTTCGTCATTATTATCGGTCGCCATGTTTTTTTTTATTTCCCCCAGATTAAGTACGCCCACAAGCTTTAACACAAGTTCCACAGAAGTACGTAAGTTTCGAGCGTTCTTTTCCGAACGATTCAAAGAACTTGTGTCACCTTGTTGTGAGTGCGTTAGTTCCATTCACTGAACTTCGAGAACGTTCTTTCGTATGATCGGCTTAAAGGTTTGCCACTTCGTCCAGAACTACGAGTGCTATTCAAGTATGGAGTCTTTACAAAGTTCCACAACCGACTATTGTTGTCGTTATTTTGTTGGGACTCCGGGCACAAGTGCGAACTCGGTGCTTGAAAAGTTAGTGAGCGAATGTACGACAAAAGAAAATCTATACATTCTTTAAGAATGATAGAAATTCTAGTTGTTACCCGCGAATTCGCCCGCGTAAAATTAGATGAAAAATGGCAGCGCGATGATATATAGCCTATAGTCTTCCTCAATAAATGGGCTATCTAATACTGAAGGAATTTTTAAAATCGGACCAGTAGTTCCTGAGTTCAGCGCTTTCAAATAAACAAACAAAGTCTTTAGCTGTATATGTAAAATATATTATTTTTTTGTACAAATATAACATATATAAATATATTAGTATACGCATTCATAACATCTATATCATATATATTCATATATATTCATATTGGAAATTGAATATTCACATTGTTAAATTTATTTTTCAGCCGATATGACATAGATCAGCAGATCTATATGTCTAGTATGTCAGTAGATTTATTACTCTGTGGAATATATTCATATAATGACATTGCAAAGACTGCACAATTGTCTATGAAAAAAATATGTTATTCTAAAATCTTATATATCAAATTCTCGTGCCACAGTATTAGTTACTATCCTCCTCCGAAACAGCTTGACCGATTTTTATGACATTTTATATGCTCAATCAGTATGTCTAAGAATCGGCTACTATCTATTTTTCATACTCCTAAGTGATAAGGATGGCTAACGCGGACGAAGTTGCGGTATACAGCTAGTCAATATATAAAATTTTCGACAATGTTTTTTGCCAAACTTCTCTGAGACTTCCTAACCGATCCTTATGAAATTTTTTGCACAAATTGCACAAAGTCTAAGAATTGATCCTAAAATATTTTTTAAACCTCTAAGTGATAAAGGTCACCCACGTGGACGAAGTAACAGGGTACAGCTAGTAAATAAAATTAAAAAAAAAAAAAAAAAACAATAAATCATAGTCAAACCGCTAAAATAAAACCACTTACATTGTAATTCGTGAACAGCTTTATTCCCACGCTAAATTTTGGAACTACATTCTAAATAGAACCTGATACTGACCTTGCTGTTCACTTTATTGTACCCATTGTCCAGTATTACGATACTAGAAACATAATCAATGAATTATAAACCCAGTCATCTAAGCATTTCACTGCGGAATGAAACGTAACTGGCTGATTTTTTATCTATATACCTTTATTTCGCTCTACATAGTCTCAGCAGTCACAATGCTCGCCGCTTTTGCGCGCTTGAAATTTATCGTCAACTTCTCAAAACTTCTTTTTTAATTTCCAATAATGTTAGGTTATTATTAGCATTATCTTGAAGGAAAAAGAATTTAATGATTGCAATTATTTATTGCTAAAAATATTTTTTTAGTAGCAACTAGAAAAGTATTTTGTTATATTATCGACTAATGTTACACGATTCTAATAATTTCTAAATTCTTTAAGATTTTATTTAACTCTTTATTATGATAAACGTGTATTTAAATATCTTACTCTAAATACATATAAATATTAATATAAAAATACAAACATTTAAAAATATTAAAAAATAGATGACCCCCGGCAACAGGGCAAGGACCCAAGCAAACGGTGGTTAGGGCTCCAATACCGCCTTCTATATCGGACTCTTGACCCAACAATCAAGCGAGAGCTGTTTTAGGTGTTTATTAAAGCTCTTCGCTATAAGACCATTATTATTATTATTAAATAGGTAAATATTATTACAACTAAAATTGAAATTTTAACCCTAATGTATTTTAATTAAATTTGTCAAGCCATAAGTATTATGACGTCGTTTGACAAGGCAGTATTTAAGAATTCCTTCGGCACCATGGTCACTTTCCCAAATGGATAATCCGGTATCGGATATCAGCCTTTCAACGCTTCACTACTTAAGATCGCGCCCAATATTTCTAATTGAAGTGACAAAGTGGGTTTAGATTACCGAAAAGGCGGGTGAATCACCATAAGTCATCTGATATTAAGAGAGCTTTCCACTCGAAGGGAGTAGTAAATAAACTCTTGCAATGCCCCAATAGCTCAACGGTATAAGGTATGGACTGAAATCCGCAATGTACCCAGTTCAGACCCCACCCACGTCGGGCTTTTGCCGCACCCGCTCCTAATAAACGCTTTTAATTTAAGCTTAGTAGGAGGGGAAAAGGGAATATTAGACATACCTAAAAAGTATTCCTAATATTCTTTAAAAAAAATTGAAAACTTTATCTACATTAATTTACTTTGAAAAAAGGATTCTATAGGATCACTTCGTTGGCCATCTGTCTGTCAAGACTGTTGTTCAAGAAGGCATTGATCTATATAGTTGAAATTGCTATCAAATGCCTGATTCTGTGAAGCTGCGGAAGAATCAACCCTCTAAGTGTACGCAATGAAAAGATATGGCCGTTTAAGTCGGTTTCAGGCGGTTCACTTAAGTGACCGATGTCCATGGACATCTGCATCACCAAGATGCTCACAGATACGTTGCGGGCCTTTAAAGAGGGTTTCTTGGAACTCTGACAAACCAAACGAAGCGCTACAATAATACCATAACTTAACCTGAGGGCTTCGCAGGAACTTTTCGAAGTAAATCGAAGAGTGTACTTTGCTTAGGATGAAAGTGTTCGTGCCAGGCACACAGCGGACCTTTCTTAGCGTCAACGAGGGTTGCATTAGCTTTCATTAAAAGTGTGACACAAGTAAGACTTGGCATGCTTAATGGTTAAATATCTTTGGTTCTCGGCAAGCTCGGTGGCGGCAAATTGTCGACATTTTGTAAGTAGGAATTTGAGAAGCTTTTAACTTCAGAATAAACGTTATTTCCCATTGCTCTAGGGAGCACTTAACAAGTGGGGTGATAAAAAAACTCAATAACTTGTATAAACAAATGATATAATAACCAAAAGAAAAATTAAATGGCATCGGGAAAACGTTGAGGGATTAAAAAACGTTTGGGTTCCCTACCCACATTGGGTTCTAAGGCTGACTTAACACTTGCGAGCTTTTTGATAGTGCATTTTTTATAATCGTAGCATTAGGAGCCTAAATCATAAAACTTGAAAAAGGACCAAAACATCGCTAACATTGTAACCTGGACTCATCTTATTTAATAGAAGCTTTACTAGACGATTAAAAAAGTACGTTGGATTAGGCACTTTCTTAAAAATTGCAAATATAAAAACAAAGTCAAAAATCAAACGAAAGGTTGAAATCCCCGGGCAAAGTTGCAGGGACCAGTTAGTAATAACAGCGAAGACGGAAAGGAATTGAAAATTTGACGTGGTTTATTTTTCGAGAGCTTTAGGGCGGCTTTAAAGATTCAAGAAAAAGCGCCGCTCCCTACTGTGGCCTCAGGGTGCACTTAGCGGTGAGAGTGTGATGGAATACTTATTAACTTGCGAAACCGACAAGCGAGGGGTGGAACAAGAAATGCTTTATTTATGTTGCACCATAAATTAGCGAATATGCAGAACTATAGGTGATATTAATATAAAAGGAAACCGCTATGACACGGGGTCCACTTTATGATTAAAGGAAAAGCAAAAGCGACGCTCCCTACTGTGGCCTCAAGGTACACTTAGCGGTGAGAATGTGATGGAAATACTTTTTTTTTTACCTCCTTTAAAGAGAACTGGAAACTGTTAACGGGACGGTATCGTTAACATAACTAGTTTAAAATAATTGAATAAATAAAAAAAAACTTATTTCCTGAGCCAACAATGATAAAATGGCCAAGACCGTGTCATGAAACGCTTATATAGAAGGGTTCCGTACCTGCTATAAACGTATTTGTTAAATAACTTCAAAAGTTGCTGTCCAATTTCGTTAAAAATAAATTTCCAAAAGAGTTTTTTGCATGTTCTATCAACATGGAAAATTTCAGACCGGCGGACGGAAAGACAGAGTGAAATTATAAGGG
>JANCMC010049391.1:1806928-1911046 GCA_024363005.1 Charaxes varanes | reverse complement strand
GATACTTGCATACCATTTTCCATACATACATGGAACTATAAAAAAGTAAATTCTTCACATTAAACCCGTTAACAGTAACGTGTTTCAATTATATTAAACACTAGGTGTGCCCGCGACTTCTTTCGCGTAATGTCAGGTGAACATAAGAGATACAATTTTGGCGCGATGATAATTATACAGTCTATAGCCTGCCTCGATAAATGGGCTATCTAACACTGAAAGAAATTTTCAAATCGGACCAGTAGTTCCTGAGATTAGAGCGTTCAAGCAATCAAACAAACAAACTCTTCGGCTTTATATATTAGTATAAAATTTCTGAAAAAAAAAAATATGTAAATTTTAGCGTTCATTTGTAATCATTTGATATGGGGTTCCATAAGATAAAGAAAGAAAGAAAAAAAGAAACTTTATTCAGACATAAAAAAAAATAATATATATGGTTGGTGTTCCGTTACTTTTAAAGTCTGGGAACCTCTGCTCTAAACAATTATCCACTAAACTTATTCCAAACAACTGTCATCCATTCACACAACCAAACTCTACATCTAAGAGCTTCAAAAGGGCTTGTAAAAGTCTATTCGAATAAAATATCATTTGAATTTGAATTCGAATCTAGACCAAGAATTCACTATATGCACAAATTCATCAAAACAACGCTTTGAGCATAAAGAGTTATTATATATTTTATCTAAGGTACAAAAACATCACAGTAACTTATAAGATATAACTTGGAAGTTTTACACTTACAATTTTTAAAATTGTCAACCATAATAACCTATCATATTTAATACTATGAAAATTTGAGACAGTACTCAGACTAATTTCGGTCCTTGTTACAAATTAGCCTCTAGCATAATATGCCCTGTATGCTTTTAAAAAGTATCAGGAAAAGTTAGATAGATGGAAAACAGATAAGAAAAATGTCTTTGCAGTCCATCACGTTATAGAGGCAGGAACCACCCAAATAAGGCACTAGCGTTCCAGGTATAACATAACTATTTAAACTGGCCACTAACACTCGCCTTCACTGCCAGTATTCCATCTTGAGCCTAGCCAAATTTGGTACGACCCTACTAGTGCGGGTGTAAATTTATCCATAATTAAACAGTATTTTTTACTTCACATCCCTCTTTACACATTACTTTACACACTATACAGTCTTCAGTTAATAAATGCCTGTGTTGTGGCAGACTTATTTCACTCCAGCCTGAAAAAAAAGTATACTGTTGTATTATCAGTCAGAAGTCATCAACATTAAGGCTGGTCACATAATATCACAATAGAATTTTGGAACTAAATAAATATAAAGAGCAGCAAAGAATATCAAGGATCCGTTAGGGGCCAGTCATAAATGACGTCACACGTATTTTACAGGTTATCACATTTCCGACACCCTCTGCTCCATGGCGTGACGTCACATAATCAAGGAATCTCTATTTTTTTTTAATTAATTTATGTAGTATGGGACGAGCCAAAATTCAGACAAGAGAACGTCTGTCAAGTCTGCTTATAAAGCAATAAAAGAAGTACGTCTGGACTTAAATGTATATATATATATATATATATATATATAGAAGAAGCATACTGCCAAAGGTGTCCAATTCACCCTCGGACCCCTTTGGCATAATGTCAAACTATATAACTCTTAATGTAAACTTTATCTAGCTCGCTTCCATACATTTATTTAACATAAAGAACAAACGCTACGCTAAAATGTTTTTTTACTCAAAGGAGAACATAAACAATATTAGAATATTTCTTTTAATTAAATTCCTCATATTTCATTGACCGTCCTTCAAACCCCTCTTTGAACTTCTGTTTGTCGGGAACTTCCTTACACAGACGAGAAACGCGCAGACCAATCACGAAGTACCCAGTGCTGCCAACATTTACTCGTTTCTTTTTCAGTGTCAAGGTTAATTGAAAGGGAAACTGATAATAAAATTTATTATTATAGAAACTAAAGAATTCTAAGACTTACGACTAATTTGTTATTGATTGATAGACGTAACCAAAACAACAACAAATAGAATTCGTAATAATAAGATAATTGCGGAGAAAGGGTCATCGCAGTTCAAGACCGTTGCTTAGAGATATAATAATGCAATAAAGGTTGTAATAATAGTGTTGACTTTTAAATGTTACTAAGATTTGTTTATATATCACCTTTTCCCATTAACCCTCCAGCTAGTGCTAGGAGTGGGGTCTACGATAATCATCTACCGACCAGGGTTAGAGGAAACTTTGGCTTTGTTTGTTTCTACGTGGCAATCATACCGTTGAGGTATTGAGGTTTTGAGGTTTTGGCATATACAAACAACCTCTTCTTCCTAGCGTAATCTCGGTCTAGTACCAGAGTCCGCGTAGATTGCAGAGGATGTGGTTGTGGGGTGATTTAAGATGACCGATTGCCGTCTGACGTCATCCTCGGAATCCCCACGATCCCTGCAACCTCATGGCTAATATCACTCAAAGACATTAATCGTGTCCCACTGTTTTACGTGCCTTCCGAAACACGGAGAAGGTCGGATATCTATATATATCTATACTAATCTATAAAGTTGAAAAGTTTGTTTGTTTGCTTGAACGCGCTAATCTAAGGAACTACTGGTCCGATTTGAAATAATTCTTTCAGTGTTAGATAGCCTATTTATCGAGGAAGGCTATATATCATCACGCTAAAATTGAATGTATTTTTTACCTAATTTTACACGGATGAATTCACGAGTACACATGGTTCGATAAAACATACAGTCGTCATGGCCACGCTTTGACACAACGTTATAGTAAAATGTATACAGGTGTGGGTATGTCGTTTTGCATTGGTGTGCGTGTTTTAAAATAAATTATTTTAATACATAGTTTTTTTTAATTCGCACGCATTTCTCTATATTCACTATAATTGTGCCAAATGTCATATATCTCCGTCCGCGCTGTTTTCCTAAAATGGTACGAATTGTTTTTGCTACACGTACTAATATATAGATCTTACTTGTCGCAGTACTTGGCAAAGTAAATTTTCGCCTTTTTCTTATACAGACAATGATCTAATGCAAGTTTTATTCACAGAACCCAAACAACCTATAGTAATATCACCATATGGAGAATTCCACGGAAGTTATAACGTGACGAGAAAAGGTCGCACATTCGAGTCCTTCCGCGGCATATTCTATGCCGAACCTCCAGTGGGAGAACTTAGGTTCCAGGTAAGATATATTTGGTAAAATAGCAAAGTATCAGTTTAGTCCACGATGACAAAATTTCGTAGCAATCCATGGATTTACCGATCCTGTATAATTGAAGACGACCCTCGGCCTAGATGGCCTGGAATTGCGATTGCAATCCGACACATTACTTCGTTATCTTGACATTTAAAAAAGGATTGATTGTTCTTCCTTTATTAACCCAGAGGGTCTAGCACG
The DNA here is from genome assembly GCA_024363005.1 of Charaxes varanes. Classification (NCBI taxonomy): domain Eukaryota; kingdom Metazoa; phylum Arthropoda; class Insecta; order Lepidoptera; family Nymphalidae; genus Charaxes; species Charaxes varanes. The sequence continues at coordinate 1,907,624 of JANCMC010049391.1, read as the reverse complement.
AACTTTACGAACCAAAGTAAGTCGACGAACCAACTTTACTTGGGATGCAAATGTTCGTGCTAGGCTCACAGGAGGCAAGTCTTAATAGTATCACGCTTTTAATCAATGCTAATGCAACCCGCGTTGAGGTTAAGAAGACACTTTCATCTTAAGTTCACCCGTTGACTTCTTGGGTTCGAAAAGTTCACAATAGGCCCACTGATTACATCTAGCAGCGTCCAATCATTGTCAGTGTATCTTATGAGAGACCTTTAAGCTTTCATCTAATAAAGACACTATAGGAGTATCTTAGTATTTTATAAGCAATTAAAATTTATGTTATACAAGTATCACTATCTAGATTTAATATATCTTTCTATTCCTCAGCCTCCGAAAGAAATTGTCGAATACAAGAGTCCAGTAGACGCCAGTGATGATGGTCCTGCGTGCCCACTGCCAAGTAACTGGGCGGCCCCAGATTACAATCTCGATGAGAACTGCCTAACCCTCAATGTCTATACTCCCCTGAAGAAGGATAGGTATGATTTTCATAATGTAGCGTAATGACAATTGTGCCTGAGGTAGGATTGCTTACCCTGATATAGCTTTGAAGAATATGACCGAAAATGCTATAAACCATGTCAACAAGTTATAAGAAAGTGGTTTATAAGTAGCTTATTACAATTAGGCTAATTGTAACCAGTTGCGGCGGTATACAAGAAAGTCTAAGCATTAAGATCATGGGACAAGTGCTCTATCGGAAGAGTTGCCGGCCGGTTGGTTAAAGTATTCTTTTCATTAAAATGTATGTGTTTATATCCTTATTTTCCTTTTTGTTACTTAACGTTGTACTCTGATGATAATATGTTTTTCTTAATATGCTAGGTCCAAGCCTCTTCCAGTGATCTTTTTCATCCACCCTGGCGGATTCTATGCATTCACGGGACGCAGCGAATTTTCTGGCGCGCACTACCTCCTGGACCGAGACGTTGTTCTGGTTACCATCAACTACAGGCTTGCTTCTCTTGGTAACTATTATATTTAAACCTTGATTTATCTTCTTCTTCCCAGCGTTATCCCGTTTTAGTACCAGAAATAGATTTCAGATTATGTGGCTGTGAGGCGAGTAAAGATGACCGACTGCCATCTGAAATCATCTCCAAAAGCTCTACAATTTCATGACTAATGTCACTCGGTGACAATAACGGAGATGGGGTATTTGAAAACCAGTGTATTAACCATATTGATTGTGCTACTTTAAATCGAAATATTATTTCAATATTTTGCTAAAATCCATATTTATAGGTTTCCTTAGTACTGGCGATGAGCTGGCTCCTGGTAACAACGGCTACAAAGATCAAGTGGCAGCCCTGAAATGGGTGCAAAGGAACATCGCCTCTTTCGGCGGTGACCCTAACTGCGTCACAATAGCTGGTACCAGTGCTGGATCTATAAGTGTTATGCTCCATATGATATCTCCAATGTCCAAAGGTAACTTGATATTTCTGCATTTCCTAATTAGTGATAGAAATTTCAAAGCAGACCTGTGAGGCTTCACCACGTGAAAGATTCAGTCGAGAATTTTTGGTGTCCTTTAGATCGCTTCATAAGAAGCTCTTCATTCTTTACAGGATGGTCACTCGTGACCATTCCCCATACACTTTTCATTTAAATGGTTAAGCGAATTCGTTGCGAAGTAACATTTTGTAAAATACTTATAAATAAAAAGAAAATTGGAAAAGGCTCAAAAATGAAGTACATTTTAGATTTACACCTTTTAACACGTAAAATATTTCAGGTCTTTTCCACCGGGGCGTTTCCAATAGCGGATCTCCGTTCTACAAGGGTCCCACGCCAGACAACATGTACCGTTTGGCAGTTAGACAAGCCGAGATTCTGAACTGCCCGACGAATAATTCTAAAGTCATTATCGACTGCCTTAAAACAAAGCATTGGAGGGAAATTGGGGATTCCTTACCAGGATTTTATGTAAGTATATTATATAACACTAAACACGTCCTATTTCTTTCTTTGTACGTTTTTTATTTCTTCTTCTAAATTGACTACAAAAACAAAGAAAAGGAGTGAACTGTCTTATATTTTACCATTATTTGAGAACATCCTAACTAGGTCTTATTTCCGAAAAATAAGATCATCATCAATCACATCATCATCATCAAGTGTCATATTTGCCAGACCGATGTTAAAATAAATTAAGGAAAATCTTATCATTCTCAAGCCAAAATACCTCCATGCCTTTTTACTTGTAGTTGAGTTTCTTCTTTTTGACGTGACCAGTAAAAATAAGATCGTCCGAAGTGTCATATTTGCATGACCGATGTTAGAATAAACTAAGGAAAATCTTATCACTCTCAAGCCAAATACCTACTTGCCTTTTTACTTCTAGTTGAGTTTCTTATTCTTGACGTGACCAGTAAAAACCGCCACCACGTATCTTTCCTTTACTACTTAAGTCTATAATACTCTTGCAAAAACTAGTCCTTAAATTTCCCGTGAACATCTTTGAATGTCTAAGCCCCCTTGTTGCCGTCCATTCGGTTAAAGCCAACTTATTAGCTAGATTCTGCAGCGTTGCCACATTAACACATGTTGCTAGCGGTACGTCTCCCTCGAGCCCAATCATACCAAGTTCAGAGCCCTTTCTTACAAGCTCGTCTGCCTTTCCATTCCTATGCTTACCTGAATGCCTTGGTACTCATACAATACTTACGGAATTTTGGCTTTCCAGTCATTCAGACCCTTAATGCAATCCAGCATCAGAGTAGAGATGACAGGGTCGGTCTCTAAGGCTTTGATCACTGCTTGGCTGACACTGCAAAAGTGTATTATCTCACCTTTGACTTTTTAACTCCGTAGTTCACGTTTTATTGGAGTTACACAAAATACTTTTAAAAATTTTGTAATGATTGACATGAAATGACAGATTTGATTCTTACACAGGAATTCGGTTTCGATCCAGTTGGTATTTGGATGCCGATTATTGAAAAAGACTTCGGTCAGGAGAGATTTTTGCCTATCGACCCAGTAGAAGCAATACGCGAAGGAAAAATGCACGCGGTCCCTCACATTATCAGCATAACTGAGGATGAATTCTTCTGGATGGCTTTCAGTGAGGAACTTTTTATGATTTTATACTAATCTGCACACAGCGACATATTTAGCGGAACACATAAAAAGGGAGAATATAAAATAGTTAGCTTCATTTTTGAACAAATAATAATTCAACATGAAGCAAAATTTAAATTAATATATTTTTAAGGTTAATTTGCAACACCATACTTGAAAATGAAGAAAAAAAATCAAACTAAATAAAATGTGTTTCTTTAAGATCATTTGCAGCATGCCTAGACAGATGGAAACCTTAATCAGAGCCCGAAGGGGGGGGGGGAATACCAAATATTAGACATTCATTTAATTAAGTGTAATCTGCTACAAAATCTAAAATTGTCAACTGTTTCTCTAATTTCATAAACCATTCAGCCAATGTCACGTTTTATGGAAAATACATATAGGAGATTGATTGATTGGCTACTAAGAGCCTTAACTCAGGCAAGACATCGTCTGTCGGGTCCGCTAGTTTCCAATAAAAAACACGGAGCGTCCGTTAAAAAATGAGAAAAATTAGATCAAAAAATATACAATAATGCAGTGTTTTACAAAAATGCATAACTATTTACAGCGGTTCTAAGGAACAAAACACTGACCGATCAAATAAACGCGGAGTGGGATAGAATCGCTCCCATCTCGTTTATGTTGGATCGGGAGAATTCCACATATGCAACTCAGAGGCTGCGCAGCGTCTACCTTCACGACAAACCGCTGAAAGACGACGCTGAAAGCGCCAAAAATTTGGGCAACTTATACATAGATTCTATATTCAAACAAAAATATAAAGTAAATATAAAGAAATATAGTAAACAATTAACTTATTCTAAACAATTGATACTCGTCATAAAACTCACATGTAAAGAACGTCACGGCTCCTGTAGACTTTAATACCATATAAAACTTAAGAAATATAAACTTAGGCAACATCTAACTTTGTCATTGTTTTTAATTAGAAGGGAATTTTTTAATCCAAAAAGTTACAAACGGTTTACAGACGCTTAACAGTATTTTTAAATGTGATGTTTGAAGCAAAAAACATTGCTATTGTGTCGACAATAAAGTAGAAAACGCTGCGTACGTCTCGTTCGAATCAAAAGATATTGAAGGAAAATTTTCAGTGATTCGATTATTGAGTATGGCGCCTCTTCAGGGATCGTATTACGTCGCGACGGTTTCTTTCATTATGTACCGCAAAATTTTCGATCAATATCTTCCGATTTTTGAGTATCGACACTAGTGTTGGGGTCTTGCATTATTTCTGCGGTGCAGAACAGTTTTTCGACCCATATCCGCTAGAGGCGCTGCTCTGACCATAAAAATAATATAAGTTCACAAATGCAATAGAATCTAAGTTATAAGTCGTTCTCAACTAGCTCTGTAGAGATGAGTAGAAACACGTCAACGCAATTGTAACGTTTTAAGCGCCAATACAAATAATAATACCGGTTTTTTCCGTTTAAATATGCATGAAATATATTTCTGTAAAACACAGTAAACTCATTCGCATTTGTAATGTTATTTTTCATTGCAAAAAAAAACTAACCCAGTCTGCACATTTTTACATATATTTGTAAGAATTGTGAAAAATTAATGCTGTTTTATTTTTATTGAACCTATAAACGAAAATATGCTTCCCTAATAAGTTGTCAAATACCTTAATTGAAATATACTCCAACAGGCGAAATAATTTTAACTCTGAATTATCTTAAAAGTAAATTAGTTCAACATAACAAAATAAACAACACTTCACGAGTATTTTCGACAAGATGTTTCTGAATTTGAAGAGGTCGTACGCTAACTTATTTATTTATATAGACGTCATCTAATTGTTTAAACAGCCAAAAGGTTGATATTTAGGGTCAAGGACCTAAATTGTTGAGCCCACATTATACCTTTCTTCCTTATTTAATTAAATCCATTTAAAATGTCATATATTCTGCTTAATACAAAAAATGAACATCTCAACCCCATCCCAAAAAAAAAATGAATATCACGAAGTATAGCTTATTTTGTTATGTGTTGGTAACAGGATACATATTACTTTATTTTTTTTATAAACCAAAAGCCGTTATAGTAAAATTCGGATTTGTTAATCGGGATAATTTTTTTTTAACCCGGAATGTTTTTATAATCGTCGATGTTTGTAACTTCTACAAAGGTTTTAATGTCCCAATCAATTCGGTCTTGTTATTCCAATGAGCACTTATAATTCAAATGAATAGGACATGTTTATTTCAAATCTATACGACTGTAAAACGAAAAAATTCAAACAGATGTTTGAATTACTATAAAACATGATAGAACATATATAAATACATACATATAGATAAACCCAGACTAGAGGCGGGAATCAAACCCACAACCCTCGGAGCGGAAGGCAGGGTCACTGCCCACTACGCCAACGGGTCAGTCAAAACATAATGGGAACGAAAGACACAGTGACAGGCAGATGGGATACTTGAACGACCATAGAGAGGATACTTGAGTAGGAACAAACAGAACACTTAAGTGACAAGAGACGGGATACTGGAGTACAGGTACAGCAGACAGGACGCTTGAGTGACAACAGACAGAACACCTAAGTAACTACGCCGCCCAAGGACAACAGTACTATCAGAAGGCTCCCAGACCAAATTGAGTTGAAATATTTTCTTCAACATTTTCCTAAAATTTTTGCAAACTAAAGTTTCTTTCTAGAAGGCGTCTACAGGATTGCTACAAATCGTTGAAAATTTCGCTTTCGTAAGGTAGCGTCTAGCTTATAGGTGAAGCGTTTGAATCAACTAGGAGAGGCGGGTTCGAATTCTGGGACCGAAACTTCTACAGCATTTTGCTCTATATTAGAAGTTTCTAACGCATTTCTATGGCTCTCGATCACGTGATATTGTTATTACTAAGGCGGTTATACACCGTTATCACGCGCCTTAAAGGTGTACACTCACGTGCTAAAGCAGTATAATTCCACCCACGTGCTTTGTTATGCAAGTTACTTTTATGATACTTATTTATAAGTCATTGTTACGTTGCACACAATATGAACATAATATTTAAAACAATACCTAAAGTAAAGTATAAAGCAAGTTTTTAATATTCATAAGAAAAAAGTATTTCCGCGATTAGGAATAGAATTTCTTTTCTATAAACAAATAAAATCGATAAAAGATATCAATTTATATACTTCTCTTTGCATAAATTGAAATTTCCATTACTAAAAAGCCAAATAAATGAATATCCAATTTAAATGCATACTTTTTTCTTCTTGAAGTTGTTGTTGCACTTTAAAGAGTGAAAAAAACTTTTTAAAACTTTTAACTACGACTTTTCCTAAAATTGCTTATGAGTGCACTCTAATGAGTGATACTCCGTCGGGGAAGGCTGAGTTTTTGAGTTATGAATGATATTGTATTCTATGTATAATAGGGCATTTTGGAGCATTTCGACGTTAATGTTAACATTGACACGCATACACACACACATATATATATGCATTTCTGTGTTAAAACCAAAAAAAGACCGCGAAGCGACCAAGGCGATGGCTTCGCGATCGCTGTGTTAAAACAAAATAACCGCGAAGTGGCCAGGATGATCGCCAGCCCGCTTCTAACCTATCCGCAACAGAGTTACGTTTCACGCAGAATGTCAGCCTCTCCCGACGGAATATTACTCATTCCACACAAAACGTAACGCTGTTGCGGATAGGTTAGAAGCGGACGGGCAATCGCTGCGCGATAGCCGCTTCGTGTTTATTCTTAGTGTCCTAACAGAGCGATCGCTTTGGTTGCTTTACCCCAAAACGCCCTATTGTAGCATTAATAACTCGTAAACTTTACAAAAAAAATGTTAGCTAATTTACACTCACCGGCACAAAATGTGGCGCAAGCGCTTTACGTACAATATTTTTGAAATATAGGTTAATTAAGATTAAGAAAAATTAATAAAGACCAAGAATGGACTTTACCTTTGAATTATTTTTGTAATGAACATTGACAAAAAACAGAAAAGATACGTAAAACTTTTAACGAATATAACCACACCTGGTCCCAATAAGAGTCCAGGCTATCTGAATAGTCTTGATGATGCTTAAAATGACCCTCTTGACCCGTGTTCTCCCAAGCGGACGCCACAACCGTTTTCAACTGACTAAGTACCTCTGGTGTGTCAGGCGTAGGTTTTCTGCTTCTTTTTAGGGTGTCCCAGACTTTATTTAGGTTTCAAAACTAAACTTTGTGCAGACCTCTCCAAATGTTGTATTGTTCTCTCCAAAAAGTATTTTCTTTGCAAATAAATTTTGCGCTAAATTGCACTTACACAAGATTATCGCTTCGGATAAAACCTGTATGTGTTAAAACATGATCTTTAAGGATATTCTCGACTTATCCGAGGGCCTTCAAATAATTTTCAATGATAACTAAAGCTGTAGTCCGGATCGGACCAGTTACCGGATATGTTTGCGATAAAATCGAAGTCGCGACACTTGATGACCCATGGAAAGTTCTGGATCTCCACCAGGTGCACTGTATACATATTTCATTCCTCCATTCTTCTTATTATTATTTGTTAACTTAGGGTGGGCACCCTGTGATAAGCGGTTGTTTTAAAATTGCGGGAGCGATTAATCGATTTTATAGCTCTAAAGCGCACCTTACTCCACCCTTTTGTGGTCTCTTTATATATTGGCTAGTCTGATCATACCTTTTTGGAGCGAATCTGAGAGTTGTAAGATGTTCATTGAGCATATCAGCAATGATTCCCTGTGTTGGACCTTAACACAATAACAACTCAGCTTGAGCCATCACAGCTCACGTAGAGTTTTCGTTTTCTAATTCAGAAAGCAGAATAGACAATTGTTTAATTACAAAATAAAAAAAATATAAAAATTTTACACAAACACTAAAAATGCCTCTAAACTCGCCTGTCGTTTATGCGCTCTAGCAACGAACTATCGTTTAACATAAAAAAGAATGTTCGGCCTGTATTTTACCCTTATTTTCTTAAATAAAACTAATTATATCCTATCATCTTAAATAAACTTAAATCTTTAATTATCGGCTTTTTAAAAGTTAGGGACACATTTTCTGTCGGTGAGCGTAGTTAATAATATAAAAAAAACTTCATCAAAGTAGGGATGCTGTGAAAAAATTTCTACCCCCGTTTGAAAGAATCGTATATCCGAGGCTGGAAGAAATATTCATTAGACATTTTGGCGTAAGATAAACAATATATAGATAGAGCCTCAATAGCTCAACGAGCTTAACACCTTAGAACGTTCATCTAATGGTTCTCTCTATTTAGTATAGCGGATACAAATTAGGAATTTTCAGAATTGGACACAGTCGCCAACCCGACTGTCGATACTTATTACTCTCAGTTTCTAAGCCAAACGGAGGAACGGAACTGTCTGATGCGCCATCGACACGACAAGAAGAAGAAGTACCAGGGTCCGCTTAAATTGCAGAGGATGTGGCTGTGAGGCGAATTAAGGTGACCGACTGCCGTCTGACGTCATTCCCGGAACCCCCACAATCTCACGACCAATATCACTCCGTAACTTAAATTGCAATCCACTGTTTGACGTGCTTTTCGAAACACGGAGGAAGTTAGATACGAGAAGACCAGAGTTAGAACAGGTCACCCACCTATAACCTGGCCGTGGTAAACGTAACCCTTCTGAGCTGTTGAATTCTAAGCTAAACTCGAAAGTTTTGACATAACTCAAATACCGCATTAACATTATTCTATAATATATTATATAACGCGTATTCGGAGTCGTACAAGCGCGTTGTATGAGAATACTCCTACAAGACGTTTCCCTGTAAAGCGGAATAAATCTACCGTGTTATATGGGGGGTTACAGTATTTATACAATAAATGTAGTTATGTATGTATTAAACATATTAACAATGACAGACAGGCACCATTTTTTATATTTACCTAATAGATTTAACGTACATACGGACACTATGATTTTGTTTATATATATACATTAATTGTAATTCTACTACAATGCTGAGTGGGTAGACATAATCTGCCAACGGAAGGTGTGAACAGTTCTAGCTAAGGATATACAAAAGTGATCCAGTTCTTGCAATATCATTGCAACATATAAAGCCATGTAATTATATTATGTTCTTATATGTATATAGATGAAGGAGGTTGTAGCTTAATCAGTAATCAGCATTTGAGTCGATCGCTAGGTTAAGCAGTTTTTACCGCTGCCGGGTATTAGATGGGTGACCCATAGTACCACTAGTTTTCAAACATCCGCTAGTGCTTCGGAAGGCACGTTTAACAGTGGGTTCCGATTATTTGCACTGAGTGATATTTGTCATGGATCCGTGATCGTAGGGTTCCGGAGATGACGTCAGACGGCAGTCGGTCAGGCACAACCTCGCCCAACAGCCACATCCCCTGCAATTTAAGCGGACTCTGGTGGTAAACCGCAATAACGCCTAGGAAGAAGAAAACTGGCACGCCTAGTCAATATTATTATTATTTAGAGCGAATTTTTTGCCACTGCAGGCCAAAGGCCTCCCTACCCTCTTTCCATAAGGATCTGTCTAAGGCTAATGTCTATTATAACGATCCAAGTCATTGCTCCATCTCATTCTTGTTCTGCCGCGATGTGGTTTCCGATCTAGGGTCCATAAAGTGGAGATTTTGGCCTATAGATCATCCCTGATCTGACATGCGGCAGACATGTCCAGCCCAATCTTACTTTAGCTTGTTCGGTGCTTAGGCCACATCAGCGAATTGTATTTTTGAGCGTAGTGTTGTTTTTTACCCTGTCGGCGAGCACCCTCGGCAAACGCCGAGGTCAAAGACCAGGTTTTTTTTTTAAGAACATTAAGAATAATTTTTAGGTATGTCTAATATTCCCTTCTCCCCTCCTACTAAGCTTAAATTAAAAGCTTGTATTAGGAGTGGGTGCGACCGGTCGCAGCCAAAGCAACTTAACTTAGCGATCGACTCAAATGCCGACCACTGATTAGGCCACGACCTCCTCAAAACCTTTTCTTATAGATTATATCTATTTAAAAAAATACTTGTTTATAACAGGTGTCTGTTACTTATAACACAGACATTAAGTTGTCTTCCTTTGGAACAGACGTCAGTGTGTCTTAGAGTCCTATGTATGTATTAAGTGATTATGTACTTTTACGTCTTAATACATGTATTTTCAGGAAATTCTAGTATATGGTCATTTTATTCTTCTTAAAAAGAATTGCCCTAAGCGTTCCTAAACTTTTTACTTCGTTCCTACAACTCTTCTGGTCAACTGTTCTGTGCTACCTACAACAAATTTGTAACATTTTTTTTTGCCAGCCACTGCCGCTCTCATTTTTACTGGTTTCGCTGTTGACTAATACGTAAAGGAGGACAACAACAATCAATCAACAGCCTCAATAGCTCAACGGTATAAGGTATGGACTGAAATCCGCAAGGTAATCGGTTCAAACCCCACCGCCGTTGGGGTATTGTCGTAACCACTCCTAACACAAGCTTTTAATTTAAGCTTAGTAGGAGGGGAAAAGAAAATATTAGATACACCTAAAAAGTATTCCTAATATTCTTTAAAAAAAATCGTTTATGTGAAAATGTAACCTCCCATTTGAAATCCCAATAGAATAGATTCAAAAAATACTGTCCACAAAACGAAAGGCAAGTAATTTTTAACTGTTTGTCAAAAACAGGAGGAATACAAGACGACTTAGAGCATTACCTCGTCAAGACGTCATGGCGATGTCACCGGTTACGTATCCAAACGATTCATTTATTAACATTTAGGACAGGTAACTCACATGGCGACGGTTTGGCGTCGTCGTCAAGTTAGAAGCGTAGCCACGATTACTACTGGCTGCTCCTTTCGCCACTGCAGGTCTCCATGGCGTCTGGATGAAGTCAGGCTCTTACCATCAAGTGGCCTTATTCCTTGGTTGCGCGCCTATATTATAACAATAGTCATAGGGTGCGTACAGTCTAAAATTGCACGCTCCTCCAGAGTATTCACCTCTACATGCAAATTAGCATGTAGACGCAAACAGGCACGTCCGTCAATATCATTAGCTCACAACGTGGTAGAATCTGAGTTTACAATAAAAACGCAGCTATTAATAAGTGGAGGGCGTGCATTTTTAGACTGAAACATCCATACACATTCTAAAAGGTTTATTTAGTTTAATTAATGCTCGTATTTAGTTTTACGATAACTTTCCCAATGTGCATAATATTTATGCGTGAGTGCACAAAGCGAGGTTCCTAATAGTCGCGTTTTATGGTGATTAGTTTTAGAGGCGAGGTCGTTGTAGCGAAATGAACCGCTGACCACCCACGTGGAGTGACGGGAGATAACGTATGTTGTGCGGTGGTAAATTTGTTTAGTGCCGAAGTAGGGTGGCCATTCGAATTTACAGTCTTCGTATTAATACAAATATTCTTAGTATTAGAAAGAAACAACTAAATATTAATTTAACTCTTATTCGAACGTTAGTCTCCTTCGTTTTAGTATAATTAAAATTAGTATCTAAGGAGAAAAATCGTTAAAAAGAACTCCAACCGAATAAGGCTGTAATCTCGTTATCAATGACTTTTTTAATTCTCTTTATTAGAACAATTAAAAGTCTATCGTAATCTATCCTAATCCTAGTAGCCTCGATAGCTAAACGGTAAGACGCTTGAGGTTCGAACTCCGGCCCGCCGGGCGAACGTCGTGGTCATTCCTAACACAACTTTTTAAAAAGTAAAAATTGGGTGGCGACAAGAGTAAGCATAATTCATCAGGATTCCTCATATTCTTTACTAGGGACCTGCCCCGACTTTTCCCGACGCAAGTGTTGATTTGACATGAATGTATTATAAACTAGCGGACCCGGCAGACACGTGCTCCTGCCTGAACGTTGGGTGACTTACTATTAAGTAGATCCTATAATATTATTCCCTTTCCTCTTCCCGTTCCTGGTGTTTTGAATGATACTTTTAAAATTCGTTTTCATCCTATGTCCGTCTTCTGGTTTTAAGCTATCTCCTCAAAAAATTTTCAGCCCAATCCGGTCAGCCGTTCTTGAGTTATAAATAGTGTAACTAACACGACTTGACGCACTCTTTTTTATTGATGAATACAGCATTAAAACTTGTTGCGCACTTAAACGATCTATGCGTACAAAAACGGAAGGCGACTTTGTTTTCCTCTGTAAAAGTTACAAAAGGTAATTGCGACCAGCCTTAATAAGCAAATAATAAGACAGGCTTAATCGATGATTAAATAACCCACAGAGAAACCAATTCAAAAGGTTCAATTAAAATACGTCATCGCACAAAAAACGCATTAGATACAATTTCAAAGACAAACACGTCATTATTCTCGACGGCAACATCAAAAGAAAATATGTCAATACGTCTCCTTTCGTAATATCGTTTATAATGGGCCTCGAAAAATATCCCAAATTAATTTTCCCCAATTCATTCCTCCACAAAAGAGGCTCTATCTCTTTGATAGAATAATTTATGCAAGTGGACATCACTGCTCAATAGGGTTCTTTAATCTTTAAGTAATTTTCTTTATACAAAATAAGTAAGTTGAATGCTTGGGGGAAACTTCTTAGCGACCGCAATCTTGGGATGACAGTTGGAGATAAGTTTCTGTTACCAATTAATTATATATTTTGTATGACAAGGGGCATACGGGCAGGTGGTTCAGCTGATAATAATAAATGAACACTAACGCCCATATACCACTGATATGGGCGACTGGTACATTTTTTATTAATTATTAGCTGTGGCCGTGACATCGTCCACGTAAATTCAATCAATCAGTCAAATTGTACAAAGCATGTTGTGCTGTGCGTACATAAGTGTGTATTCCCGTTCGCGCTTAAAACTGGTACGAGACAAGAACAGTGACACTTACCTCGGACTGCTTCACGGGCTCCCAGGGCACTCCACTCATCAGACCAGCACCTCGTGGCGGAGCCGGCACGTGTCTCACGCGAGTTGGGAATACGCTATTATGTGAATGTTTTACTTATTAACTGTTCTTATATAAAAGCGGAAAGATGTAGCACTTTTTTATAATATATCCCAGATCAGGGTAAATTTTGAAATAGTAATTAAATTGACGTCAAAAATTGTGTTACGAGTAGAAGTAGCCGAGACGATAGCCCAGAGGTGTCAGAGTTTTCATTGCGTACCTAACAGATTTCATTACTTCCATTTACCGTTGACATATCGACGATTAAAAGTTTGAGTAAATCTTTGGTAATTACGTATTAACGCCAACGCAGGACATTTCGTATATCGTAACTATGTTACGTACAAGATAGAGATGCCAAGGCGATGGTATGGTGATTGCCGGGGACTTACTGGTTTCTTTTATATTTATACATACAAGGAGCGTGCGCGTGCGAACAACAGGCGCAGCAAAAGATGCTTTAATGTGCCAATAAAAAACCAATCTTGATCGCACGCGTACGTTTCCTCTGTGTAAAACTAAAAAAATACTTACGACGCGCCACCTAGGCACCTTAAGCCTATTCGTGACGTAATAGATTTAAATTTGTAGCTGCGTTGGCGTTAATACGTAAGTACGCTATCTTATTTAACATATGCATAATATCAATCATGCGAATGCCGAATTTGCGTTATAAACCGCGCACATCAAATACAAGTCCCAAACACTCCGTCCAGTCGGTATCGTCAGTAAATCCCCTGCCACCATAAACCCATCCATGGTAACCGATGCTCAGTCAACGACATAAACAACGATAAACGCACGTTTCACCATGCATCGTGCCCTATTGATGAAGCCAATTCTTCACTCTAGTTAAGGCGACTCGCTTAGTAACTGCGTTAAGGAAACTGTGACCTAGTTTATAGGATAAAACAATAATATCTGTTTTATAGCTATCAATCTATATACATATCTATATACAACAAAAAAATCGAAACACTTCCTTTTTTGGGCATATATTCCTGAATATACACATTTTTTTCTGATCATCCTTACAAATCATAAATTTGCCAGGTGTTTCGATTTTTCTGATGAGAACTATCTATATGTATAACTATGTATATATATAGAAGATCGTGGCCCAATCAATGGTCGGCATTTGAGTCGTTCTATAGATTAAGTATCTCTTGCTGCGACCGGGTTATAGAAGGGTAATCCATTCTAAAACTGGCTTATATTTGATACAAAACCTTCTCCGTGTTTCGGAACGCACATAAATCAGTGAGGCCATGAGTGATGTTATTCGTGAGGTTGTAGAGATCGTGGGGTTCCGAGGATGACATCAGCCGGCAATAGTTTTAACTGGCCCCACTCGCCAATCTATACTAATATATAAAGCTAAAGAGTTTGTTTCTTTGAACGCGCTAATCTCAGGAAGTACATACCAATTTGAAAAATTCTTTCATTGGATAAAAATAGGTAAATAATAAGTCATTTATCGAGGAAGGCTGTAGGCTATATTTCATCACGCTAAGTCCAATAGGAACAGAGCAGCAATTAAGAATGTTTCAAAATCGGGGCTTCTTTTTTTCCATTTAAGAGCTTCCGCTGCGTAGACTTTTATGACGGCCAGGCGATAGATGGATGACCCATTCTAACACTGGTTTTCAAATATCCGACCTCCTCCGTGTTTCGGGTCCCGTTTAATTTCACTGAGTGATATTAGTCGTGAGATAGTGGAGATTCAGGGGGATGACGTCCGCGTCACACGGCATACGGCCATCTTAATTCGCGCCACAGCCACATCCTCTTCGATCTAAGCGGACCCTGATACTAGACAGGCATAGCACTAGGCAGAAGAGGAGATATTCTTAAGAATAAATCGATTAAGATTTAATCCACCTAGAGCATTTTGGGGACAGTTGATTTATGATGGACATGTCAATACACGATGTAAACGTGTATTCAGTTCGCGGCAAAAAGGTTAACGCACCGGTGCTAATGGGATAAAAACTACAAGATAACATTGACAGCGCGTGATGAATTGACGCTGATGACACCGTTTATGGTCTCCGAGCTCTTCGTGTGTCATGCAAACTGATTCTGGGTCTCGGAGGTTACGGATAGGGTTGGCAACTTCAGTCAAGTTGTATCAAAACGTGGTTCAATTATGTTCACCATTTAAAAATGCTCTTATGCGTCGTCCTAAATAGCACGCAAATAAGGCATTTTTGCGCATTTTGGCGTTAATGTTAACATTATACACATACATCAGGAGATAGACTCTACAAAGGTTTGACTTTACGAATAACCTTCGTAGAGTTTATCTCCTGATGATGCTTCGATGTCGAAGCGAAACGTGCGTTGAGGCACATGGGAAAGTCAGTGTAGTGCTGCGCTTTGGTGGCGGATTCGGTGGTGCAGCTTTCGGGTTGCAACATTACACCGATTTTCCCTCGTATTCGCGGATTAAAGCAAAATAGTTTTTCATGCATAAGCGAATCAATAAAAATAATTCTTGATTCGTACATAATAGTATATTTAGTTACTAGCTATGTGATGCATGTGATATATAATTCAAATTCAAATAATATATTATTCAAGTAGACTTTTACAAGCTCTTTTGAATCGTCAAATTTAAAAGCTACCACTGATTCGGAAAAGTCGAGCCACGAGAAGAATCGGAAAGAAACTCGCTAACCACTCTTTTAAAATTAGTTCAAGTAAACAACTAAACTCTTCTGCTTTATATATATTATATATCTCAATAAATTTTGGTTTTTAATATATGACTTTAAATGTAATGTCAGTTATTTGAAATTTTTAAATAAATGCAATTTTTTAATATTTGCATATCGAAAAGTTGTGACACAGCTAAGGTGTTATAATAAATTACATCAATACTGTGTACCTGTATTGTATCAGCAAATAAATTATATGATTTGATGATGATTTATATATAAGTAAGAGTATAATATATAAGATTTGGATCAGTTTGAAATGAAAAACAAATAAAATGATTGCAACGCAAGCCAGGCAGTATTTTAATAAATGAAAACCCTATCGACAAGAAACAAAACAAACGATACGCGTAATGCACGTGCACCAGAGGAAATTCAGCTAACATAGCCAGCTACCAAGGCCGCCTAGGAATTCACCGCCCCAACCTGGCGACAAAATTAAATTTCATAAACAACTAGCTGTTTCTGGCGACTCCGTCCGAGTATAATTTGACATGCGAGTGCCCTTAGACGTCCTTAATTTGGCCCTATCGAAGAAAAATAGTTTGTAAAGTCGGCTTACGGACGATAATTTTACGTGATAACGCCGAACGCTCAGGCCAATCGTGCATCTCTATTGCTTGTTACGCGCTCTCGCTTACTGAGGCTGCCTGAGCCGAACGTGACACTTTTTCGTGCGTGCATGTCAATAAAAAACCAACAGAGAGATGATTTCTTTTCTTAGTTAATGTTAAAATTACGATATTACCTCCTTTAATACGAGTATGGTGCGGTGTATGTTGGAGATATCCGGGGGGGTCATGGCGAGCGCCAGGATGTCACTGGGCGCGCCCATGTCCAGCATTTTGGCAAGCAGAACCAATCTCTCCAGAGGACACCGTGTTATCTCCGGGCCGCACTCCTGTTTGAGGCCTTCCTATATTCGAATAAAACACAATTAATAGTCAAATCAATTAAATACTAAAAATTAATGGAAAACCAAAAAAATTCTGACTTCTTGAAAAATTTCTGAAGAACATTTAAAACTGGGTCCATTCATAAGTCCTAAGTGGCTTTGTGACGTCACATGTAAAAATTTAAAATATGTAAAAACAAAATTTACATTTAGATAAGGAAACATTTCAAAGTTATTTATAATTTTACGAATAACCGTTTGTGTTGTATAGTATCTTAAATATTAGAATTTTAGTTTAATTTTATTTAACGTTATTGAAAAAAAAACTGCTGTTTAATTATGTTTAATATGTGAACAAAATTGAAAAATTTATCACAGCTACAACATCAATGGTGCGGGGGGCTTCGAAAATGCCAAGATTTGCTTTATCGGTCAAACGAGCCATGTGAGTAGTCTCAGGACTTTGTTTTCTTTGCTTTTCGGGGCAGCCTACCCTCGCTGCCCCTCTACCAATAAGTCTAATATAATATGTGTTTTCATAATGATGATTAATAGGAAGAGAGCACTTGTAGTCTGGCAGATCCGACGGAGACATACCGAAACTTGGCAGAGTACCAACGTCGGTTCGCGCTATTTTTGCTGCGCTCGCGCATGTCAGGTTCAGGGCTAGGTAGACATTAAACGGTGCGTTTAATACAATAACAAACTGTAAAGCTTTCTACGCATCGCCACGCCGCAAGCTGTTCAGATTCCCACCCACACGGCAAGTTACCGCTTTTGCAGAAATATGCAGCGTCCTATACGCAGAGGACGCTCAAAATGTATTATTATCTCTATTGTCACACACACATACACTCACGCACACACTCACACACAACATACATATATGTATAGTATAAACACTAAATTTGCATAAATTTTTGTGGTGACTTATAGTTTAGATACATATATAAATATTTATCGATACTTAATGTGATATAATGTATGTTGATTTAAGTTTTTATCTTTTCATACCATTTATCCATTGTCCATTCTATAAATGACCATTTAGTCTATGTAATCATTAAATAAAAATGTTTTACAACAGAATGTTCTCATGTGCGATTGATTTCATTGCACCCGATTGTAGTTATAAATGCGTTCGGTGACGATGACGCGAAGTCGATGGTTTTTCTCCACCTCCAAAAAGTGCATTACGCGCCTTATTCTCAAAGTAGGGCACTACGTGCCTAATCTCAAATACCGCGCAACACGTCTAAAGAGATTTTATTAAAAAAAAAAAAATAATAACTCACAGCTCCGCCTCTTCCAACTGCTTCTTCCTCGCGGCTTCGGCTCTCCTCTGTTCTTCCGCCAGCCGGTGTTGCCTCGCTTGTTCCTCTGCTTTCCTTCTCTCTTCCGTTTCCGCCACTTTTCTAGCTAAGTCCTGCTTCTTCTGCAAGTAAAACACATATTTTATAAACCTGAAAAATATAATCATATTATATTCGAGGAGGTCGTACAGGCTAATCTCCGAAACGACTGGGCCGATTTTGAAGGGACTTTCACTGGTAGATAGGGAATAAATAACTAGGGTTCCGTGTAAGAAATGAATCCCCCAAAATTTTACAAAACCACAGAATTCACGCGGACAAAGTCCGGCGCTCCAGCTAGTTCTTGATAATACTACTATTAATAGAAATAGGTATGATTTTCTGTATGCTGTTAATTGTGAATTTGGCAATGAAGAAAATTCTAGCAATGAAGGAGTGTTAATGGCACTTTTAAGAGCTCTCTTAAACCTACAAAGAAATCCTGGGTCATAAGTCTCAGGCACTGCTATGGATGCTTCCTCTATAACGCAATGAATGAATACTAAGCAATTTTAAGAAATTCGTCTCATACCCGTTCAGCTTCTTTCCACCTCTCCTGCCGACCCAGGTCCGCATGTGCCTGTTTCTCCATCCTCTCTTTTGCTGCAGCCTCCATAGCCACTCTCCTGTCCCTCTCCGCCGCCTCACGTGAGGCAGCGGCGGCGGCCATTTTGTCTTCTCGCTTCCTAAGAGGGTTAACGTATCGCCAGATTAGACCTTGCGGACGGACAGAACGAAACTACAAGGTTTTCCTATAGGATTACGGAATCTTAAAACATTACAAAAAGCGCGTCAAGGCGCTTATATAGAAGGGTTCCGTAACTGATTCGCGATAAAAATATTTGTGATATAACATCAGAACTTGCCCGATTTCGCTCAAAATAATTTTCCCAGTGATTTTTAGCATGTTCTATCATCATGGAAAATTTTAGGCCTATAGTTTTAGGTCTAGGTAGTATTTTAGGTCTATAGTTAGTAGGCTAGTATTTTTGGTCTATAGTCCGGAAATCCTTGGGGGGGGGGGGGACCTTGCCGGCGGACAGACGGACAGAGGGACTAAGCGAAACTATAAGAGTTCCTTTGCTCAGTTCCATTAAGCGATCGTAACACCCAAAACGCACCTTCAGCCGTTCCACTTGATCGCGGCGAAAAGGTCACTAATGACGTCATTACTCACGCTCATAAAACGCTGGCGACGTCCCACGTCCAAAAAGTGGGGTGTCGTGGGCGATGTCAAATTCTTCTTCTTTCTAGGGTAATATATAGGACTATATGACACACGGACGTCTGTTCCTAACGTAGACAACTTAATGCCTGTGTTATAGGTAACAGCCACCTGTTATACACAAATTATTTTTTTTTTTAGAAATATATAAATACATACATATGGATAATGTCTAAAAACATAAAACTACCCTAAAGTTTGTGTAATATTATTTTTAGTGTTACCTTCTTGTTTCATAATTTGAACAATGTTTTTCTTTCAACCTCATTGCCTAAAGTTTTTAATATGCTAGTGCGTAAAAATCAACTTATCTTTAAGCTTAGTTCTTCTAGGATTCCTCTATGTACACTAGTAAGTACTAATTGTATTGTATATGTTTTAAATAAAGATATTTGAAAATAAAAAATTAAATAAAATAATATGGATAATACACCAAGACTCGGTGTGGGAATCAAACCCATGACCCCGGAACGGAAGGCAGGGTCACTGCCCACAGCGCCAACAGGCCAGTCAAAAAATTTTAAGACAGATCGACAACTGAAAGATTTTCAAAGACAGAAAAATGAATATAAGACATTGAATCATCATTTATTGATAAATATCATATTAAAATCTAGTGCATAGTTTAAAAGATCTAAATGTACAAGAACTGGAAGTGACATTTTTTACCTCTGCCTTTCATTTAGAAAAAAAATAATCTTTAAAACTGGATCATTGGAAACAATCCTACTAAGAATAATAATAATAATTCTAAGAGGAATTCTACTAAGAAAAATGATTCTAAGTATAACCACAATGCTCTTATATCATGGAATGATCTGCTACTATAATGTGTCTATTATATGCACATACCAATAGTCTTCCTAATAAAATAAAATAAATGCTAAGCAAAAATTTGATTTAAATTATTTTGAATTACCTTAATCCACTTCCAAAAGTTCGGGCAGCAACTTTTAAGCCACTTCGTAAATCAACAACACAGAATTTAGGGCCCAGGGCAAGCCACCCATACTTTGTATCACGAAGAATACCACCCAAAGGCAATATATTATCTAAAAAATATATAAAGCACGATTTAAAACATTGTTTGGCAACGTGAATTGCACCAATGTGAATTTATGATATACCCGACACTTTAAATACAAACCCGAAAAATCTTCTGTAGGTTGCAAGAAACTAAACACAGCTGATGAAAGACTGGTTGTTTTAACAATAGAAAATATACTTTCTTGCAACTTCTGCATATTTTAAAGCTTTTTATAAGACTTCGATCGTCTAAGTCGGCTACTTAATTTCTTGAGGTTATGAGACGATCTTATTTCATTTTTATACCGTTGATTTTGACCACATAACTAGACTTATAAAAATAACCATGAAGATGTCAAAATTTACCACTACTTAAATAAATTATAAATTATCAACAATTTCCATTTCTAATTATTTTGTCCGGTAACGTAATTGTTTAAAAATTAATATTTGTCAGTTGTGAAATATTGATACTTTGACAATTGTCAGTGACATTAGTGTTGTATCTTTCGTAGTCTGAGGATGCATTTATTATAACGATTTTGCCAGTCGATTAATTTCAGTCGTTTATGTCATTATCAATATCGAACCTGTGGTTTTTCAGAAAGGTGTTACCAATGGTTTTGCTTTTAAAAAATAGGCAAACCTATATATCAGTGAACAGTTTCTTCGACTTTGACATGCAATTCATATTGAATAAAATACCTTCCGTGTAGGTTAGGTGAACTTTAAAAGGATTTAATTAAATACAACGGTTGAATTTTATAAAAATATTTATTTAAATTTCTATCCTAGCTTATCTAATTTGTCCGTGTCTTAATATTGCTTAATTATAAAAGATTGCAATACATACTTTTAAAATACATACACTTTCGCGGGTTTCAATATGGCTATATATGTGTAC
This sequence comes from Charaxes varanes, assembly GCA_024363005.1. Taxonomy (NCBI): domain Eukaryota; kingdom Metazoa; phylum Arthropoda; class Insecta; order Lepidoptera; family Nymphalidae; genus Charaxes; species Charaxes varanes. The sequence continues at coordinate 1,886,430 of JANCMC010049391.1, read as the reverse complement.
TTAACAAAATCAATATTTTTTTATTTATAAATCCAGAGGAAACAAAACAGGAAATATTCAAAAAATAAAAAAAAAATCAAAACTTATCATTTACACATGTATTAAAAAACGAAACGTTAATTAATTTTACTATATAATAAACGAACTTTATTTTGCCAAAAAAAGCATTTAAAACTTATATATTTATAAAAAAACATTATTTCAAATTGTATAAACAAGAAAACTACCGTTTAATTTAATCCAATAATAGTGAATATAATATATTATTAACATATAATACGATATATTAATATATTGCGGGGCTAAGGGATAGAAGAACGAAATGTCCCTTTTCCTAAGGGTCTTTGGATGGGACATTTAAGTGGGTCGACTTCGAGTCTAGCTAACGTCTAGAGAAGACTTAAACACATGATATCTTATCTGACGAAAATAATAGCCTGTTAAAGGCTAAAGAACATAGGTGTATTACTTAAAATTAAGGAATAATTTTGTGAAATTTATGATAGCGTTGTTAGTAGTTGAGCAAATTATTTTTTATTCTTTCGATTTACTTGCATAACTGACATATTTACAACATTTCTATTAGATTCTTGGGCGTGGGGAGTTATTTGCATCTGTCCTTGAACTATATTTAACATAGACGTATAAGGACTGTCTGTCGCCTGATTATTATCATTTTCTAATTTGTTATCTATCTTTTTGTGTTTTATGACATCATTTCGGTGATTCGCGTTTTCGTAAACGGAATTTTTCATAGATGTGTAAGGTTGGCCAACCTGTTTATCTTTCCCTTGATTTATAGGACCCGGGCTAAATCCGTTTTGTGTAATAACAGGGTTATTAGACGTCGAAGTTTTTATATTTTCAGACTCTGTTGAAACTACGTTTGTATGTGTATTCCTTTCGGAATTATTACGGGTTACGTTTACGCTATTGGATCGCGACGAGTTGCCAATAGAGTGAAGAGTTGAAGTACTCCCCCTTCTGCTTTCTAGTTCTTGGGAAAAAACTTCTTCGCTCTTTTGAAATCTCTGAGCGTGAGATGATAGAGTGCTAATGGAAGGTGACTTTTGCTGTAGAGAAACTGCACTCAATGACCTACTAGGTGATCGGTTAGACATGTTGTCTATATGTGACATTTGTTTATTTTCTACTTTGGAAATCGCGTTTTTAGGATTAGTGTCAATTGAACCGTAGGCGCTATCTTTAGTAGAGCTGTGCGACAATGATTCTTCTTTGACGCCATAACGTCGTATGACATTCGCTGGCGCTACGGGTTCTATATTTTGGACATCATATGAAAGAGGGTTTTTATTCACAGGACGATTGACGCCTTCAATTATTTCGCCGGTCCTCGGGTTTATATGCTTTACCGTGTCGTAACGAAGTGTTGGTTTTGTATGACTTTCATCTATGGGATGAGGTCGTGACCTGTCTTCCAGTTCTACATCACTATCGTCATGTATGCTAGGTTCACAAATACTTTCCTCCTGTAAAAGAAAAAATAAAAACTTACATAAATGCTAATTAGATAAAGATGTTTATGGAACTAAGAATATATAAGAAACTAGCGAGTCCGATAGATTTTATCTTGCACGAATTTAGGCTCGACTTTAAGTTTTGACGATGCTAAAGAAGAAGGGCTGATTTTTATATATATAGATAAGAGTATATAAGTAATAAGAATATATAACAAACAAGGAACCTCTTCATCTGCTTCTTCTATGACACTATTTTGGATCCACTCCCGTATTCTTTGCTTCTTTGCTTGACGGTCAACCGTGGTTTCGATTCCATTGTCTCTGAAGTGTTTCAACAATATGTTTTTCTCATTGGGATCGCTATGGAAGCTGTACATTGACGGGCAAAGTTCATCAATGTCACCACCAGCTGAAAAATTGTGCCCATTGTCTAAATAAATAATAAATACATAGGACTATATGACACACGGACCTCTGTATCTTCGGTAGACAACTGAATTCCTGTGTTATAAGTAACAGACGCCTGTTAAACACAAATATTTATTTTTAGAAATATATAAAAACAAACATATAGATAATACATCGTTCCCACCTCGAGTCTCGAAGTGGGAATCGAACTAACAATCCACTGAGTGGAAGGCAGGGTCACTGCCAACTGCGCTAACGGGCAAGTAAATTCATATAACAAAATATATTTTTTTTAGATAAACAGTGAAAACATTTGGTACGATTTTAAGAAAATTTCACGGACTGCTTATTATGAAATCTGGCACAAATATAGTTTACTAGTTGTTACCCGAGACTTCGTTCACGTAAAATTAGGTGAATGTTCAATAGATTAAAGTGTTTATTCCTTAATTTTTTTGCTATTAAACTACCTCCCAGTCGAATTTCATCTTTGTACGTCCTGTACCCGTCCCGTAACTCACGCACTCACGCACACTGATGCAAAATGATTTACACACACATATATCACATATATTCATTTTACTATAAGATTGTTTAAAGATGACGGTAAAAATATTACTTGTCAAATATTGTAATTTTGTATATAGCTTTAAATTAGCATATATTATGCCAAACTAAATGTCTGTGTTCGAATTTCGACCACCAGGCGATCTTTACACTAAATATCTTACCAACTCGGTCTGTATATCCTTTAGCCATCCATCGATCATCGATAAATCGATACAACTCAGTAAAGTTTGTTGTTCTCTTGTCTATTCTTGGTTCTACAAACTTTTTAAACATTCTTTGCGCCTTTGAAGACACCATCTTCCATAATTTTGGTTGTCTCTTTAGAGGGTTTGCACTGTTATACCAGTTGTAGTAGCTTAAAAGTAAATGGCACGATTATATATCTGTTCTTAATAACATGCGATACCTATTACTTATATTGATATATTTAATATATGTTGTTATACTCTGAGCTGTCAATTTCGGGCTAGCCATGACATCACATGAATTTTAAGTTTTTTAAACACCTAACCTAACCCACTTGGTGCTACATTACCTATTTTTAAAATTTACGCATATTGAAAATAATTAAAAGAAAACAGTAGTTTTAATTTTTTTGAATATTATTCAGTTTGCAATGTGAAGTATGGAGACTACAATAAGGAGTATAACACCTCTTATCGGAAAAAAGGTAAAAAAGTTTCGAACATTATAGCTTAGATAGTAGTTCAAACACCGCCCGGAATGGCGCTGTTTTTGACAAACTGTATGGTATGAGTGTAGCAATAGTAGATGAATTGACCAAGAACTCTCCAGAATGACGCTGATTAGTGTGCTAAATGTTATGGTATGAATGAAATTCACAATGAATCAGATGTGGCGCCCCCCTTATTTTCATAATCCGTCGGACATTTTTAATATACAGATATGTTACTCCTTGTATTCTAATCTCCATGTTTGTAACGTAATTTATGCGTAATTTGTATTTACCCCAAATGTAATTATAATATACATAATGTGATCAACGCCCCTTGAAATGTAGAAAAGCTATTAGAAGGCAATAAAAAACTTACCTCAAGTATCTTGGATCATCAAATGCAGCTTTCTGCCACGGCAGGCAGCCAGTCAGACAAATAAATACGACTACTCCAAATTGCCATATATCATGGGTTATTAATGCTCTGAAACATATTTAAGATAAATTAACACGCACGTGAAGCGAAAATATATTTAAGAAAAAAATAAATGTTCTTTTAACTTAATAAACTCAACTTATCTTTTTTTTTTTAACTAAATTAGTATAGTAATTTCTGTTTCTGTATAAAAAAAAAAAAATCTATGTTTACAGTTTGTGAAAGGTGTATGTGCCTGTAAATGGTGTATTATATAGTTTTAAGTCCACTGAAACGATTTCATAGGGCATTTTTGGGAAAAGTAACCATACTGCATAATTACCATATTTGCTAAATGTATAAAAAATTGGGGCTCGTCCGGGATCTAAACAGGAGACCTCTCGTACCCTAAGCCATAAAAGTTTTATAATGAAAAAGTTATACCACTAGACCAAAGAGCCGACAGATGCCTGATGATACCTGACCGATGATCTGAAAGATGAAATATTATGAAATTATTTATCTAAATACATATTATATTAAAAAGGTTATGGTTACGCTTACGCCTACGTTTTTTGTCGGTTAGGGGACCCTTTTGCATGCTCTTCGTACCAAAAAGCATACAAGGAATATTATGAGGCTTAATAATGTCATTAATGCTTCAGTTAAACTTACTTTGTTTAGTAAAGATTCAGGATTAGGTACAATATACAGGAATGTGTAAGCAAACCTAGTGTCCACTCTCGGATGATGAGGGTTCCACTGGGTCTGAACAGGCGCGGATCCACTGAGATGGGCACGCTAGGGATGCCCACCACCCTAATAGACAAGTGACGTCAGTCATTCACGGTCTATTGAGATGGAGGCCTGATAATATTATATTCTATACCTTATTTACAAAAAAACAATGTGTTGAAATCATATATTGTATATACTATATAGCGTTTCTAGGAATGAGCTATATCGTTCATAAGGAAGTTAATGCGCCGACACGCATTTTGCCGAAATTCGGCTAAAATTCAGTGGCTATGTCCACCATCGTTTTTGAACGGTAGATCCGCGCTGAGGTCTTAATAAGTATTCTAGAACTGAACACACTATTGGTTAATGGCGCACACACATTTACAAAAGAAAAAAAATGTTTTTTTTTTTTTTAACTTGGAGCTATGTTATATTATACCGTGGAGCAAGTATCCTATTCGGTCCCAATTACAAACAAGATATTTTGTTATGCGCCACATCTCTTATGCCTGAGCCAGACATATATTCATTTGAATAATCATTCCAATCATCATGTAGTGTGGCCGGGGACTTTGTGTAACTGTACAAAGTTTTGTAGTACTTTGTGAAACTGTCAAAAATGTAGAAATACTTTGAGCTAAGTCTGGCTTTCGTATTACAATTGATTCAAACCTCAGAAATCATGGCGATTTCTGGATATACGCAAATTTCCACGCTAAGGATACAGACGGTTTTAACGCGAAGCGGTGTTTAGCTAAATATATTTTGCACTAATTAATTAAAACGATCGTGTGGGAAGCGCGTATGTGCAGCGGAGTGTATCTATCGGTTGCGATTCTCTTATTTTATATTTAACCTACAGTATTTTAAGTCATCGAAATCTTTACAGATATACATTCAGATAAGAAAAAATAAGTATCAAATTATCGAAATTCATAGAAGTAAAATTCATGTAGATAAAAAATAACACAGATAAATCAAATATTTAAATCTTCTTCTTTTCGTTTCAATGGCAAAACTATATTTTGGGTGTAAGGGCCTGTATGTTCAAAGCCCAAAAAGTAGCGACATTGATTGCTCGACCGGTGAATACGCTTGCCCTGCAACCAGAAGGCCAGCAGATGCGCTACCGGCCTTTAATGACGTGTTTAGGCCAGCGGGAAGTCTCACAAACCGAACGAAACGCGACAACAATACCATCACTTGACGTGACAGCATTGACGTCACTTCACGCCGATATCATGTCACAAAGAGGTACTAGTACCCGGACGCGCTGACGCAATTCGGCTACAGATGTGGCGCTACCTCTAATTAAAAAAACGGTGTTTAAACATTTAAAGACCAGTCTTAGAAAGGGTCACCCATCTATCACCCGGCCGCGGTAAGAACTGCTTACCGTAGCGATCGACTCAAATGCCAGCGAATGATTAAGCAACGACCTCCCCGACGATGCTTACAATACTCAACCGATTATTATAAAATTTTGTGACGTAAATAGGCTTCTAAATATAGATTCGGTATACTTAATCGAGATTCTATCCGACAATCTATTGCCGGAGCCAGATATAGCTTCATTTGAATGATCATTTGAATGATCATTTTGTGTGACCGGGGACTTTGTGTAACTGCACAAAGTTCTTTAGAACTTAGACTTTAGGCTTTCAAGGACAAAAATGTACAAACACTTTGACCTATGTCTGGCTCCGGCATAACAATTAGACGGTCCGTTTGTCCAGTATAACTACTCGACTGGGAGCTTTTATTTCCACAAGGAGGTTTCAATACAACAGCACAATTTATATAAGATACTAGCTATTTCCCTTGACTTTGTCTACGTAAAATTACACTTACGAGTGCCCTTACACTTCCTTAACCTGGCCCTATCGAAAAATCAGTTCGTAACGGATGTCTACTAACTATAAACTACTTCCTTGTTAAATTTTTACGTCTAGAGGTTTTCGAAATTCCTTGATGGGTGACCTTTCGCTTTTATATTACAGATCTCCATAGTAGAAAGATTTGATTAAAATATATAAGGTAAGGTATTGTCGTGACTTTTGACGAGTGAAAACACGATTATTAGGTATATACCTACAGTGCTCCTATTATTTTTCCGCTTATACAAGTAAAGGTACCGGCACGAATCTTGTGCTAAAATGACAGCCGTCTGCGCAGGTACAGTAGTACAGGAAAAATCTTATGTTCCGCGAAATTTAAAAATCTTGATGAATGAATATTGAAATACGAACGTATATCTTATCTATACAGAGTATAAAAGGATATCTTTAGTTAGAAATACTTAAATAAATCCTATCCCTAAAACTGTTTTACTGTTGTTAATAAAGAAAAACTGTGCACGACTGTACTGCGGGGCGACCGCACCTCAACTGATAAAACTTTTACTCCGCATACTGTCATTTTAAGGTCAAGATTCGTTCCAATACCTACAATTTTAACGCACGAGACTGCTTTACGTACGTATTCACGTGAGTCATGGCAATTTTTAAGTACTGGTGATATGATACAACCCTAAAGAATACTAAGATGAGTTATACATAATATTTACAGAAGGTCATAGCTTAATCTGTGGTTGGCATTTGAGTGTAACGATGAGTTAAGCAATTCTTACCACCCGTTAATATCCGACACGTGCCCGGAGACGAAGAGCCCCGACTTAACGAGGCAGCAATCTTCAGTAGGAATCAAGAGAACAACACAAGGTAAGCACATAGCCTCAACAAAACATATTGCAATGTTACCTAGAAGTTAATGAAACTCTCTCTCGAACACGCACACAAACGCACAAACACACAACACACGCACGCACACAGCTACCTATACACCCACATTATTTGTTATTGCTTGCTAATCTCTTTATATTCAACTTTTAGAATGTATTTTTCTTCAATTATTTGCGTGTAATCTAATGATTAATTTTTATTAATATAAGGGTAAATATAAGGCCATAATTGGCCTTATATTTACCCTTATATTAATTTGTAACTCATGTATAAAAACGTAGAACGCTGTCGATTGCAAATAAATAATTATCAAAAATATTTTAATCAAAATTTGTCATTGCATACAATCAATTTTGCCGTAAAAAAGGGAAAAGTTTTGATATGAATCTACAAAAAATTTTACTGCACATTTGCAAGGAATCATAGGAGTATCGAACATAATAGACAGAATGACAGTTACTGGGCTTAATTACGAGTTTCTTGCTGATTCTTCTCGGAGCTCGGCTCCACCCAATCAGTGGTTGCTTTTAAAGTATTTGACAATTGAAAAGAGCTTGTAAAAGTCTACTTGAATATAATATCATTTGAGTCTACAAAACATGATTAATACGAGTAAAATCGTCGTTATAAGCTATAGCTATACATAATTCATAGTGATTTTCTTCTCGACTAGTAAATATCCAGACATCCTGAAACGTCTCCCGTCACTGTTAAAGGAGACAGTGAAGAGCTGCGTGTTGGACTGCGAGGCAGTGGCCTACGACACCGTCGAAAAGCAGATATTGCCATTTCAGGTGATTACAATACATATTTGAGAAGGTCGTTACTTCATTAGTGGCCTTCATTTAAGTCGATCGCTAGGTTAAGCAGCTCTTACCGCGGCCGGGTGATAGATGGGTGTCCAATTCTAACACTGGTTTTCAAATAATTTTTTTTCAAATAAGTTTTCACTGACAGAGTGTCAGATAAGATCAAAAAAATAAGATTTTAAAACACTCTGTTTTAAAATATTTACAATATGTGGTTGATAAGAGACGAGCCTAAATTAGGACAAGACAACGTCTGGGGGCCTATGATTTATAAATGAATCACACAGCCGTTTACGAACCATAGACAATTTAATGAATGGCTTGAATATGATGTCATAATCATATCTTTATTTGCAAGAATGTGGTAGAAATGAGGTATAGTAATTAATTCCAATACATTCAACTATAATTTTAGTGACCAAATAGAATTAGTAAATTAAATATTGTGTTAAAATTAAATCATTTATAATTCATTAAAATCATATATAGACTATAACATTAAAAGAATTAGGTATAAAAAAATAAAATTAATAGAATAGTAATAATAAAAAACATGCCATAGGGTATTATAGTTATTGGGGATCGGTGCCGTAACGGGGTTATATTGACGGGGCAATAAAACACCTACCTTTTCTTAACGTAAACCAGTGCTAGACTGGGTTACCCATCTATCACCCGGTCGCAGCAAAAGCTACTTAACCTAGCGATCGACTCAAATGCCGACCACTGATTAGGCCACGATCTCCTCTGTATCAAAGGAATTATAAAAGCTATAAGCTGTTTGTTTTTCCTTAAAAGTTTTAGAAATTTTCGGTTATTTTATTTCAAATTTTCATTTTTATAATTTTTCCTATTCACATGGAAATATTTTCATGTGATAATCAGGGGATTTTTTTCCTACCCAAATATATATGTTGCATCGACTGTGGATCAACTTTATAATGAAAATTTTATATTACTGGACTAATAAATAAAGTTTTTTTTACGAGAAAGGGTTACGTACATCTTTTATCAATATAAAGGTCTCTTGAAGACTATTCAGATCTCTTTGTAAATCTAGACAATCCTGATCTGAAATGAATCAGAAAATTTCCAGCGCATTCCTCTCTGAGTTGGACCTGTGGCAAGTCAAAAACTTATTAATTACATACAAAAAAAATACAACTACACAAACACTAAGCTGGAATTCCCACGTCTGATCCTATAAGTATGAGACTTACGTAACTAATAGTCCGAGATCCCAGGGCCGTCAGACATAACTTACTCTCTGTAAGAAACCTTAAGTTCTGATTAGAGTCCCATTTAAATCAGTAAGATAAATTGTAATGAACAAACATTCCTTTACCATAAATAATATCCTGCAACGGATGCTAATAGTCATAGTTAAATAAGTAATTGTTGTGGTTCGGGAATTTTTGGTATCTGGCAGAGCTCTTATTTTTGTCATCTTTTTCACCTAGTGTCTGCCCACTTGTCACAGTTACAACTCTGGCTGGGCAGGGCTGGCTGCCATAGGGTGAACGGTGCGGGCGCACCAGGTGCCGAGTCCCAGGGGCGCCTCAGACAGAGCTTCGTATGCGATTATAGTAAATATAATATGTATTCAAAATATAAACAAGTAAGGGAGCACCATAATTGGATCTCGTTCCATCCAAAAATTTACCTCGTGCCGGCACTGCACGAGACTCTACTTAGAACGTAAGGTTTCATCATTAAGGAATAAGTAATGTCTGACGGGCTTAGGATCTCCGTCTATAATATGTATGACGTGTACGGCTTTACTGTAATTACATAAAGATAAGAATATGATATACTTTATTACCGATTACTTCTTGATCTTTAGATCAATGTATCGATAAGCAGTAATTAAGTCGTTAAGATTATAGTCACGGATTTGTATCTTGTGATAAGTTTTTGGGTTTTTACTTTATTTTAATGTAACAAAGAGCAACCTGGCAGGCGGAAGACTATAAGTGCATCTAGTGTACGCCATTACATAACGAGTTGGCGAGAAAGACTACATCACAGCAAACTAGATGGCGCTGTACAGATGGACGACCACAGGATAAACGCTGAAAATTACCATACAAATTGACTCACGCTAGCGAAGTTTTTACGTATGATCACTGACACATAGACCACCTGACGAACAACTGTTGGCAAGTCGCGGGCCCCCGGCAACATAGCCTAGTAGAGTCAAGCATCGAACCAAGTAGCTTAAATATTCTAGGCTGTATTTCCACAACTATCGAGATATAGGATCGGTCATCTTAACTCGCCCCACAGCCAAATCCTCTGCAATCTAAGCGGACCCTGGTACTACCTGGATAACGATAGGACGAAGAAGTATGATCTATTCTCCTATAGCAGAATCCTTTTACATTTGAAATAGTAAATAATAATGGGCGGACGATGTAACGCGAGGGGCATGAGGTGGCTGGATGAGATTGGCAAGGGATAGGGGAGAGTGGAGGCCTATGCCCAGCAGTGGGTTATCAAGGGCTGAAAATGATGATGATAATATTAAATAATATATATCGAGAACTGCGTATATCTCTTGGGATACGTCTATCGACGAAATTTAAGCCAATTACAATTAAATTTAAAAAGTTATCCCTTACTTATATTGGCTAGTATTTCTATATCCTACCATGATTCATTTGTAGATTGCTTCTGAGTATAATATAAAAGTAACTTAGCGTCTCAATAACTTAGTAGGAGGGGAAAAAGCATAAATAAAAAGTATTCCTAATATTCTTTTATAATAATAATAATAAAAAAAAACATACCATGGCTATACCGTGCGGTTGCCGGGTCCATCGCGTTGTAGAGGATGGAACTACGGCAATGTTTGTGACTTGCCAGGCAGATGTATGTTTAAGAATACTCTTTAACATGGACATGAACGCTCGCCTTCACTACTAGTGTTACCTTCCCTAGTGTTGCCTTCCCCGATAGCCCATCTCGTTGTGATAATACTAGAGCGGCTTGGAATATCCTTTCTAATCTAAATTATAATTGCAGCACGTGCTAACAATAGCGTTTACGTGTGTGTAGCGCTCGTTTGCAGCCAGCAAGAAGATCTCGTAGGATTCTCAAGTATCTCAATTGATCAATTTAAACAGCCAAACGGACTCTATCGGATGGATTTTACAGATTAAGTTCATTTTACTGCGACGCGAGCGCTGTCTCAGGTAAAGCCAGTCTACGCAAATAAATAAAATTCGTGAAGTGTCTGTTTCTAAGGTCGATATATATTTTGTAACTTACGAAGCCGACAGACGTCGTCTTGCCCGAATTAAGGCTCGTCTCTTATTAGCCAATTAACCAATCTACTTCATATACTTCCCAATAAATGTGACACTGGCCGAATCTATACTTCTATATTAATATGTAAAGAATTTCTTTATTTGTTTGCCCACCCACGCGCAAAACTGAGAAGAGACCGTTTTCGATAAACTTCTCATATTAGATACATTAAATATAATACATTTTTTTTTACATGACAACTACCAAATAGACAGGCGGTTCACCTTACGTGTTATTTGCCTTTGTGGTATGTGGTTAAGTGACTATTGCACAACAAGAAGATGCCAGTCTTTGAAAAGATTAGAATTTGTGCTCTTTTTTGGAGGTAACTAGTTCGTATTGGTTCCCTTCCATTACGTATCATACAAAATGTATTAAACGTCTGTGGTAAATTTAAACGAAAATAAAGAAACTGTGGGCCGGCGCGTCCGGGTACCAGTACCTCTTTCTCACATGAGATCGGCGTGAAGTAGCGGCAATGCTGTCACGTCAAGTAATGGTATTGTTGTCGCGTTTTGTTCGGTTTGTAAGACTTCCCGGTAGCCAAAACTCGGCATTAAAGTCCGACAATGCATCTGCTAGCCTTCTGGTCGTGCAGATGTCCATGGGCGTCGGTAGACACTTAGGTGTTTGCAGATGGCGGAATTTTCTCCTACTTATTTAACATTTATCGTTATATTTTAAGCAATTCCCACAATATCTATATAGTTTATACCTTATATGTTATTCAGATGTATAAAGTTTTATTAAAATCCATTTAGTACTTTTTCCGTGATAGAGCATCAAACACACATCCAGACATCCACATGTACAAACTTTCGCGTTTATAATATTAGTAGGATGTCACCTCTAAATAATATAAAATCTTTTATAACATTCTGCGTCCATTTATAAACCCTGACCCACATTATGTCGCAAACGGTAAAGATGTACCATTCAAATGACACCCTGGAGTACGCACTGGATATTTTCCACCCGCAAAACTAAAACAATAGGCGAAAACGAGCTGCCTTAAGGCGCAGTCACTTTAGCTATGCTTTTTGACAGTGGCGGTATTGTCATATAATACAACCTTCTACACCTTATAACAGGTAAAATCTAAGGCAAACGAAGTGGCCAAGAGCTTTTCAGGACTTATATGGAAGTCTTCCGTGTCTGTAACATCCGATTTCGCTCATAATAATTTTCGAAGCTAAAGGTGAGTTTTTAGCGTGTCCTGTTAACATGGAAAATTTTAAATCTCTGCATCTAATAGTTTCAAAATCCTAGGGAGGACTACCTTGCGGGTGGGCAGACGATCGGACGGACAGACAGGGCGGAACTATAAGGGTTCCTTGTAGCACTACGGAACCCTAATTTTAAGCCCTTTTTACTATTCTTTACGTAAAAAAGAAAACACATTGTCAGTAAGACCTTTCCAGTGGACATCATCGCCATCTCGTTATGTACCGGTGGCTACAAGTGTTAGCACCTTTCACATATTGAGACGCGTTTCTCCCAAAAAGTTTCTTACTTCTTAAATGAGAACTTAAATTTAATGATAGAACTATCCGTTTACCGCGACTTTGTTAGCATAAAATTGCGAATGCCATTACGCGTTCTTAATATAGCGGATTATATAATATCTCCTTGTCAAATTTCATTAATGTAAGTGCAGCGGATTTCGAAATTTCGTGTTTATCTTTCGCTTTCATTATATATATATATATATAAAACAAGGGGCAAACGAGGCGATTCTCCAAAGTGACTACCAACGCCCATGGAGAACAGCAACACCAGGGGGATCGCAGATGCGTTGCCGGCCTTTGAGAAATGGGTATGCTCTTTTGTTGAAGGTCCCTAAGTCGTATCCGTTCGGAAATACCGAAGCAGGCAACTGATGCATATGGATAATACACTCAGACTCGAGATGGGAATCGAACCCACGACCCCCGGAGCAGAAGGCAGGATCACTGCCCATTACGGTAACGTCATACGCTCTGCTGGGTTTTTTAGCTATCATGGCGGATTGTTGTATTTTGTACTTTCCTTTTTTTTGTTAATCCATATTAATCTCGCTCGGAATATAAAAATAAATACGTTTAATTAATTTTATGCATTTTATTTTATCAGATAAATACGTAATTAAAATGATTTCTGATTACTACTACTATCATCGCTGCTTTCGAAAATCGCCTCTTATACCGCATTACCACATGGCTGATACAAATTTGATAAAGTTTTTACAATAATGTTTTGCTTCTATTGACAGAGTAAGTATAGACAGAATAAGTGTTTGATATTTTACATACTTTCTGACGCTGAAAATTCTGGGACCGAATATTATATTGTGCACATTTGGGGCCGTTCGAGCGCGTTGTTCGAGCGAGAATAACCCTACAACGCGTTTTCCTATAACGTGCAATAAACTTACCGTGTTATAGGGCGGATTTCGAATTCAACTTTTTTCAAATTCAAATGATATTTTACACAAAAAACTTTTGAATTGCCAAACACTTTAAAAGCACCACTGATTCGGAAGAGTAGAGCCACGAGAAAAATCGTTAATGCAGTACAGATATTATGAATCATTTGTTTTTTTTTGTTTTGTTTTTTTTTAAGTCATTTTTAATAAGATTGCGTCAATAAGACACAAGAGAAAGCATTATTTCCCTTTCAAAATAAAATTGATTACCTTTTTCAAAAAATTTTCAGCTTGTCGCTTGTGCTTATAGAAGAGTCCGGCTTCCTTCGACTGTGACTTCGGAACAGAGTCCCCGTACACCAACATTTTTATCAAACAGCCTCCCAGTATGAAAAAGTTCACCAGATAAATGAGGAGAGCGTTGAACAGCCAGGCTCCCCATGACAAGTTATTCTGCCCTGGAAATTAAATATGAACAATTGAAAATAAAGCGGCACTGCACTTATTTAAAAAAAAAAAGTAAAATAATAATAAATCTCTATTCACAGGCATCCGGGGCCCACACATATTACAATTTGTAATATACATAAATAGTTTAAAAATTAATTAAAAAGAAATTACAAGTTACAAATTAAATTATAAATCATATATTGCAATTTTCAAAGATTAAATTAAAATAGACGTTTTGTGTAGACTAATCGCCGAAAATATATTCTTTTGTAGAAATATATAAACATATACATATAGGTAATACAGCCAGATTCGAGGCGGAAATTGAACCCACATCCTCCAAATGTATGGAGATAACCTCAACAATAAGTGCATGATTAAAATGTAGTATTCACTATGTTAAAATTTTATTCATAGGAAAAATAATAAAATATCAAAACAGTTACATCGCTCTATACAATTGACTGAACATAATTACTCCAGTTCGCCATAACAATAAACAATTTCCAAAATGGCTCATCGGTATTCATGATCAAGCGCCACCTGGTGTGTTCGTATTTGTATGCGTTGAGCACTGCGTCGATTTAGTGCCGATATCAAATTGTAGTTACGAATACCTGCCATGAATACCAATATACAGTTCATGAAAAAAACACGAGGACGGAGGAGTAAGAAATCTGGCACAATTAAAGTTCGCACACCCTATATACAGAGAAGGGTGTGCGAATGGTAATATTTAAAAAAATATGCAATACTAATATATTAAACCATTAAAATAAAACCACACGCACACCAATGCCAAACGATTTACACACACATACACATGTATACATTTTACTAAAGGATAGTGTCCGAGCGAAGTCCTGACATCTTGAAGTATTATGTATACATTGACAAATATAACAATTTTGTTGTAAAAAAAATCTAATTTTGTACATATAGAACAATATATTGCAAACACTATTTGTGTAGTGTAGGTACCATATTTAACAAAATATGGTACCTACACTACGAGGATGGATCCAGTCTACAATGAAAAGTGTCCCTTACCAGGTTATGAAATGAGGCAACCAAACTTTTCCTTGGCTGATCTACTTTACATATATGCGCTCTAATGTAAAATTTCGTTTCGAGTCCATACTAGGTTATGAAATGGGGCAGCCGAATTTCATCCTAAAGCATAGTTGGAGAGGTAACCAAATAGATAGACATACCCAAATCTAGTATGTATTGTTAACAAAAATCTGTTATTTTGAAATCACAGACGGACACTTCAACTTTACGTATACATATGGTAATGTGAAGGTAAGCAAGGGTAAAGGACAAGACGCAGCATACAGTACTTGTTGTACCCAAAAAGGAAACAGGAATGGGGTCACTGGTACACAATGTGCGAGTGACGGTCAATGTGATATTTTTTTTAATATATGAATTTAGTTCGCACATATTGATAGTAAAAAATTAACATTCATAATAGCTTGTTAAAAAAGAAATACAAATAATGAAATTTTCTTTGACTTTCATTCGAGTATATGGTACTATAAGGATCGAAGTGACGTAATTTACAATTTTTCGAAATCGACTTTTTTTAAAAGTACGGACAAAATACCAATATTATATCAGTTAAAGATTTAAAATTGGACTAGTTTAGTTTACGCTAGGAAAGGATATAACTTTATTATTTTCTTTTTTTTTATATAACTTAAACTAGTCTAAGTTAGTTTGTATATATATTGACGAGTATTGAAGAACTGATAAAGTACATATTTCATTGGTCAATTCAGTTGTATGATCTGAAAGGGCACCTTGGATTAATTCCACATCAAATTTGTTTAGGCCGACCCTTTTCAATACATTTTCTTAACTTTATCCTTTTCTTTCTATTCCGGACTTACCCACAATAACAGTAGAAACTACAAAGAGTCTCGGCTGCCGTCCACGACAGTAGTATCGGCATCTTTTTATTCGTTTTCATCTACCTTTATCTCCTCTCTTTACTTTACTCCATCCCTTACCCCTTCAGTCCTATCTATTTATCTAATTAACAGAAACGCCACGCAGTCCTTTTGGTCTGCAACCAAATTGAGCCGTCGCGTCCGGGTACCAGTACTTCCTTCTCATATAAGATCGGCGTGAAGTGGCGGCAATGCTGTCACGTCAAGTGATGGTATTGTTATCGTTTCAAATGTAAACCTACTCGAGTCTAAGCGTTGCCATGACGACGATCCCTTTGCCGAGTTTCTCAGGGCCTCAGCTCACGGCCATATTCCGCTGACAAATTTGAACCGCAAACATCAGACAAGATGCGATAAGACAGTCGCAATGATAATCTTGATAAAAAGTTATCGATCTTAAATTTGCGTACTATTTAATGAAAATTTTGCTAACGGAGAAGCATTCAATTTTGCACAATTATAGTTTATATATATGAGGGTATGCTAATGATTAAATTTTTATAAAAAATGCCATTATAAATTTGATAAAATAAAACCTCACGCACACAAATGTAGGCCACGACCTCCTCACACACAATATGTCATACAATTGAATTTTACAATTATATTAATGATAAATTATACCGCTGTCTAACGTTTATGCTAGCTGATGTAAAAAATTAAATCTATTAATTTAGCGAAAGCTTCCCACTCTCTTTTCTGCTTCAAATAAGTAAAGCTGCTATCGCTGCATTTTAAATTTTGCTAAAAATTCAGTTCGTTACCCACTAAATGACATGAATATTCACTAATCACACAAAGGAGAGAAAGATCAGTCAACTCTCGAATTTTCACCTTTTTCACACATGTATCAAGATGTGGAATTTCGCCCATTGAGCGCCTGGAGGCCTTTGTGTATTCTAGAGGGCCTAGCACGAAATTTCCGAACCGAAGTTAGTCAACGAGTCGACTTTAGTATGAAATAGTTCATGCTAGTCCCAATGGAGGCATGTCTTAATCTTGTCTCCCCGTGTTGACACTAAGAAGGATCCGCCGTGGTCCTAACATGAACATTTTTAAGTAAAAGTAAATTCCTAAGTAAAAAGGACTCGTCCACTTACTTTGGTTCGAGATGTTCGTTCCGACCTCGCGGCAAACCAAAAACAAGATGGTATAATGACTGAGATTTATTGGACAAAACCTGAAGACCATAGTCACGACAGAGCAATATGAAAAGAGAGTAGGGAGACCTTTGCCCCGCAGTGGGACATAATAGCCAAATAATAGCATAATACTAACATATTATGTATATCTTAGGAGTGGCTCTATCGGACTCCCCGGCGGGTCTCGCCGCATATATCCTGGAGAAGTTCTCGACCTGGACGCGGCCTGAGCATCGCTCCCGGCCTGACGGAGGCCTGAACTTCCGGTTCAGCAAAGAACAGCTGATCGACAATGTCATGGTCTACTACGTCTCCAACTCTATCACAACCTCAATGAGACTTTATGCAGAAACTATGAGCAGCAGATTTTGGGGTTTGAAACTCGATGAGTGAGTATGAACGTTGTAGATGTTTTTAATTTATTCAGTTCTTAAGTTATTAGCTCTATCCCGCGAATTCGTCAGCGCAAAATTAACTTTGCGATAGCCATCAACATCCTTAATCTGGCCCTATCGAGAACCTATTAAAATAAGAAGGCGGAGCAGCTGACAGTTTCTGATATATGAGATTTCAAAAAGTTAATAGACGTTGTAATCTTTACGACGTTTTTGACGTCAGGAAAATAAGATAAGTAACATGAAACCAATACGCAATTCCGATGTTCACGACCCAATAAGACTGAACAAACTGCCCGTTTGCGTTTATACAAATTCACCTGAGTACCTACTGGCGTTAATGGACAACTCCACTGCCAGTAGGCTCGTAGATGCGTTTCTAATCTTTAAGAAATGAGTACACTTTTTTCCTAAACCATAAATAGGCAGGTAATTCATATCAGTTTGGAAAGCCGCAGCTGTTAATAGGTTCCACGGAAATGTTGAGTGACGCAGCTAATTCCAAGTGACAGTGACCTTATTATGCAGTTAAATCACATTGGTAGTTACGTGTTATGAAAACTTTGAATGTGCAATCAATTCCAAATTGCGTCGTCTAATTTGGTACAAGAGGCTCATTAATTTGCCGGCTCTCATGAGTGCTTATTCCAGTTTCACTAATTAATTGTGTATTTTATTAAATATTTCCCGAATTGTTTAAATCCTGTATGAAAATTAAAGCAAGAATTTATTTTAGAATTTGACGATGTTCGCTACTTCTTCCAATTTTTATGTACTTCAACTTATTTTTACCTAAACTAAAATTTTATATTATTTATATGATACGTAACGATAGAATAAATATACTATATATCATAACTTCTTGAGCAAGTTCAAAGTGAAACAGTATGGCGCATATTGAAATTGCTCTTTGTGTGCTCATTTACGTACAAATGAAGTGCAACTGGGCAAAACGGTCAAATTAGATGATATTTCTTGCTAATGATAGAAACATAGACAATAGTACCATTACCACTCACTTCTATCAAATAAATATGCCTTATAATTTATGTTAATTGTCTAGGATTGACTCTTTTATACAATATCAAAAAGTCGGAAAGATTACCGGGTATGCTTTAATAAACCAATGAATATCTGACCACAGCCTGATACACTCCGCTGTGCCTATGTTGCAACTCGGTCGTTCCCATCTACTACGGACCCGACGAGTGTGACACTATAAGTTAGCAGTTTCGGATGAATTGCAAGAGTTTTAAGCATCCTAACCACGGGGGCAGCTCCGTCTTAGCCTGTACCAAGAACTAAAAAAGGGATTTATTTTTTTATACATAGATTTAAACGAATGCCAGCCACCAGTATCTGCAAAATTCTTTGAAAACACACATCCGCACAGCAGTCTAATTAAATTCGGTGTTTCCTTTCTACATTTTTTTTATTCTCGCACCGCAGTCGCAGAATACGACTAAATGTACCAACATCAGTCACTAGACTGAATTTATCCTTGAGGAATTTTGTGAGAAATCTTTAGCTATTATATAATACTAGCACTTTCCCGTGACTTCGTCCGAATAAAATTAAACTTGCGAAAGCCCTTAGACCTTCATCTCACCCTATCGAAAAATCCGTTCTGTAATTTTATTAATCACTTTACGAATAACCTTTTTAGAGTCTCCTGATGGTGCTTCGATGTTAAAGCGGAACGTGCGTCCATTAAAACTTTGCGACAGGGATACAACATAACAATTTTCCCTCAGGTGAAGATATTAAAGTGACTCAGCAGTAAGCAAGATCTTCCTTTCCGGTGGTTGAGCATATCGACCTACGCTCCCACCTTTCATTCCTCGCCGAAAACCTTCCACCTTGGTGTACCTGCCCACAAACGCAGTGAAACTCACTTCCCTCCTATGTCTTTAAAATATAGACACTTAGGTATGTATATACTTATTACTTTTTAAAATATGTAGTTATATTAAATTTGAAAATGACGGACTTCCATATTTCATATTCATACATATTTTATTGTACCTCCTTTGGGTCGGATAATGTATGAAATTCGGTGTATACATGTGGTGAAATGTACGCGATTATAATATTATGAAATAAGTAAATCCAATTCCAAAAAAATAATTTTGTAGCACCAACAACTGTAATATACACAAGTAAATGAGTCGTTTTGCGGTCATTTACGGCGATACACTTACTTTTAACAAAAAAACTGTGTCCCGCCCATTTTTTCCTCTTCCGAGTCCCTAATAAGAATCATTAGGGGTTTATTTCTCATCTGGTTTACATTCATTTTTCTTAGCGCGTCTCTGTTTTCATCTTTAGGGTCTTCCTTTCAACAAAATGTTCGCTAAGCGTGATACTGTTGCGGCAAACAAAAGAATGATTAAAAAGGAGAAATATTAACTGTTTTGCGTTGGATTACTTCATTTTTTACGAGATACTGTTTTTTTTTAATTTACGCAATCATTTAATCTCAGCTAAACGGGAGAAAAGCGAAAAGTAATATTAGGTTACTTCTTAACTGACCGATAGTATGATATTATTTTGTGTAAATTATGTATGTATTAGAATCATAAGTCACGGGAAAACTGAAAATCAGTAACGATACTGAGTAGGTTTCCCCTTAGTTTGGTTCTGCACTGCCCTATACTATATATGTGTATTATATTATATAACGTATATATCGATTATATTCTATATCTTTGCTTTATATATCGTTTTGGTTTTAATTTCCTAGTCTTTATTTAGATAATAGTTTTGTTTATTTTATATGTAATGCAGTGCATTAATTTCAAGCTAATAAAAGTTTTTCTACTTCTTCTTCTAAATAACATTATACTATGTATATGGAGGGTGCAGACACAATGCCGTTTTTACGATATGAATACGTTCTTCTCTCGAATATCCCTAAGTCGTATTGGTTCGGAAATAACGGACCAGGATTCACGGAGATGTAGCGCATATTATACTGTATACCATGCAGGAGATAATGATCACTTTCTGCTACATTATCTTCTTCTTTTTCTTCCTAGTACCAGGGTCCGCTTAAGTTGCAGAGGATGTGGCTATAAGCCGAATTAATATGACCGACTGCCGTCAGACGTCATACCTGAACCCCCACAATATCTACAATCTCACAAGTAATATCACTCAGTGACATCAATTGAAAACCTTCCGTACCTTGCGGAGAAGATCGGATATTTAAAAAACCATTGTTAGAATGGTTCACGATCGACTTTCTGCTACATTATTTATACAATTAAAAGGAAAGCCACTCTTCAGTATTGTAATATTGAACAGCGTAACTCCATAGTGTTTGCAAATCGTCACCGCAACATCCAATTAGTTCGCAGGCGATCCACTAACACCGATTCTAGCTCACCGCAATTTGAACCATGTGATATATTAAAATTTCACTACAATCTTCAAATGTATTTCACCGAGCAATTTCGGAATTTCGTATTATTATCTCAGTTATATTTTGAACTTAGCTATTCAGCTCTACAAGGATGGGAATGTAATTATTTTGAAGCTTGGTTGCATCCCCAACGACATTAGGCTACCACTAACCCACTCTTTTCTTCTTCTTCTTCTCAACCATTCCCTCCCTACTGAGGATCGTGACTCCAGAGTTGCTGAGTAAGCTGCTTCCCAATCGTCTGACACTTGTCAATCATCGCTTGATTGAGTGCGGCTATGACAGGTATTTCCAGGTGTTCTGGAATTTCGTCCGACCGTCTTTTAGGACTTCGGCCTCTGAATCTTTTACCGTCCATTTTTCCAGTCATTCACGACATCACCAAAGTACATTAATTTTTGTCAAATTGTATGAGTGCGTTTACAGAGAAGCGATTACGTTAACATAGTGCTTAGACGCCACGTTGCACAAGACGGGCCAACCCCATGGGGTATTAAAAAAATATTAAAGTTTCGTACGGGTCTCTAACATTCTTGAAAATATTTTGTCGTCTATGTTCATACGGAATAATGATGGATTCCGACGGTGAAAGCATTTTTCAAATCGGTGCTGTTGTTTCCGAACTTATTCAATGCAAAGAAACTATCAAATCATTCCTCTTTATAATATCAGTACAGATTTGTTTGGCTGTGGTTGTTAGACCGCTGGCGTTACTTTTACTAAATGACTCTCGTTAAACCTTTCTTGGGGTAAGTAATAACAGTGATGGACTTTTTTGTCGTCTCTAATGGCAGCTCCATATTATTGCCGTGAATCCTATATTCACGGGAGGCTGACGATCGTTCGTGAAACTCGCCGCGAAATGGCCCTGGAAGATGCTGCTTGCTGAAGTTTTGAATTGCCTTATTATTTTATTAGAACTGTTTTTATTAATTATAAAAATTCAATTTCAGGCTTTCTATAAAGAAGCAGTTATCAGAATCATATTGATATAAACTATTATATTAGTGTAGTGGCGAAATTTAATTTTACGGGGCCGTGAATGTGGATGTGTACCCGTGAGTGCCGCGCGAAAGACTCGCGAACCCTTTGTCGCGAGACATAACACCGACTTTGATCGGGAAACAGGCGTGAACGCGCGCGAACCCCGAAAAATCCATCCACATTCACGTTCACGCCTGTTAACGGACCTTCACGGTACTAATATTGGGCCGCCATAAAATGTAGAAATGACATTTTCTAGGATGTCCTTACATTAGCAACCTTTGGAAAATGGAAGTGTAAGTTTAAATTTAGAAATTACTTTTGTTAAGCTGTGAGTTTATGTTTTAATTGTGGAATTTGCCCTATTAACCGCAATTATTTATTCAATAATTCCTTAATAGGCTCCTGCGCTTGTTTATTCTTTCTTGTAACAAAGGGACACATATGAAACGGAGATGACAAATTACATTTAACATGTAAATTTCGTACCCCCAGTTTTATTTTCGGCCGACGCATAATTTAAATGCTCATTTGTGATCCCTTTGTGCTTATTTTACAGAGAAAGATGGTTAAAAAATAATTAACATATTGTTCTGTTTTTCCTTCTGTAGTCCAATCATTTGTTTCAAAAACGAGCAGTTATCTAGAAAGTTATCCGGGATATGCTCTTTACGAATTTCGACTTTGCCACCTCGTATATCTGTCCCTCGCGCAGGTATGTTGGAAAAATGGCGCCTAAAGGCAGTTTTTTGACAATATCTCCTTTCCGACTCATGCGTCAATAAAAATAGTTATATACTAAATGAAAATAGAGACAATTACATACAATTTATGTCTCTACTTTTTTTTCATTAAGTCATTAGTTTAGGCGCACGAACGCCGCAAAGTTTAATATAACACACGTTTTGTTCGTCATATTTATGTATTATAAAATTTATTTATATCTTAACTATAGATAGTTATTATACATATGGGGCTACCGCAGTAATCCCCACGATGAGGCAAGCGAAACGTAAGGGCACTATTTAACTACCCTTTCCTAAAACGCTTCAACATATTTTGAACTTTCATAACTTAGGATCGGATTATGCCAGATAAACAAAATTCTCAGGGTAGGATGTTAGTAGTATATTTATTAAACATGCAAAGTTTTAATTGCATAGCTCTCAAACTTTAGATTTTATTGATATGTATAAAACCCCGACAAAAGGCAGTCATGTGGTGCCCTCAAAAAAAAACTCTGTTGACCGAAACTTTTCAATATTTGTACCGCAAAATAGAAACATGTGTCTATTTCGTACACATAATGAAAATTTAATTTTGAATTGTCGTTAAAACTTAATATTTGACTTCATCTTTATAATATAGGTACTCGTATAGCTATTCACTCTTGTCTAACAAATATTTGCAAGGCAAGAGTGAATAAAAAGTAAAGTATTTTTTTAATTCACTGTTGGAATTGTTGCGTCATATTCTCTTTTCGCATACACTCGTTGGCAGATGAGTCTGAAAAGGGGCCATTTCTAGCCGTACACTCTTGAGAAACTTAATAAAACGTTGTTTGTAGACGTTCAAGAGCCTGATATTGGATGTTTCCTATTCTTAGTCTGGAAATACGCTTTCTTAAAACTTCAAATGTATTGATTCCAGTAAAATACACATCTGTTTAATGTTATGCATGGTTGCTAAACTATAAAATAATTTAGGCAGCACTTTGCTTGACTTCTTCTATTCTCTCCTTCAGGCTGAAGGGAGCATCAGCCTGATAGAGCTTCCTTTATTATTTCATAAATAATTTTAAGAAATGTATAAATTATCTTACAGTTATTAGAACCAACTACCCAGTAGCAGCTTATCATATAAAGAAATGTATTTATCGAATATAAAATATCCTATATGTAACGGAGTGCAGCATAAATCGCGCATTATTTAGGCCTTTTATTCTACCTCTGCTTGGAGTAGATTTCCCGAAAAATAAGCCAAAGTAAATATCAGCGGCATTGTGAAATAAAGTGTACTATAGTGCATTTGACAGGTCTTTTGTAGTCTGTTTACGTTAGTTTTAGATAGAGATCGCTTTTATAGTCAATTTAAGTGGTTATATTGGAATTCAGACGTTACGAATAAAGTGGTTTTAATCGGTTTAAACCAGTTTATTCAAGCTAAGTACGTTATATTTGAATGTAAATTAATTGGGGAACACCTCTTTATTGGGGAACGCTTATCGTCTGCACCTAACTTCAAGGCGTCATTTGTAAGTTAAATGTCATCTTGATGGAAAATAATTTTTAAGAGCTTTTCCTTTTTATTAACGCCTTCAATTAGAATTTCATTTTTGAAAGATGCCCAATTGGTTCAATTGAGGGCTCTTTTTAAATAATTTTAGGAGAAATGTTCAAGAAATTGCCCTTCGAGTCGTCATCTCATTAACATAACCTCACAATTATATCATACATGAACCGACAATTATAATTGCTTGAGACAAAACAAATATTATGCTTTGTCTCTCAGAAGAAAAATAGACTATTCTCTCTACTGTCAGTAAATGATATTAATGAATGAAATAGAGCCTCAATAGCTCAACGGTATAAGGTATGGACTGCAATCAAATCCGCATGGAACCCGGTTCAAACCCAACCGCCGTTGGGGTATTGTCGCACCCGCTCCTAATACAAGCTTTTAATTTAAGCATAGTAGGAGGGGAAAAGGGAATAATTAGACATACCTAAAAAGTATTCCTAATTTTCTTTTAAAAAAAAGTTATCTTTCCTTCTGTTAAAAATAAACTCACCCTGTTTTCCTTGTCCGCTTAGCGTGAAATATATATATATATAAAAAACGTACTTTACAGAATGACCAAGCACTGACGAGTAAACCAGGATACGTGGCACTGAGCCTTGTTTTTATTCTGTTCGGATTGGCAGTGGTTGCAGCGAGCATTAATCTATTGGTTCTAAGATTTATGACTATGTAAGTATAATTGTTTTTTTATTAGAGGTACCGCCACGCTTTTAGCCGAATTGGGCCGGCGCGTCCGGTTACCAGTACCTCTTTCTCACATGCGATCGGCGTGAAGTGGTGGCTGGTGGTGGTCAAATGATGGTATTGTTGTTGGTTTGTAAGACTTTTTTTTCATATTCAGTTTATTTCGATTTATTCAAAAACGGTAATAAATAGAGATCTAAAATTTACAGGATCAAAGTATCTGACTAGTACCAACATACCCAAAAAGATGAACTAAATATCCTTCTGGGGGTCGATTCACTTAGCTTATCGGCCTCTATCTTTATCGTGCCCGCGTGCCTTAGCGCATCGTCAGTATTAATACGGCCCAAAGACAGTGCGTGTACGAGTGTGTGGTCATGCACCCAGCGACACAGTACGCAGCTTTTGGACACTGCAGTGAGCAGATCGTTTTGACCCGAGCCGGTCGGCCCGTGTGCGGGTTACCAGGTCGGTGGAAAAAAAATATTATTTAAATATAACCTGTACTAATAAGATATAGCAGTTCATGCCACAATACTTACTAGTCTAAACCAGGAGACGGCAGGCGGTTGAGTGTTTGGATTCGATCTGAAAAAAAATGGAATTCGTAATTAAAATATTTCAAGCTAGTCATTATTGATGGAGTGATAGTAATGGTCAGAGCTATGTGGAAAGCGCAAGCCTGATGGTGACAGGTCGTACCGTTTGGGGGACGCCATCTCTCGCGGAGAAGCTAAAAGATATCCTCGGGTGGCTGCAGAAACCATCAATGTTTAATCACACACAAATAAAGGGGAATTGTGAAGGTGGACATAAATATCGCATATGTATATAAAAGTATATTCATCTCATTTAAGAAAATCGTTTCAGAAATAAATGCAAAAATATTGGTAGGTACAAATAAGGTAAGTAACATATAGTCAGACAATTATTTATTAGATTTTGTATTAAAATTGCAAAGTGCAACTTTTGTAGGCACTATAAAGAAATTAAAATTAATTCGTCTCTTGCGTTAATAATATATCTTTGGACGTATGCTATGCTATTTATATTTAACATTATGCCAACTCGCGCAGTGTAATGAGTTACTAAGGAGATTATTGAGTTAGGTCCACATTGACAAATTCGTGTTCTTTTTGCTATAAGACGACTCTACGTACCTACATATACATACACATATATATAGTGCGGTCATTCTAAAAATGCACGCCCCTCCACTAAATTTGCAACATTTGCTTGCGTGTGCGCAGTAGGGTATCCCTTCGTTTTCATATATTTTTACGCATACCTAAAACTTTCGTAATAACCCAAATAGAATAAAAACATATCAGCCTGTTCTATAAACGATAACTCGTGCCGTAGGCTATGCCAATCGCGCGGGTGCTGGCGCGGCAATTTTCTCGCGTTCTTCTCAATCTTTGTTTCATTTGGTATTATACCTAGTCCAGCTATAAGTTATAACAAATGAAAAAGCATTTTTTTTTAAGAAGTGATTTAATATTACTAAAATTTATACAGGCCTTTAATCTTTCTGGCCACGAATCTATCGATTTACGCACTGTTTTCAAAGGGAAATTCGACCCTCCTTGCTCCAAGGTTTTTTAAAAGAATCACCGTAGTCACCGTATCGTTTAGAGCAGGCCATGTCCTCTCGAACTGACCATAATTTGAAGTCTAATGGGTTTCATAGAAATAGTCATACAACATAGTAAACTCTATACTAACACCCAAGGCGAATTTAACCACAAAGACGATTTCCGGGCCTATCAACTATCAATAAGTGAAATAGTTCAGAAGACAGACACATAATCTTCATAACATCTAGTCCATTTTTTTTTTAAATTTTAATCCTTATGAATCCATTTATATATTGATTGCAGCCCGGGGTATGAAATTTTATCACGACTAAAATCAATGGTTGTAGGTTAGCATTTTGTAAAAAGTAAACTCCTGCCGTACGTCGGAGCTGACACACACTCTTTTTATGAATACTAGGTATACTTTAGGTATGCCTAAAGTATACCTAGTAATTTACCTATAATTTCCCTTGGTAATTTTCCGTACCGATACGACCTAGGAACCTTTAATAAGAGCATAATTTGTTGTCCAAAAATTGCAACCTACTTTCTGCTCTTTACCACTATAAAAACACAATATCTATACAGCATCATAATATGTATATAATATAATAGGAACACTATTGTCCGTGAGCGTCGCAAGCCATTTATATTTTTTGCCTGCCCTAGTTTAAGGCATGCTCCTTGTTATTTATAATATAAAAAATCATATCTATTAAGCATCAATTAAAAAACCATACTAAATATATAGAGCCGTCAAAATATATACAGCCGTCTAGGGCACCCTAGTCTGATGGACCCAGTAACGGATGTACCTAACATTTATTATTACAACAAATACTTTGTGCATCCAACCAATTTGTCGCAGGCCACGAGCGGTATAGTTGCGCCACTGATGGTTGCACAATACACGTCGCTATCACCCACGCCGGCTCTTGGCTTATAAGTTAATGTATGGCTTCAACTCACCGGTGACCAAACGAGCGCGCACCACGACCGCACGCCACAAGGCTTCTTGACAAACTAAACTTATAAACTGGATATCGCCAAACATGCTCCCACATCATTACGTCCACGTTAATCGGCTCACGACTTAACCTACTCAAATAAATGTTATGATTAAATTTAAATTTAATCGTCATGTTTTTCATTTTCATGTCATTTCAATGGGAAACGCTTTAATAGTTGGAAAGGCTAATAGTGCCTATATTTTAGAGGTCCTAAATAGGCAGACTATCTGATCTATTCCAGGCGGCTATTGACTCCGCGTAACAATTCCTATACTTTTGTTAAGTATGTTAATATTTCGATGTTGTGAGGGCTTTTACGGTAAGAGCTGTTTCAGCGAACATTATCATGAGCCGACTTTGTTCTCATTATTCCTGGTAGCGATGGACACATAGAGCAAGAATTTCCTGCTTGCACAATATCTCTTAATGAAACCAGCCACCAACTAGGTCCGCGTTTCCGAACCGCTACGATGACTTGGGCAGCTTCAAGCCGAGAAGGAAAGCTTGCAACGCATTTGCATGTTCTGGTAGTATCATCGATTGGCGTCCTTAATTATTTTGCCGTTACGACTTAGGGACCTTCAAGAAAAGAGCATACTCATTTCTCAAAGGCCGGCAACGCATCTGCGAGCCCTCTGGTGACAACAACACCATCACTAGACGTGACAGCATTGCCGCCACTTCACGCCGATCTCATGTGAGAAAGAGGTCCTGGTAACCGGACGCGCCGGTCCAATTCGGCTACAAGCATGGCGCTACCTCTAATTAAATCTTTCTTACTAACTATTAAATTAACTCTCTATATTACTAGCTGTGCCCGCGACTTCGTCCATGTAATATTAGGTAAAAAAAATAGATTCAGCTTTAGCGTGATGATAGCCTATATAACCTTCCTCGATGAATGGGCTATCTAACACTGAAATAATTTTTCAAATCGGACCACTAGTTCCTAAGATTGGCGTTTTGAAGCAAGTAAACAAACTAACTTTTCAGCTTTATATATTATATTTAACGTAATTATAATAATTAAAGTAATTTAATAGCATTTATATTTAACGTAATTTAAATAATACTATATATTATGTAATGATTTTTATTTCTATTCTTCGTATTTTTTTAAGTATAAAAATAATTATGAACGCTTGCAGAAAACAGCAATCAAGTTAGAAATAGAAGGGACGCGCTGAACCTCTTGGAAATTATGGTGAAGCGATTAAAAGGTAAATTTTGATTACTGACTAAATTTTTACTATTTACTACTGAACAAGAATTTCAATATAAATCTCATAGATGTTTCTTCTGCAACAAAATGTTTAGTTATCCAACACCTCATTAGATTCCCTAGACTACAATACTATATTTATGCAGGAGCCAGACATAGCTCAAAAGGGTTTGTACATTTTTGTCCTTGAAGATTACAAAATTTTGCGCAGCTACACAAAACTCCGTCCACACTACATGATCATGCAAATGAAGCTATGTCTGGCTCCGGCATTAGAAGCACACCAAATTCTTTATGAAATATTGCCTATGGACTTTTGTTATAAGTACCTCTGTAGCTAACGGGTATAGAACGGACTGAAAACCACGGCAAGGTTGGTCGGAACCCAAACCGTCTTGGTGTATTGTCACTCACGATCCCAATATAAGTACGCCTAGGACTATTGGAGGGGAAATGGGAATGTTAGGCATGCCTAAAGTATTCTTTAAAAAAAATGTAGTGTTTTGGAAGTATTTTTAAATAAAAAAATATTTTTTCCTTTACAGATTTAGGAAAAATTGAAGAAATAAATAAACTACGCGAAATCTACCAGATTTATGCTCTAGATCTGTCAAAGGAGTCGTCCCACGAGCTGCGAGCGAAAGTTGACAAAATCAACGCCTACTTCAAATAGGTCTCTCAACAGTGTTAACTATTTAATTTTACATTTCATATACAGTGTTATATGCGTATAGTACATAAATTACCACTGAATTATTTTTTTTATTATCTACCTTGTCTACTTTAGATTCAATAAATTTTAAGTTAAATAAGAACCGACAATGAAGTCGAGCTATGGAGGAATACTGAATTTTAATCATCAGTTCCTTGATGTCATCAAATAACCAGGTGGGATGTGGAGAAATAAAAATCATTTGAAATTATCACATTATTTAATTCTATTACAATATAACAAATATATTATAATATATTTAACTAGATATCAATTGACGAAGAGACGCATGCGTTCGGTGAAATAAAAAGTGCCGGATCAATTGGACATTTCCTTCAGGCAACTCAGCTTAATTAATGATTAACTCAAGTGATATGTAGACTACAAGAACGATAGAACAATTTTTGAGAAACTACATTTGCGGTCTAGTCACAAGTAAAATGTCTTACTACTTTATGACTAAAAAGATAAATAAATACGGAATTTATACTGACCTATAGCAGAAAGCGCGTCTTTTAATTCACCACCGATTTCGGCCTTGATGGCTTGTTCTATGGTGCGGCCAGACAGGTTCTTGTACTCCTCGAATATTAACCGCAGCTGTGCGAAGCTCTCGTGAGCCAATATCTACAGTAGAATCAATAAGACACCAATAATAAGATTCGCAGCGGTTAAATATTTTAAATGTCAATTCTCGAACATTTCCCCTTTCTCAAGTGTATAATTTATTATTTGTTTTTGTAATGGAAGAATGAAGACTGCAGTTGCGTCTATATTGTCAACTTTGTATTGCAATATTCGTTGTCATATTGTCATACAGTATACCTTATTAAAGATCTCCTCGTCGGTGCCCCACTTGGCCTCCCCCGCCTCGTACAGCTGCTGAGCGGCCTCGGCCGCGCGCGATGGGTCCACGCCCGCCTCTTCGTTCCTCGCTCCCTGGTGTGCCGACTGATTAACTCGTGGTACCGTGGCTTTTACGCCTCGGGTGAGCGATGAAGTCATATTGGCCAATAGTTTTATTGGAGCAATTATATTTTTAGAGCAGTTGCGAGGAGCGTTGTAACCTTTCTAAAATAATTAGCTGTTTCCCGGGATTTCGGCCGCGTAAAGTTAAGCTTGCCCTTAGACCTACTTAACGTGGCCCTATCGAAAAATCCGATCGTAGCGGATGTCTACTAACTATAAAGTAGTTCCAATTTTATCTTTGCACGTCTCGAATTTTTCGAGATTTCGTGTGAAGTGAGAACATGCTGCTTTTTGTCGCGAAAATTAATTTTGAAAGGGATGAGGTAGAAGTTGAAAATTTTTGTCGAAGGCGTCCTAGATAAAGTCGCAGGTTGAACCTAGAATTTTTTCTTAAGGTTTCAAACTATATAATTTTCTAGTTCTTCTATATAAGTTTCAAACTATATTATTAAACTATGTAACAGCTTTTTAATATTTGATATTGATTCCAATAAATATCCTACCATAAAACTTAAATTGAATTTTTATAAATTTTTGGTAACTTAACAACACCATGAAAAATATTCTCAAAAACCGCGCCTACTTAAGTCAAAATTTTAGTCACCACATATTTAATATCTCGAACTTCTATTAAGTAGAAGACTCAATAAGTGGAAGTTTAAATGCATTTCCCTTGACATTGGAGCCATCGAGATTACACGGTAACTTTAAATAAATTTAATAATTCCTCTCACTTTCTTTCCCGCCAAATTCCGAAGCAGCCCTTAAATATTTTTTAACCCAATCTATTGCATCAATTAATTTTTTATTTTCTATTATCTTTCTTACTATTCATTACGTGTTCAAATGAATTACACCTTTAATGAGACTGCCAAAAATCTAGCGATCGACATTATATGAAAAACGAATCTAAAACGGTAGCGCATCACACGGCATACGTAAATATAAAATTTACCTCAGTTTTTCCATCGTAGATCGTCGACCAAACCATGTTTACACTGTTATTACAGAAAAATCTATTAGAAGTAATAGCAAGTGGTAAAGCCGGCGATATAAGTGATCTTGAACTGCCCTTTAGCGTGGAAAACTTTTCACGCCTGCAACGAACTGCGGACTTGCGTATTGAATACCGAATCACGAACGCCGGCGCGCGCATCGACGTCGCGCTAGGTGAGTTTAAAACCACCTATGTATTATATTAAAAACTAGGGGATTTCAAGGCAACATTCATTTGTTGAAAACTCGACAGTGGCGTTCACCCCTTGTGAGAATATTTCAATTGAGAGTTGTCTCTATTCTCAAAAAATTACATTATTAGTTTTCTCACTTGGGTAGCATTTCTATTTTAGAAGTCTGAATAGTTGCCAACACAGTTACCACTTGCCAATCCGTGTAGTATATAATCGATAGCCTAAGTTGTTTTAATAACCAACTGTTGTTTTTATACCACATCTAACATTCAAGTGATTTATTGTTATAGATTAAGAAGAATATTAAATTTGTGTAAATGTACGCGTTTTCCCGCATTTTTTTTTATTTTTGTCAATTTGACATAAATTTGAAATTCGACTTCCGTATCCGTCATTTAAACAACATTTGTCGCCAACCTTTCGCTTAGGTAAAATGTAAATATAATAATGTGTTTGCAATATTATAGTACTATTTTATTTTAGTTTATGCGATTTATCGATTACGAATAAAAGTGTTTTTTTTTTAAATAAAATTTAACTGTAAGAAGCAATAAAATACTGAACTCTTAGTTTAACTGTAATGTAAAAAATAACGTTTATTAGTAAGAAAAGATATCGTGAGTATTGAATGTAATATTTTCTATAACTAAATATAATAAATGCTTTTTATTAAGCCTCGATAGCTTGTTGTGTACGTAAATCAGTGTAGTGCTTGGTTGGTTTGCTTGGGTTATTGCCGTGCCCCGTACTGTGCAAAACAAAGAAGCTTTAAGCTTGGTTCGAATATAAACAATATTTAATTGAAAAAATAAAGCACTCATTACGACGTACAAATATTCTAATATTTGAACTCTAATAAAATGAAATAAAATTATTTCACTAAATGTTTTATATGATAAAACATATATACTTACGCTACCGTTTTTTTTAATAGAACAATATCCGATATAGCTACATCTATTATAACATACTTGTGTTTCCACACGTCAAAATATAAAGCCTTTGATTTTGAACAACAACAAACCATTGAAATTTACTCGGCCCATATCACATGTAGCAGCTAGTATATAATTTATTATACTAGTATTAGTATACCGGGCGGATTTCTGTACAGGATTGCATACGCAGTCCGATAATGTGAAATTGTATGGGGACGTTCCGCTATACCATAAAAAAGATAGTAAAAAAATGTGCCGTTTTTATACGTAATTACATATTTAGCCTTTGCCCGTTTGTAAATTGACTCAGAAATTTAAAAAAAAAACTTTATATAAGTTTAATGTTCCAAAGGCTTTGGCATTTATATATAATGGAAAAATATTAAAAAAAAAACGACTTTAAGGTTTTCTCATGCATGCTATTGTCAAAACTGAGGGCATAGCAGGAACATTATCGATAGTTTTACTTACTTTTACGTTCGAAACGAAGCGTCAAATAAATGTTCGTCGTAAAGTCGAGTTCTGATTTCATTCGAGCTAGCAATATTTCGTAACTAATTTGTGAAAGCACATTGCAAACAGCATTAATGTTGACATTTGACATTCGGTTTCGAATGTAAAAGTAAGTAAAACTATCGAGAATGTTCGGGCTAGGGGAAGCACCAGGAAACTTACAAATAAAAAAAAAATAATCGTTTTAAATCGGTTCGCCCAGTCGAAAGCTATGAGATAAGATAAAAGCAAAAAGAAAAAATAGTCGAATCGAGAACCTCTTCTTTTTTTAAAGCAATTAAATAACTAACTAGTAACCGCGACTTCGCGCTCAGATTACGGCTATAATTTCAACATATAACTCTTGACTGGCCCGTTGGCGCAGTGGGCAGTAACCCTGCCTTCCCCTCCGGGGGTCGTGGGTTCAATTCCCGTATCGACTCTGGGTGTATTAATTATCTATATGTATGTATTTATATATTTCAAAAAAAATGTTACCTATAACATAAGCATTAAGTTATCTACCAGAGGACATACGTCCTTGTGTCATATAGTCCTGTATGTATTTATTGTATATAAATGCGAACATATTTTTTTAATATGCATATAGACAGACAGACACGGCGGAGGACTTTGTTTTATAATATGTATAAGGATAAGGAAGGATGTAAGGATATCATACCATACTTAAAATTAAATTTGTACAGCAACATTAACCTAATATTTGACAATTATTATACATACCTTCTTTATGGCTTCGCTTTGACGTCATCTTATAGTAAAACTAGCTGCGCCCCGCCACTCCTTCCGCGTGGGCCACCCTTATCACTTAGGGGGATGAAAAATAGATGTTGACCGATTCTCAACCCTAACCAATATGCACGCAAAATTTCATGAAAATCGGTCCAGCCGTTTCAGATGAGCTTGGCAACGCACCCCGTGACACGAGAATCGTTTGACACCGGTGTGCGTGTGGTTTTAATAATGTGATATATTTATTTATAACACACTAGCAGTACCCGCGACTTGGTTCGCGTGAAATTAAGTAAAAAAAATATAGATTCAATTTTAGCGTGATGATATATATATATAAATATAGCCTATTACCTTCCTCGATAAATGGGCTATCTAATACTGAAAGAATTTTTTAAATCGGACCAGTAGTTCCTGAGATTAGCTCGTTTAAGCAAAGAAACATACAAAATCTTCAGCTTTATATATTACTAGTGGACCCGACAGACGTTGTCCTGCCTGAACTTTGGGTTACTTACTATTGACCACATCCTATACACAAAATCAACGGACACTTTACATGATCATTCAAATGAAGCTATGGAGTTCGAAATACCCAGATCCGACTCCGCACAAAGGTTAAGGACGTCGGATATAGTAGGATGGTCGAACTGAAGTGCAGTTGGGCAGAGCCTATGGCTAGACATGGTGATGGCAGGTGGTCTACGAATCTGAGTGTTTGGTCTGGTTTGGAGAAACCCTGGTCGTTCCATGGCTCGATGGGCGGACGATGTTAGGAGACTGGCGGAAGGTAGCTGGATGAGATTGGCAAGGTATAGGGGAGAGTGATAGAAGCAAAGGAAGCAGACCGGACAGACAGCAGTGGGTTATCAAGGGCTGACAGCGAATGAATAAGTATACAGGTTCAACTGTACTAAATCAAAATATGTTTATAGAAATATATCCTCAAGCATGAATTGATAGATGGATCGATTTCACTCCAACCAGCAAGTTCAAGAAAAATTGTTTAGCAAACACTCCTTCATAGAAAAGTTGTTGAACACTAATGTAAGAATCTCGACCTCCTTACGAATATCTAGACTATATATTCTTGGGGGAAGACAAATGATTACAGTACAAAAAGAGCTAGTTAGGCTAATGTGAAAAGTTTGGGCGCACTAAAGAAAAATATGATAGATATCGGTGGCTAAAACTAATGTGGTTTCGATATAATTATATATGTATCGAAGATTTTAAAAAAATCTCTTAAAAAGTTTCTCTTACCCAGAAATGAATAGGCATGACGACAATCTTTCAAAAATAGGTTTATACTGTTCTCAAGTATCTACTATAATTATAAAAATTAACCTTTCAGCAGAAATTAACGTTATTATAATTTAAAAAAAAACATTATAAATTTAAAGATTAAAATTCACTCCAAAACACTCGAAGTTGTCATGACGTCACTTTATGTTAACAGTGCGTTCCACTAAGCGTCACCTCGACATTTTCGCCGAGACACATATTTATATACATATAAATAAATAAAATCGAAGTGTTTGTTTGTAAGGTCGTGATTATTATTTTTTACTAATTGCATACATGCCTACAATTACGATGCCTATAACAAAAACGCAAGTAAAGTCGTCTATCGGTCCGTTTCTTTCGGGTTATCTCCGAAGCGGCTGGACCGATTTCGATGGACTTTCTTAGGCAGATAGCGAATGTTGCAAGGAGTAACATACTTTATTTCACTTTTAGAAACATTTTAGGGTACCGCACGTAAAAATGTATAAAATAACTAACATCACGTCG
The DNA here is from genome assembly GCA_024363005.1 of Charaxes varanes. Taxonomy (NCBI): domain Eukaryota; kingdom Metazoa; phylum Arthropoda; class Insecta; order Lepidoptera; family Nymphalidae; genus Charaxes; species Charaxes varanes. The sequence goes on along the minus strand of JANCMC010049391.1, from coordinate 1,850,884 downwards.
ACGGGTCACGGTGAACAGTTCTATTTATAAAGAAAACTTTAAGAAAGTAACAGTTATTTTTTTCATAAGCCGGCATGTTAAGTTTGCAATTAATAATGTGCTTGCCAGTTTGTTCCTTGGTATTAAAAAAAAAACAGTTTTGAAATGCAAATAAGTAAAAGCCATTTCAATCAAGGGCCTTGTACTTCATGAAATGATTAATAACATTAGTTTTCAATGCACAAACACGAAGTAGTAATAAATATAACGCTTTTTTTCATATCATTTATTAATCTGAGTTATACTGTCACGTCAAGTGATGGTATTGTTGTCGAGTTTCGTTCGGTTTGTGAGCATTCCCGGTGGCCTAAACTCATCAGTAAAGGCCGGCAACGCATCTGCTGGCCTTCTGGTCATGCATATCTCCATGGCTGTCGGTAGGAAATTAGTTACCAGCTGCCTGCTCGTTTGCCCCTTGTAACATAAAAAAAAATTAAATAGTATGATTAAACTTTAGAGGGGTTGCGTGTTACGTAACTTACACGTAAGTAAATGTTGGTATGAACATAGGTTTCTTAATAAATTTATCAAATATTTCAGTAACTGCCCGCAGTCAGAAATTGAAGAGAAAATATATGTATCTCCAATAGATGGCGATAAACTGATAGATCTTGTGGATAACATTGATGTAAAAACTTTGAACGCCATCACACCAGGGTATGTTACCATATACTATGCCAGCTATTTTCTACTATAAGCGTATATATTTTTTTAATAATATTAGGAGTACTTTTAGGTAAGTCTAATATTCCCTTTTCCCCTCCTACTAAACTTAAATAAAAAGCTTGTAGTAGGAGTAAGTGCGACAATACCCCAACGGCAGTGGGGTTTGAACAGGGTACCTTGCGGATTTCAGTCCATACCTTATACCGTTGAGCTATTGAGGCTCTAATAGGCTTTGCATCATTCCGTCATCAAACCATTAAGATAAAAAAAACTGCTATTTCCTAATTTTATTTGTAATTTAGTTATCGCAAATTGGAGAAAATAATGTAATAAAGTCCACGATTCACATAATAAATGATAATAAAGTTTATTTAAATTTACAGAAAACTATGTAAAATAGGGTTTGTAAAAGTTTTATAATAAATAAAAAGGGTTCGTAAAAATTATATAAATAAATCACAGCGTTCCGCTTATATGACATATATTATGGTATTCGAGGGCCTACGTGGGCATTTTACTGAGTCAATGCAAACCCAAATAAATCATAGGAATTGTTTATAATCCCTTTACAATTTATAGGGTCAGGAATTCATTGTTTATATTGCTAATTTAAAACTGAAAATGGCCTCTGCGCGTTAATTCCGATATGGGGTTGCGATGTCTAAAACGACTATGTTCCATAAATTGTGTTTATTTTAACTAGTACACATTAATTTAAAAAATTGAAAAAATGTTATGTATTATTAATATTTTAAGCAGTTTATTTACGTTGGAAAGAAAATCTAAAAGTTAATATTCCAAAAGCGATTGATGATTGTTAAGAAAAATTTTATAGTGTTTAATGAAGAAAACAAACTTATTATAATTAATACTGTTTATTCATAAGTTAATTATTTATAAGGCAGGGGAGGGAACACTGGCAGTGAAGGTGAGTGTTAGTGATCACTATAAAGAGCGAGCTCTTAAACCTGCACCTGGATCACAAGTCCCGGGCACTGCTATGGTTCATTCCTCTGCAACGCGATGCCAGTTGAATATTCAACGCAGAAATGAAGAGGATTTTCTCATACTTTACTATATTATCTCGGCTATAAGTACTAGTTGCAGGATATTTGCGGTTCTTTTCGGCTACAAGTCTGGCGGTACTTCTAATTAGAAAGACAGGAGTAAGGGAAAGGAATGGAGTACAAGGATATAAAGATAGATGGGGAGGAGAGAAAGGATGCAGATACTGCTATCAAGGACGGTATAGGGGGAGTGACAATAGCAGCTAGGGCGCTCCGGGGTCGTGTACTGACCAGTTATTGGACAGAAGGGAAGATTCACCCTCTGGGAGAAATTTTAATATTTTTTAAATATTAACTTTCGTACACCATCCTATATAAACTATAATTGTGCCTTATTTCGTAGTCCTCCCGCCGCGCAATTTTCTCAAAATGGTACCGAAATTTTTTGCTTCACCTAATAATGTGTCGATGTCTTAGTCTATTTGTAGAAAATTATACTTGTAAGGTTATTTTTTGCTATATAAACGGGCTATAATAAGAATTGAATAAATTACTATAGCTGTATTATATCCATAAAAATATCCATATTGTATGCAGGTATACATTAATATTATACTTTTTATTACTGGCGAATAATAAAAACAATGCAAAATGAAATCCTCATTTTTCAAATCCCCTCTATGTTCATTTCAACATAACTCTATTTACATTTTAAACGTTTTACATTCCCGAGAGCCGTAATAGAATACGCGACTCAGCGCAGATAAATTCATAATTATTTTTATTTGTTCCTATATTCTATTAAAAGCATCCGCATTAGTACTGTAAATCAATCGGAACTTAGGGACAGGGCTGCCAAAACTTTGCGTTTGTGCCCCAAATTATTGATATTAAACCTCGTCATTTATACGCATCACATTTTCAAGAAGTGCTGATCAAGGCTTTCTTAACGAAAGCCCTTTTACGCACTTTAAAAAAGCACCTTTTGCGCTATTCTGTGGATTCAAATGGTCTGTCAAAAGACTTTCCCATCTAAATTTTTTCTTACAAAACCCATATCCTTGCATAAAAATTTTCTGTCATGAGAATACTGTACTATGTGCGTTCTCCCTTATTATTTTTTTTATAATATCTTCGAAGATATTTTTATCACTCATCTTAGGCTTTCATTTCTCACTATTAACAAATACTGCATAATCATAGTAGGTTATGTGCGATATTTTTTATATACATACATATATAGACTTTCAAATAACATTAAGGATTTCTTGCCAAAAATTTAAACAGAACATTTTAAACAAAAAGTGTTTATTCAGTCTTTAAATTTGATTACAAAATTAATAAATTATATTTTATTCCTAGCGTTGGGTTTGGCAAATAAATCATAGCTTAGTTTCGCTTTTTAATAAATTTATTTCATCACACACTTATTTTCCACTGGTTCGAAGACGTCGAGCATTCGCTAGCTGAAACAAAAATGCCCCCACGGACAGTGTGCGGCCGGATTTATACGATTTATGACGTTTACAATGTTTCTAGATGAAATTAATAAATAAATGTGAATTCAAATTTAACAATCATATTGTAACTAACACTACAATTTATACATAATATGATATACACATTAATATATATGTTGGGGATCGGTGCCGTAACAGGGCTGGAGGCAAAGAAAGAACTCGGAGATACAACATCTAGTTGCCGAACTAACTAAAAATAACTGGAGGAACCAAATCGGCGAGACTTCGCGGGCTTGGACACCTTAAGAGGATGGAAGGGGATCGTGCTGTGAAAAGAGCATATCTGGGTTACCCAGTCGGTAAGCGTCCAGTAGGACGACCCAGATATCCCTGGGCGGATGAAGTCACAAAAGATCTCCAAGCTCTCGGCAAGACTGACTGGCGTGAAACAGCGCAAAATAGAAATGTTACGGACTTTTTTGACTCAACTATGACGCTGGCTGCATGGACCAAAGAGACTAATTATGACAGGACATTGACGAACAATAGTTTTGGAATATATTGTTTTGGTTGCTACGGAGACGGATAAATAAACGGCGTAAAAAGACAATGTTTTTTGATTTTTTTTCCGTAATAAGAACCGAGTAGCACCTTTTAGTGTTAGATGCCAAGATCCTCTTCGGGTCACTGCTCCAGTATAAGTAAGTAAGTATATATGGGACTTAATAAAACAGTTATGCTAATTTTAGTGATTGACACCTCAGTTTTTGTATTTACAGTTAACCCCAAGGTTCGTATATAACACAATTCGTCATTATTGAATATATAATTGTGTACACAATTATATATTCAATAAAGACGATTACATTATTGTATTCCATAATATTTAAAAAAGTGAATGTTATATTACAATTTAGTTGTTTGTAACGCTCTACTGTAAGTCGGGAATTCGGGGTTACAACAACTTACGTGGGAGGCATCGATATATGAGACGCCACTAAATGTAACTTATTGTTCATATGCAGTGGATGCTTCAGCGAGTCCAATAATTGATAGTCTATACCTTATTGGCTGTGGCATTCGCTGCTGTAGTGAAGACTGATGAACACGCGGGAATCTCCAAATGATGATAGAGTATTCTGGTCTGTATATTCCTAAGTACTCCAGCTCTGCGTAGTTTGGATCTAAATCTACTTTAACGCTATCCACAGTTGTTACATTTGAGCTGTTTGCAACTGTTATTTGTAAATTCGACTGTTTCTTTGGTGTTGGTTAAGTAATTCTCTCTGTATAAAAGCGAATGGTCACCTATCACGAAATTTCGAAAACTGCGCGACGTATAAACGTGAAATTTTGCAGGGAGTTAGTGTATAGTTAGTAAAAATCCGCTAAGAAACGATTTCTCTATAGAATCACATTAGGAAGCTTTAATGGCTCTTGAAAATTTACGCGATGTCGCGGGAAATAGTTAGTAAATTATTACTTGCGAAAGGTCTCTAATAGTACCAAAGTAAGCTTTTTTTTTAAATATAACAAGGGGCAAACGAGCCCGCAGTGGGCAGCTAAGTGCCTACTGACGCTCATGGACGTCTGCACAACCAGGAGGCTGACAGATGCGCTGCCGGCCTTAATGACTGAGTTTAGCCCACTGTGACCCAATCTAGCACTAGTTTATATTTGATATCCGACCTTCTCCGTGTTTCGAAAGGCACGTAAAACAGTGGGACCCGTTTAATGTCACTTTGTGATATTAATCATTAGGTTGTAGAAATCGTGAGGGTTCCGAGGATGACGTCAGATGGCAATCGGTTATCTTAACTCGCCCCACAGCCACATCATCTACAATCTAAGCGGACCCTGGTATTTAACCGGGATAACGCTAGGAAGAAGAAGAAGTAGAATACTTAGTAATTACATGAGCTTAAAAAGTTATTGTAATATGTTAATGGTCTTGTAGTAATTGTGTCGCGCAAGGTCGATCTACAATGTAGTTTTAAATAGTTTCTCCTATAGTATCTAGATCGTAGAAGACATACATTCGATAAGCATAAAATTATATTGCGGTAAACTATAAAACCATTGCTACTTAACATTATTAATTTCTATTATTGAACACGACGGCATAAAAGAATCAATAAAAATATGATAACATAACGACGCTTTTAATGTCTTTATTTTTACAAAAACCACGATACAGAACAAAACTCAATACAATTTCTTACTTGGTCCTTTCACTTCATGTTGAGGGTCTCCGTAAATCCCTACCGCAACCAAAATAAAGAGCTGAGAACCTTGAAACTCCTGAACAAATCTTCATAAATTGTAGCTTAGAACCATCTCGTTCACGTTAGCTTTCAAATAGAAAAAAAACGCATCAAAATTAGTTTCACTTTAGAAGCTGAGATACCACAGACACACATATGTACCTACACGCACAGGCACACAAACTGGGATTTTTGCATCAGGGGTTAATAAGTACGTACATAATTTTATTTACCTCCATACGGTTAGAAAGAAATGTACAAAATCATTTTCCAAAATGTTTACCGTAAAAGTTTGTATTAATTGTTTGCTTTTATATAACAAAAACGCAACAAAACTATTGAATCCAATGCGGACGATGTGGCAGGTAACATCTACTCTAATATGTAATTTATAGTATCCCGAAAACCGCGGGACGTACAAAGATTAAATTTGGCAGGCAGGTAGTTAATTGTTAGACGTTAAGAACGGATTTTAAGGACGTCTAAGGGCACTCGCAATTTTCCGCGGACCAAGTCACGGGAAACAGCTAGTTTCTTCCGGAATACTCTTTTCTGTAAAGGTAGTTTTAATACAACATTGTTAAAAATACAATTAATACATTACAATCTGTTGAAGACAATAATCAATAGTATTAATAAAATGAAGTGGTTTTATCATACCCAATCGAACAGAAACAATACATTTTCTATTTTCGTGTCAAAAGCTCGTCTACTCAAATTTTAATATGAAAAAAATATCCAAGTATTTTAAAAAGTTGGGTCATTATTTATATTCTATAAAAACTGTACAAATAGTAGGGCTATTATTGGGATATTATAATGATGTGTTTGATTCAAAAATACTACGTATTATTGCAAAGTTCTACTGTGTTGGGTTACTCGTAATTTCAACTATTAGCTGCATTGGGATCCTTAAAATTAACCCAACTTTTTCTTGGGTGACTTACTTACTTATCTTACTTATGAAAACCTTCATTAATATTGGTGCAACTCTATACGCAAAACAGGAAAAATTTCTGAAGTTCTATTCGACGATGAAGAATTTTGATAAAATGATTGGATATAAGAAACAAAATCCTGTTTTAAAACTTACTCTTTTGACATTCTCAAGTTGTTTGATGACAAAATACGTATCAGAGTTATGTTTATTTTACCTTCAACATAGAGCAATTACTGTGAAATACTTACTCCTTATTTTCATGTTGACAACAACTCACCTCGCTCACGTGACAATTTCTATGCTTTTTGAGTTGTCGTGGTCGAGAATGAAACATATTTCTAAAAAGCTTAATAAAGATTGTTTGAATAGAAATTTGAGTATTGAAATGAAAATGATCACACTGAAAAAGTTCCTGTTTACATATAAAAATTTCTTGGATAGCTTCAATACAACAACCAAGTCATTTAACTTTATGGTAAGCTTTTTTTATTAGCTATTATTTTTATTTGATGTATATTATTGTTATATATTAAAGCAGTTTATAGGCAACTAGATTTGCAATTAGTCAAATTCACAATTTTCTTTATCTAAATTAAGATTTAGTAATTATCTACACATTAAACTAGATTCGAAAACGTGCTAATTTTAAACAAAGGTAGCGCCATGCTTGCATTTCTTTAAGTTTGTTGCCATCGGTGCGGTCGGATCGGTGCGTCCGGGTACCTCTTTCTTAGGCTCCTACCTTACTGACATAATGGCGACGGCGTCGGCTACGTAACCGGCGGCATATCCATGTGAATATCTACGGTTGCCTAATAATCCAGTAGTAATAGTGGATGCGTTTCTAATTTGGCGACGACGCCAAACCGTCGCCAAGTTACCTGTACCAAAATTTTAAAATGAATTGGTTTGATACTTAACCAGCGTCGTCACCATGGCGTCTCGGTGCAGTAGGGCATTATTCCAGAACATTTTCCTTAACATGAAAAGCAAGATTGGGATCCTTGGGATGGATATTTCGAACGAAGTTCAATTTCGGAGTCATTTTGAGGGACAAGCCAAATTGGCACCTAAAAAGCTCGGGGCGCTGAACAAGGCAAGACGGTACTTTACATCCGGGAAAATATCATCCTCACCAAGTTGATGGCATCCCAAAAAAGTACGTGCGTCAAGATCCTTCCTATCTTGCACGTGCAAACTGTGGAACAATCTTCCTTCTGAGGTTTTCCCAGAGCCTTATAATATTAATGTTTTAATGTAAGACGATTGCACAGGTTCCAGATGTCCATGGGCGACGGTGATCATTTATCACCAAGTGGACCTTCTGCCCGTTTACCCCCTTCTTCTATAAGCAAAGGGCTGTTACATAATATCGGCGTAAAGTGGTGGTGATGCTGTCACGTCAAGTGATGGTATTGTTGTCACGTTTCGTTCGGTTTGTGAGAGTTCCCAGTGGCCTAAACCTCTCTTTAAAGGCCGGCAAAGCGTCTGCAAGCCTTCTGGCTGTGCAAAAGTCCATGGATGGCAGTTCACCTAAGTGACTACTTAGATGAACAGCCTGCTTGTTGACCACTTGTAATAAAAAATAGGAAAAAAGTTCGTGAGTATTTGCGTGCTTGGACTTAGTTCATTCGTTGTAAATAGAATGCATAAAAAATGTTTTAAAAAATTGCATCTTGGTTTCAAGAGACCCAAGGACGAGTGTCAGTGCATGTATTAGAAGGGCGTATATTTCCTATGTTTTCAGATGTTCTTCAACGTTATACTATATTTCTTCAGTCACGTTTTGTATATTTATTACGCGGTCGTTATCATCATCGAAACTGTAAGTCATACACTGAGATTTTTGAAATAAATAAAAATATATGTATTTATTTTCACCATACCCAATTGTACAGTACTATCATATCAAAATATAAGTCAAACTGTAAACCTACGCGAAGTTTGGCTTCACGTACCTTATCGAATAACATGCGAGTGGCAATCTATACTATTAAAGTACCCAAATAGTTTGATCTTATCACTTTCGCTTCTCTAGTATAGCTATTAATTTTATCTATATAGATAAAATTGATTCTATCTGATGTGATGTGCATTAAGATATTAGTTATCTGTATGGATAAAAAAATATACAACATAATAATTTATGATTTTAGGTTAATTTCCCAGTTATACAGAGTCACATTTTGGATGCATTGATTTCTAATATTTTGACGGGCTTAATACCTCTCCTTGGAGAATTGATTTTGAATGAATTTGATCACATAAAGATCACACTTGGTAAACTATTACTTACTCACCAAGGTAATTAAGAGTGATATCATCCAAATTTTATACATTTAAGTCACCTGATATTTGTTCTAGCACTGTATACACATATAGCCCGGAACCTTGCACCTTTATTGATAGTAAAAGAAAAATAAGTTTTACTCCGGTATTGGTGCTTCCCAAGAAAAAACCGTAGTCCTTACTAGGACTATGTGTAAATGGTGAATAAAAAATATAATATAAAGATAATAATTATATGTGCAACAAGTGAGCAATATTGTTTTTTTGCTGCGAGTGCTGATTTTGAATCCCGAGCAAGCGAGGGATACTAAAATAGAATCACGACCGTAGCGAGTGATTCAAATGTAGAATCCTGAGCGTGGTGAGGGAGTTAAAAAGTTAAAAAGGTTGAGGAAAAGTGAAAAATTACTTTCTCTCACGCAGTGGTTGCCCACTGCGCCAATCGCTGTTTTTACGAATAAAATGTTATAATAGCACAGTCAAAATGTAATTTTTGCTTTTTAAATATAATTAACTAACTAATTGCATTAATAATTACTTAGATTACTTTAATTAGGATACAAAAAAAGGACTTGTATTATCATACCTCAGCATTTGAAGATAATATACGAGGTGGAATTAAAAGTTCGAAACCTAACATTAAAATATATGTAATTTTTATTATACCATATTTTTATTATGTAAAATATAAGGGATATTGTACATAAGCAAGTGCCTATTTCTGCTATAAGTACCACCCTCATTTGGTTGACATTTGGTCTGACAGTTTTTATATAATTAGTGTGATTTCTGTGACATGAGGTGCTGCGTTTTCGGAAAATGGAGAAAATTGAACAAGTTATGGTAATAACCACAACATTAGTAGAATCTGTCTTATGATATACTCATATGCCATTAAAAAATGGATTGTGTTCGGTGGTCGTAAGAACATTGATGTCGATTCTGGCTCTGGCCGTTCCACGACGTGTACGACTAATATAACATAGGAAAAGTGTGTGACGTTTTAGTGGGAGATTGCAGATTGACTTTCAGGAACATCGAAAACACCTTGGCCATATCGTATGAACGGACATTGCCAATGAGCTTGAATTTTCAAAGGTGTCTGCTAGGTGGGTCCCTAGATAGCTTTTCCATTGACCAAAATCGAATTTTTCTTATAATTTCGCGCGACTTATTGGATATGTTGTTTTGGAAATGTTTGGATTGTTGTTGTTCGAGGTAGATTCGCAAGACTTTTGGAACTTAGGACTTGGAAGGCAGGTGGAAGAAATGCATAGACCTAGATGGAGATTAAGTCGAAAAATAAAAATATTTTTGTACTCATTTTATTACGTTTTCATGGCTAGGCCGTGAACTTTTATATCCAACGTCGTATCTTTTCGTTATTTCAACTACACGCATAATTTATGTTTGCCTTTCAGTTCCTTGGTGTTTTTTGAACGCGTTTCCTTTTATATTAAATCATTTATTTTATTTATAGATTACAACTTTTTGAAGTTTTTGAATCCTTATATCTCAGAAAGGGCGGCTGTTGGAAGAATAAGTACTGATACATTTTTGTAGATAATTCTGTGATCTACAGTTTTTACCTGAGCGAGTTTGTGATGAATTTTCCTGTTTATCGGTTATGTTGATTTCTTTTGATGAGGACCTTTTAAGTATCATTTGTAATGATGTTTTCAACAATTTTCAACTGTATGCTAATTTTACAAACATTTTGTCTAAATTGACTGGGCTATAAATATTGTTTTCAATGGTTACGTCTTATTTAGTATTCTGCTAATTACTCCTCCAACTTGTTCATATACATGTACGATTATATTTAATAAATTATTGTTTTACTCGGTATGAACTTTGTCTTGTTGAGAAGTAATTAATATAATTAATTCTATGACAATATATTTTTATCTCATCTTCTTCTTCCTAGCGTTATCCCGGATAAGTACCAGGGTCCGCTTAGATTGCAGAGGATTTGGCTGTGGGGCGAGTTAAGATGACGCGGCAGACCAAGAATGAGATGGAGGAATGACTTGGATCGTTATAATGGAGATTGGCAACGCATAGCCTTAGACAGAGCCTTATGCAAAGAGGGTAGGGAGGCCCTCCAGTGCCTTTGACCTGCAGTGGGAAAAAATACACTCTAAATAATAATAATAATTTTAATATAGCCTAATTCTACACTACACATTTTATTTTATACATTTAACACATTTACAATACATTTAATAATAAAATTCTGGTTTCACGATTGGCGCAAAGCTCGCGGAATACCCCAAAACATTGGGAGTGTAATATACTTTGACTGGAACTTGTTAAGTGATAAATATTTACTCCCTCAATAAAAGGACCCAAAATTACGTGAACACCGCAAACCTTTGCTGCTGAAATGAGGAATCAGAGCGGCTAGAATTATTTATGTCCGCCAACGATCCAAGAAAGGGGCTGAATGGAAATTTTCCTTTTTTCGCTTTAGGGAAACCTTCGCATAAATTATGACCTGGTATTACGTTAATATATTGCTTTGAACGTCTAGCTTAATCAGTGGCCGGCATTTGAGTCGATCTGCAATTAAGTAGCTCTTGCCGCGCCCGGGTGTTAGATGGGTGACCGATTGTAAGGCTGGGTTACAAATATGCGACCTCCTCCGTTTTTCGGAAGGCACGTAAAACAGTGATCCTCGATTAATGTCACTGACTGATATTAGTCTTAAGATTGCAGAGATTGTGGGGATTCCGTGGATAACACCAAACGGTAGTTAGTGATCGCATCTCGTCATCTTGGTTTATCTAAGAAATTTAGAGAGTGGATGCATGGGGCTATCCTTTTTTCACTTTAGGGAAAACCTTCAACAAAACACGAGCAAAGTCACGGGCTAAAAACAGTTTTTAATAACGTTTAAATTACGAAATGCAACATAAACGGTTTTTCGTAGAAATAAGCTAAATAAAAGCAGAAAACGTTTGGCAATTTTCCAAGACTAGAAATGATAAAATCGGCATTTCACAAAACCGCACTAATGTTGGTGAAAGCTTTGTTCTCAATGGTTTTATTGGGAGCTTTTGCTAAGCTCGAGTGCCTACGGATAGAAATCGGATATGCAGTTACTCTTACATTTCTAACCCATTGGAGCCCTACAACACCGAGACGCCATGGCGGCACGTCGCCAGTTACGTAACCAAACTATTCATATTAAAATTTAGGAAAGATAACTTAAAGGTAACACTTGGCGACTGTTTGGCAATGTAGCCAAATTAAAAGCGTAGCCACGATAACTACTGGCTACCACAGATATCCATGGCTACGTAGCCGGCGACGTCGCCATGGAGTATCGGTGAGGAGCCTTATTAAAATGGCTAATACCATCAAAGGTCAAAATTTACTTTACGTTACTTTTAAACATATAAAGTTCTAAAATGAGAAACTCTCAAAGTTGTAGTTAAATAGCTCTAGTGCTTTATATTTCTAACTAGCGGATCCGGCAGACGATGTCCTGCCCGAACGTTGGTCTACTTACTATTTACTTCTATTATCCTATATCATCTAAAAAAAGCGTACATAGAAGGTATTAGTGTTACGACTCCAGCTATTTTTTTAAAACTTTATTTTGGGCAAGGGAGCCAGCCTTTGTCAGAAGTGGACTTTAACCAAGTGGACTGAACAAACTTTAGAACAAAAAAAGAATCATCAAGATCGATGCACCCAGTCGAAAGTCTGAAGTAACAAACATTTAAAAAAAATATTCTCGAATTGAGAAAATCCTTTTTGAAATGTATTAAAAATAAAGTACATCAAAATCAAGGGTCGAATGACGTACATTCTAACGTACGTACGTACGTAACATTCTAATTTTGAATCGAAAAACGTTAGTTGGCACAGATTCATCCGAAACGGTGAGATCACGTATGCTGATAACATTAGTAAGTTTTCGCATTAGGAAAACTTTTATTACACTTATCTTGCGGAGGCAGGTACCAAAAATGTTCTTTAGAACTGCGAATTCCAGATGGATTACTCTGACTGAATGATTGGAGTATAAATTATTGCAAGTGACATATATGAAATACAATAAAATGAAGCGAAACGAAATGAAATGAAACAAAACGAAATTAAACTTAATGAGACGAGATGGAACGAAATGAAATAAAATTTATTTAATTTCTAGTAGAAAGTATACAAAAGTTCGTCACGCTAGCGCTGAAACTTGGACTACAGTACCGCGCCAATCTCTTCCATGACAATTTGCTTAATAGGTGTTACTTGCCACAAAAATAAGTAGAATTAATACAGTAATTTACCTTTACGCGCGATTGAAGTAAAACTCCTTTGATAGTGTGTCATGAGTAAGAATAAGTAAAAAGTGTTTATCCCTTTTTGGTGCCGCTGGTTCTTTTCATTGAATTTTTAGATCATAAGGGCAGAAAAGAAGTTTCACTTCAATAAATTTAAGCAAAGTATATTGGGGAGTACAAAAATCATTAATAGATAAGATTAGATAGGAAAATGAAGTAAAAAACAAAACGTAGATTATATGAAATTATTTATTAGAATATACAAAAAAATAGATGAATAAAAATGTGACGTGTCCCGTTCATAGCTGCATAATCTGAAATAAGAAAGAAAAGAATATTAAATTTTATACTTGAGCTACATTAAAACATAAAATAAAATAAAGTTTAATATAGCGCCAATAAGAGTATGCTCCGATATACACTGCGAGCACAGCTCAGTGCTTGCGCTGGTGATAAAATAGGTCCGTTATACGCTGCCACTATACTGCCGCAGTACCCTATGGCAATATATGACGTCATAAAAAGCCGCCATTTTTGTACTGTGAGCACTGGCACTTTCGAGCTTCAATGCTCTCAGTAGTTTGACCACGTGATCAATCAAAAATAGAACGGCTCTTGTTAAAAAAATATCAAATTTAACAGTATTATATTATTAAAAAATAATGGATGAAGACAAACCGTGGGTTTTGTTAAATAAAATGTGGAAATGGAAAAATTTAATGGGGATGTATATAGTATACTGGACCGCGTTCCGTTTTAAACTGTAACCAGTATAGCAAACGAAAAAGGAACACCGAATCTTCTGAGTTCTTTATTTGCAACAGCAATATGATGACAGAAATAATCTTTTGAGTTCCTTATTTGCAAAAGCACCCCCATATGGTATTATCCCCTATATTTTCAAAATTTCAAATCAAATATTAATAGGTGTGCAAAATGGGCGCAAGTCTCTTGCCACCACGTGCCAGGGCTTAGAGATAGAGAAAAAATATGGGGAAGAGATAAAATAGTTAAAATATCACAGGTTTACATCACAAATTAGTTTAATTAATCACCAAAATGTAACACTGTGTGACAACGAGTTGGGGGATGGGTCAAAAGGTTTGTGACGTCACCAAACAAAATTTTTACAAACAAATTAAAAATACTCAAAATAAATCAAAAATATATCTGAAACTGCTGTTTTTTTAAATTATTTCTAATACAAGTATAAAATTGAAAAATTTCGAAAATGTAATAAGGACAGGAAGGGAGAAAAAAATCTTAAAACTTATGGATGACCCTTAATATTTTATAATTTGGGACGTCATAACTTGTGAAATTTGTGTCTGTGAACCTGCCACACTTCAGTCGAGAGTGATATTTTTAAAATGTATATTTTGCTATTAAAACACAATCCTTACCCGTTTCAGGTGTCGGAACTCCGTGAGCGAAAAGGAATTGGAAAAAAATCGCACTTATAGCTAGTTGAGCATTTATTCTAATCATACAGTCGTACAGATGTCTGATTTATGAGATAAATAAAAACATTCAAAAAATTTGATCATAACTCTAATTTACACCGTAACGTTATTCTTGTTTGTGATGTCACTAGCTGCTACAGGAGCATTAGGCATTGAATTTACTATTTTCCCGAACTCTTTCATACTATCGGGTTCCAACCATCCTTTGGATAAATGTAACTTATTTATTTAGGTTTATTCCAAGTGATGCTTAAAATAATGCAACTCATCTCTTACTGTAGAAAGTCATATAAAAAGTTTGAGGTAATTTCAGAAAGTGGCAGCGACCAACTAAATTCTGACTGCGATCACAGACTTCAAGTGTGTACTTCAAATAAGCGCAGCGATTATGGCAATAATATAGTATAGTAAGAGTAAATTTTGGAGGACTGTAAAGTATAGAAAAAGAGAAATGAACTAAGTGAGAGTAACTACTAAGAGATCTTCTATAAATTGCGTCACACGTTAATGTGGGAGGAGGGTACCATCAAAATATGACATTGTGTAATAATGGACGGGGAGGGGGTGAAAACTGTGTAACGTCACATGTCTAACTACATAAATTAATTTTAAAAAATGTTTTTCCATTATGTGACGTTACACCAAGGGGAAAGGGGGGTTTCGAAAACGTGACAACCTGTGAGAAGGAGTAAAAATATCGTAAAATTCGTGTGACGTAATCTACGGATGAGAGACTTAAGTTGTATATAAAAAAAAAAAAAAATGTTTTATTCGGTAGCGTGCAACGATACGAATACAAAAAAATCTTTAGTATGATATATAAACTAGAAAATTATACATGCTACAGAAAAGGCAGCAAGACTCAGCTCTAGGAGGTGCTCTGATACATGTCTTGCATTTTTGAGATATACTGTAATCCTTGTCTGATTATAATATGAATGCCTTTTGGTTATTAATAGGATTAAAAAAATCGGATAAAATAATTTCGATTTTCAAATGTAAAATTTGCAATTCATGTCAAGTACCAATAATGAGGAGTGCATTTTTTTTAATTAGCGTATACTGTCCCACTGCTGGGCAAAGGCCTCCCCCTTTTCTAACCATACCTCCCTTTCCAGATCCACCTGAATCCACTTCTTTCCCGAAAAGGCGCCCAAGTCCAAAGAGTGCATAAAGATTCTTTTTTATTTGAAAGCTGGTGTTCAACGTGTGGTCCCATTTCAATTTGGTCCAGTACTGACAATTAAAAGTTGGCTTTTCTTTCAAAAGAAAGAAAGTTTATATAGGTACGACTTTTTTTTTCGGAAGAAAAAAGAACGGCGTAAAGAGTCTGTCTGGCTGTGGCATCATTGCTTTTAAACGAATGGATCGATTTTGATACGGTTTTTTTTTATTTCAATGCTAACGTGGTCGAAATGGCATTTCGGGCCCGGGTAACCTCTGAAGAGGCGGGATCGATTTCGATGCGAATTTCACTCGCAGATATCGAATATTACAAGTACTAACAAGGGCTACTTAACTTTTAGAAAATTAATTATGGTCTAGCTCAAAAAACTAAAACACACAAAATTCAACAAAATCGCTTAATTCACGCGGGCAAAGCCGCGGGGTACAGATTGTCTATTATAAAAATATTTTTTCAAACCTTTGTTACAAAATAATTACCACTTAATACAGAGCGATGAAATGCGTAGAGTTGCTTAAGTATAGATTAAATATAACATATATTTTTCGTTTGACAGATGCTGTCAGTGAGCGCGTTAAAATATTCCGATGTTAATATACGACGCACTGAAAACAGATTGGGAAGGGCCGTCTGTGTGTTGTGGAAATAACGCATTACAAAATAATTTAATTATTTATTGATAGCGTTATCCCGGTCTAGTACCAGGGTCCGCTTAGATTGCAGAAGACAATATAACCGAATTCCGTCAAACGTCATTCCCGAAATCCCCACAATTTCACGACTAATATCACTCAGTGACATTAATCGGGACCCACTGTTTTAAGTGCCTTCCGAAAGACGGAGGAAGTCGGGTATAAGAAAACCAATATTACAATGGGTCACCCATTTATCACTAGGACGTGGTAAAAACTGATGAACCTAACCATCGGCTCAAAAAAAAATAATAAGCATGTTATAATAATATAAATAAGTAACAAACGCTCGTCTGTTTCTAATGTATGCTAAATAATTGGCTGATAAAAAAATAATAATTATATATATATTAATACGTGAGGCGAAAACTTCAGGTAGCATTTAACGAAAATTGCGCGGACGCAGGAGTATGAAATTTGCGCACAACTGTAGTTCATATAGAATAAGCTTTGCGAATGCTTCTCTTCTTGTTGTGTCGATGGCGCATCAGACAGTTCCGTTCCAGAACTCAGCCACGCGAACAGCATCCTCTGTGGCTCTCCAAGTCGTCGAGCTACCCCTTCTTTGGCCTTCCAGGTTTTCGGCGATCTTTGGTGGGTGTCCATATAGTCGCAACAGTAGCCCACCTTTACGGGTCTATTCGTGCCAAGTGCCCATTAAGCATACTTAGGGATAAAGGCAAACAGTCTGTCCGTTTGCTGCTTGTTATATGTATAATTAAAAATACTTCCAATAGGCATATCTGAAACTATCTCCGAGACATTTGAAAATCTTTTAAAAGTGACATTATGTGTCTGTTTTAGATATAAAATAGCGTGTGATTTTCTAACACAGCGAAAATTTACGTTTCGTTCATTTTTTGCAGGACTCGTGGAAAATCCATGATAAATCGCTCCGAATCAAAACAATAAAGTAAAAAGTTGATACGAATCTGACGCGAACGTGTGATTTGAATTGTACGAACGACGACACTTCTCCGCTAATAAAAAACGTAAAATACGATTCGGAGATTTCGATTCTGTGATGTTGACAGAAAAATATGAGAGTATTGTAATTTGGTTTGTGTTGAGATAAGATGATTTGTGAGAAAAATTATGTTGCAAGAAATTCTTTCTTTCATTTTGACAGTCTAATGCTACTGTTATTAAAAACGCAAAAGTTTGTACATATGGATGTATGGATGTATGTTTGACGCTCTTTTACAGCAAAACAACTGAATGGATTTCAATAAAACTTTACAATAATGTAGTTTATACATCAGAATAACACATAGGCTATAAATTATAAAGATATTGTGTGAATTGACCAAAACATAATGATAAATGTCAAGTAAGTAGGAGAAAATTCTGCCATCTGCGATCTATTCTATTCTGGCGTGCGCTGGAAAAACCGTTAAGTTCCTCATATTTAGTATATGAAGAAAATGTTTATATTAAACAGTTGTATAAGAAAGCCCGTGACAGCATATATCTATCTTTGATGATGAAGCCATTAACGCCAAAATAGTGAACCGCTTTGGAACGGGAAAGGGAGAAGAAACGGAAAAGGGGACAATATTATAGGAAAATAGAATGTTGTAAATAGTAAGTTCGGCAGGACAACGTCTGCCAGGGCCACTAGTTCTGAATATAAGTGTCCTATATAGATGTTTAGAAATACGTATGGGCAGCTTCATCATCTCAACGGTAGAAGAGATGGACTGACATTCGCAAGGTACCGTATTGTAGCACCCCTGGCACAAGCTTTTAATTTAAGCTTAGAAGGAGGGGAAAGGGGAATATTAGACATGTTTAGAAGTATTACTAATAATTTTTTTTAATCAGTATTTATGTTTACGCTATTTATCGATTGCAACCGGATCAAATACGGATGCCAATTTATAAAGTTCTTCTAATTCCTTTTATATTGTCGCAGAAATAAGTGATTCTATATCGCTATTTGGTTATAGGCGTATACAGTATGGCCCAAAAATTACGATAATAATTACTGTAAAAAATAAATAAAAAATAAACCTGATATAGTGTTGGTAGATCGATCAGCGCGCCGGGCAATGATTGTTGATATAACTGTTCCACATGACGAGGTAAATATAAATGATGCACGGTATAGCGCGACAGCTCAAAGTCCAACGCCGTCTTCCTGTCCAGTCGAAGCCAACCCTCTGTTGTCGTTACAGTCTCTTTAACTGATCCTGATAAAACACGTATTATGTAATTCTTTGTGTGTACCTTGTCCATTACTCAAAATTTAAGAATATTCCCCACTTACCAAAATATTAAACGATTTTAAACTCGCCATAATATATTTTGTTCGCGCTTTTTTTATTTGGGGTAGAAAATATTTAGTTTGTTTTGGTCTGCCTCTCTAAGGACACAGAAGACTAGGCAGTTCCTTAAACAAATATATCATTACAGCTAAAACAAGCTATGTTGTAGCTCAAAGTTCGTGTGAACCAAGATTTAAAAAAAAAATTTAATCCGCTTCCCTTAGAGATTAAGTTTTCTGATCCCCCTTTATCGTAAGACTATAGTAGAGTAAGATTCAATAGTTTCCATAATACTAAAGGTAAAATTTTATTGTTCCAGGGCCGAGCGCCATTGAGCCGCGCTCGCCAAGCGCTTTCACGCCGAACTCTTCCAGCATGCTACTGCTGCAAACACAAGTGAGTACCGCGAAATACTTAAGTAAGGAGAAAGTGCTAGCAATTTATCGTTTGTAATATAGGTTTTCCAAATAGGGAAGTGCCTTCACCCTACAGAATCACAGCCAAATAACTAATACTCTTTGGAGGGAGACTGAATGAGGTAAATCTTAACGCGTGAAATGTCGAGAAATTTTGTGAATAGTAAAAGAAAATTTCCATTTATGGTTGGGCATATTTATGTACTATTTTATTAATAATTAAGCTAAAGTTAACATAAAATCAGAGGATTTTGACCAAATCGGTCTTACGATTTTATTTTTATTTAAGAGCATTTTTTATAATTATTTGATTAATCCTAATTGTTAACCGTAACCTGCCAAAAGTTCGATTATTTAACTCTCTATTTGTTGGACAGTAAACCGATCTTTAGCAATGTTCAAACTGTAAAAGTAAACAACCCTTTGTTCATATTACCGGTCTCTAGGATTATAAATCTGTAAAAGAAAACATAATCGTATCGTTTTTTTTAATCGCATGGCTGCACGACAAGGCGGTGTCAATATAAAACAGTCATTACTAAACGGTTAGCACAAAAGGCACGCTATTGGCGCGACGTGACCGCCCCTGTTACCGTTCCGCCTATCATATTTGTAACGCCTTTATCGATTTTTTTTCTATTGCAGAGCAACTACGGAACGTCCTTTACCGATTTATTGTCGCCACAATACCAAGAAGACTCGTCTGAGATACTAGAAGAAAACTTAGACCCGTTCCCTGACGTGGAATTTCATGCGCCGATACTTCCAGAAATAAAGTCGCCGCGAACCACTCCTGTTAGCGAAACCCCGTCGCCTACCCTCGGCCCAGCCTTACCTAGTTTTGAAGAAACGTATTCGGTGCGCTACCCGAAGCAAGAAATGGCGGAATTCGGTATAAAGATGGACGAAGACTGCTACAATGTCAGCGCGTATTCCCACCAAGGGAAATCCGCAAGGTTCAAACCCCACCGCCGTTGGGGTATTGCCGCACCCACTCCTAATACAAGCTTTTAATTTAAGCTTAGCAGGAGGGAATAAAGGGAATATTTGACATACCTAAAAAGTATTCCTAATTTTTTTTTCAAAAAAAAAAGACACGATACTCGGGGATCTGATATTTGATGATAATGTATGACGAAAAAAATTAACATTAATTTAAATTAACTACTACGTGAGATTAAGAGAAAGTTGTCTAATTATGTACGGAACGCATGGACATAGTAGCGTGGACGCACGATGGTGGTCCGATTTCCTTTCACACTTTAGTCCTGGCTTAGGACAGGCAAAAATACCCATTTCACTCATTCGAATACCCTATTTATTTAATAAGTATAGACAAATATGAAGCGAATTATATTTTTTATCGCGTTTAATTCCGACTGAGAGCCGTCAATAAATATTTTTGTACATTATTCTTTTTCATCATCGTTAATTCTTTTATAACTGATAAGTTTTTTTCACGCTGGGAAATGCATCTTCGAACTAAATTTTACGATCAGCAAATTAACTACAAAACTTAAGGCCACACTTTAACTAATTTTAAGGAACTTTGGTCTAAAATTAAATACCTATTTTTATTACAAAATTATAACGGGAATCGAGTACCGATTACCCTTCTTAAGTGTCTCACCAGTCTCCTGTAATATATATATCTTATAAATATGTTACAGTTTTAATAGTGCTCTCCCCAATTAATATCAGTCATTCAACTTAATATATTACGCCAAGGAAAAACTTTCTGTAACATTTTACAAAAATTGCACGGTCGAAAGGTTTGTAAATTGGCACATTTATAGTTTATGTAGTGTGCTAATGCTTATATTTTTATAAACCATGTGTTATTAATGCATTAAATTATAAAACAAAACCTCACGCACACTAGTGGCAAATGATTTACACACACATGTATACATTTTACTATAAGAATGTGCCAAAGTGTAGTCATGACGACCGTATGTATGTTAATTAATAATTAAAGAATGAAAATTTTGTATATGTAGCTTTGAATAAGCATATAGTGCGTATATTTAAAGATTGTGGCCGAATTTACACAAGATGGCGATCTCTTGTTATATATAATAAATCCTTAAGAAAAAATATATTATAATGCCTATATTATAATGACTGGCCAGTTGGCGCAGTGAGCAGTGACCCTGCCTTTCGCTCCAGGAGTCGTGGGTTTGAATCCCGCCTCGAGTCTGGGTGTATTATCTATATGTATGTCAATATTTACATATTTCTCCAAAAAAAAATAATTGTGTATAACAGGCGTTTGTCACCTATAACGTAGGCATTAAGTTGTCTACCTTAGGAACCGGCATCCGTGTGTCATATAGTCCTGTACATATATTTATTGTTTATAATAATTAATATATTTGGTAAATTATTCTCGCTCCATCAATTTTACCCTTGTTTCATTTGAATAATTATTAATAAACAGTAAAATTAATATAATATCCCGTGTATGAAATTTGAACAACAAACAAATTCGGTGGTGTAGCTTTCGAGTTGCAGCATTACACCGATTTTCCCTCGTATTCATTCGCGGATTAAAGCAAAGTAGGTTAGTTTCTCATGCATGTCATGGATTTCCGCAAAGTAACGCCTGATTCTATCAATTATCTCCAAAACTTTTCAAGACCTACTTATCGTAGGGTGTCCACGGCCTAAAGCCATAAAAACTGTTTCACGCTAAAATATTTTGACTACAGAAAATAGCACGGATACAACAAAATATTTGCCTATTATTTTCCTATTCATCTGTTGCGTCCGTTCGTTGTATATATAAATACAATTAAGTAATAATTTGACACGAGAACTTAGCTGAGTTTCAAGAAGCTTGACACATGTCAAACATGTCAAAACCCTCAAATTAAGCAACCACTTTCTCCCGACAGGTCTGAAGCAGTAAGTTACGGCCTAAAAGGGTTATCTTGTAACCGGATTAATAAATTAATGAGTTAGGCACAACATCACTATGCAATTATCCTCAAACTAACCCAGAATTATCACTCTCTTTAGGGTCCGTACCTAAAATCAAAATCAAAAGCTATACCTGCAAATAAATAATATCAAAGACAACTTTTATATGTAGAAATAAAAGAATTGTCTGTTTCTAAACATCAAAATAAGATTCGACCAAATGTATATGACGCTAAATACGAACCTCATGACAAAAAAAAAACAGTTTTTCTTTTAATTTAGTTAAATATCCGGTTTTATTCATATTGTTCTCTCCGTCTACGTCAGGGGATATGTTTGTTTGTAAGGTTCCATAATAGAGGAGCTAGTTTCGACAGAACTTTCAATGGCAAATAGATAATTTTATAAGGAATAACTTATTTTTTGGCTAAATAATTAGGGTTCCCCGTAGTAGAACCTCATAATTCTAAACAAAGTGGAGAACGTCGCCAATAATAGATGGTCATAAACAAATTACTCAAATCAAAGCTTCATCTGTTATGTCGAAGTAAAGTACAATTCAATGATGCCAGTCGTTTGCACGTCAATTAGTTAAAAAGGCTCATTTTTGCTTGATATACATTAAGGAAGCAAAACATATTAGCTACTTTCATACTTTCATAGGTTTAGCATGGAAACTATATAGTTGGTACGGATATAAGTTTCTAGAATTCCTAAAAACACCTTCCGTGTGTCTGTATATTCATAAACTCCATCTAAACAGATATGCACGAGTATTTATGAATACTTCGTTAAAATTTCACACAAATTACAATCTGAATGTACCCATTGAAGGGAACAAGTCTTGTAATTAACGACATTGCATTAGCGAGAGGCATTGAAGCGCCGTGTCTCTAGGGATAGGGGTATTGGCACCCTTTTGGCGCTTTTGAAAATAATAATAATTATGTTATTTGTATAGTCGACCAAGAAAGTGCTTTACCATTTTAAATAACAGCTCCTAATTAATGATAATTTTTCTAAGAGTTACTGTTAGAAATTAACGTAATACATAACAAGCAAAAATAAGCCTTTTAACTAATTGACGTGCAAACGACATTCGACCTTTGACAAAAAAAGTACAACGGTTAAAACATTTTTGTTCCAATATTCAAACTAAGAACTCATTACAAAAGATTCGTGCAACCTAACCTTAAGCCTATTGAAATAACAAGGGGCTTCATTGGACGGATTATTTTCTTGATATTTTCTAATAAATGCTTTCTTCTCAATGTGAATTTTGATACAGTTACCTTCAATAGATTGGCTCTGAAACGAGCTTGACGGGTTCCTTATGAGCAGTCGATGTAGACTTGTTCTGGAACCTACAAAGATGTTTTACCGTTCCTTATTAGCAAAATTTTTAAGGATTGTCTGAGAAAGACTAGTAATGTATTATTTTTTATGTTAAAATAAAAACTCTGTTGCATCACCAACTATCTGTAGACTGAAGGAAGTCGTGACTTGTTTGCAATTAGATTAAACACTTTTACAAGAATCACAGACGTATTTTATAGTTTTGCCCTAATGATAATTAATTCCTTAATTTCTTGGAAGCTTAAAATTTAATAAGTTGTAAACAATTACTTGAAATATTTATATTATAACACTATATCACCATAACGTCTCAAATTTTGTATAGTGATTTAATACATGTCTAAAAACATTAAAATAACTTATTACAAAATAAAAAATCTTACCTACTATTAGACAAGAAGTAGACTTTATTTTGAGACACATATAATATTTTTAAATTCTAATAAGCACAATGCATAAGTTTGATTATATTTGTAATATACAGATTACATAGTATAAAAAAAAAACACTAAGTAATATATATACAATAGAAAATTAATCAATTCATAAAACAATAATGCTATAATATTTTTTTATATAATATAATTATAAATTTTTGGAAAAAAAATTTATAATTTGTAGTGGTTCACGTATGCATGCTGTAGCCATCTATAATTGATATAGCATTTAAGTTTTATATATACCATGTAACTCTGTCTTTAAATATTGTGTATATCGTTGATGGCCTTATTAAATAAAAATAAAAATAAAAATAAATAAATAATTATTACTCTATAGAAACAGTTCACGGTAGCATTATATCGTAGCTTAAAGCGACACAGCTTTATTGTTGAAATCTTGCGCATTGCATTTACAATTATGATCAACAATTAAAGACATCACTTCTGATAGTAGATTGATGCACGGAACGCAAAGCGAGTTATTAATGCACGAGTGTTATGTTGGTACTACATTAACACGAGTGCATTAATTAGTCACGTCAGCACGGTCCGTAATCTACTTTTCTTTCAACTGTATTACTATTTCCATTTTTTAAACTTTTCTTGCTAAATATGAAGTATTAAAGCTTTACGAATGCGCTCCATTCATTTTCTTCGGTTTTTATTCGATTTTTATTTTCAGCCAATATTTTATATGAATCTTAATGGGATACATTAAACCTCTGTAGTAAATTTATATCAAAAGAAAGAAAAGTGCATTAATAAAAACCGGTGCATCTATGAACTGTAATACAGCATTACCACACTCTTTTGGGTTTCAAGCACGAAATACGTACTTTGTGATACGAACCGATTTATAAGATTTTTACTGACACTTTAAATTTCCATTTATGTCGCATTTCCTATACCAGTACATTCGAGGAGGAAATCAAAACCTATAGGGTACTTCCCGATGTCCTAGAACCATGAGATTTGGCAAGAAGCTATATTTTATAACACAAGTATAGGAAAAAATCCGTTTGTTACGCGATAAAAAACAAATGGCACGCAACCCTAATGACCGCGTGTTTCGTGGCACACTTACTGAATATTAGAGTTTTCCAAGTTGCTACAGTACAGGCCAGGTACAGTCCATATAGCGCTGCCAAATGTCCATATCCGTGGGCCACCACGTTGGTGTACTTTATCTCGTACTTCCATGGAGCGGCTTGCGGTGCTACCAGCTTTGGCAGGAATTCTTCTTCGTCATACACTTTGGTTACTTGAGCAGTTGATGAAAAAGGAGGCATTTTGCTGTACGATTACTGAAAGGAGTTGATTTTCAAACTTTGATCTATTTTTAATTAAAGGCCATGCTTGTAGCCGAATTGGGCAGGCGCGTCCGGGTACCAATACCTCTTTCATACATCATAAGATCGGCGTGAAGTGGTGGCAATGCTGTCACGTCAAGTGATGGTATTGTTGTCGCGTTTCGTTAAGTTTGTGAGACTTCCCGGTGGCCTAAACTCGTCATTAAAGGCTGGCAACGCATATACTTGCTTCCTGGTCATGCAGATGTCCATGTGCGTCAGTAGGTACTTAGCAGCCTGCTTCCTGCTCGTTTGCCCCTTGTAACTAAAACAAAACCACCTTAAAAAAACTACGAGGTTCTCGATTCGAGTCTATGTGTTTTTAAATTTATATTTTGTATGTATGTTACGAGATTACTCCGCCATTTATGAACCGATTCTGTTGATTCTTTATTAGTCGGGTAGACCGTACTTCAGAGGTGGTCCCGTATAAATTTAATCAAAATCGTTACAGCGAATTTTGAGATATCAACAAAATGCTAAAAATTTATGTGCATATATTTCGATGGTGTTTTCGTTTATAGCGAAACCTCATATGCCATTGAAGCATTGCATTTAGTTGGCCTACCCATATCATATATAGACAAAACATATCTGCTTTCCACTAAAAATTTAAACATAAAGTATTTTCAAATAAGAAGAAAACCGCCTTCAAAAAATACACTAGAGAACTAAAAAGGAAAAAATAATTAGTACTTTCTTACGATTACTTAATAGACACCTACTCATGTGCCGAAGTCGGTACCATCTGCATCGGATTAGCCGGGAACATTTTTGGCTCGGTACCGACTTCAACGCACGAGTAGGTGTCAACTAAACCGTATGAAAGTACTAATTATTTTTTCCTTTTTAGTTGTCTAGTGTTTTTTTTGAAGGCGGTTTAATCGCACTAGTATTTAGTTTTAAAACAAGACAAAATGCGTCATATCGTCATATCTGAAGCGAGCGTCATATCTGAAGGAGGCTCATGTGGGTTAGGTTATCCCACTTCTGATATTCTATAATATCTCTCAGAAGATGGGTCCAAATAAAAATCCAAACACCACTTTACCGCAAAATAAAAATAAAAAAACATTAAAAGATTATTAAGGTATTAAGAGACAAGAAACATTATGTGTTGTCACATATATGAATTTCATAACTTTTTAAGGAAGAAATATTAAATCAAATCGCACGCTTAATTATTAACTGACCTAACTCGAAAAATCTGATTTTAGGAAAATCACATAAAACGTTTTAACACAGCTTATTCCGCTCATAGTTCGATAAAAACGGCATTTTAGTAACAAATTATGTATTTTAATAAAAGATAATGAGGTGATATGGAAGTGTCACTTTAATATTTTATTATCTCTTTGTATTTTTAACTGAAAACTTATTATTATTATATATATCAGTTAAAAAGACAAAAATAGCTGTATCTCAGTGTTAGATTGAGATATCGAATTAATTCTTAGATTGGCTAATTAAAGACGTCGAAACGAAGCTTGCAGCATCATTAATTCACTTTAGACCTAAAACGTAATCGGCCAGTTTATTATTAAATGTGCGGAATGTTAAATCTTTTACGTAATTTTACGTATCAAAGTTGAGAAAACGAAAACTGCGAACAACAGCTAATTATATTATGAAAGAAAAATTGTCAAATTAACGTCGTCTTTAAATTGGTTTGGCACAATAAGATTAGAGCCACTTCAATGGAGCTCGGTGCCTAAAATTAAGATTCGTATACAAAGACGAGATTATCTGCGCCCGTAAAGGCGGTGGCGCACCCTCGTAACCGCGGCTTAAACATTGAGCTTATTCGAGTTTCCGTCCGAATGCCCTTTATCGGAGGCTTTCTCGTTGGGCGCGTATTAGACGAGAAAAATGTGGTTTGCATTTCGGATAACCGCTTGAATTTATGTGCGCCTTGTAACCCTTTTATTTTTTTCGTCGAACGTTCTTTATTAGCAATAAATATCAATAAATTAGAATATCCTTATTCAAATATTTTTTTAAATAATTAATAAATATATACAGGACTATATGACACACGGTCGTTTGTTCCTAAGGTAGACAACTTAATGCCTGTTTTATAAGTAACAGACACCTGTTATACACAAATATATATTTTTTAGAAATATATAAATACATATATAGATAATACACACAGACTCGAGGTGGGAATCGAACCCACGACCCTCGGAGCGGAAGGCAGGGTCACTGCCCACTGCGCCAACGGGCCAGCCAAAATATTATTTATATAATATAGCTAATTTTATTAGCTAATTTGCATTAAAATATTAATTTTAATGGCAACAAGGGGCCTAACAAAGATCCAGTTTCAGTTTTGAATTCAGTATATAAATAGGTATCGATATACTTTTGGTCTCGACTATGGAGATTATAATAAGGAGTAACACCACTTACGAGAAAAAGTTGAAAAAGTGTCTAACATTATAGCTTAGATAGTAGTGTAGCTACCGCTATATAACGAGATGGCAATGATGTTGAGTGGAAAAGGTTACACCTAAGAAAACTTGATGGCGCTGTACGGATAACGACGACTGCAGTGCAAACACTGAAAATCTCCATATAAACCAACTCACATGTGAGAAAGAGGTACTGGTACCCGGACGCGCCGGCCCAATTCGGCTACAAGCATGGCGCTACCTCTAATTAATTAGAGTCTCTATGTTAAACGGGTATAAAAGATAAATGAAATCATTAAGGCGTTTTGTTGAATCTACAACTCCGTTATTTCCGTTTGTTATTATTTTATTCCTATTATGGTAGGGAAGCCGAAGAGTGGATTTTGCGCGATACTTACATCCCGTAATGTGGGTTACATACACTAAATATGAACTTTTAATAAATGGAAGTTCGTTTTTGGACTCTTACAGGATCCATAAAAAAAACTCTCAAGCAATCGGTCATCTTAACTCGCCCCATAACCACGTCGAAGAAAAAGTTTATTGCGGACTTTTCTCAGTACAGGGTGCGAGCCTCGCAATCCTTGTAATTATTTTATTTAGTTATTAGGTCGTAGATTTTATCACATATATTATAGTCTGTAATTATGAATAAAATATTTTGAATTTGACTTTGAATTAGTTAAGCTTAAATTAATCCTTTTTTTTTAATTGAACAAAAAAAATTGTATTTATGTTTTTTTTGCATATAATTATTTTAGTTATAAGATATCCGATAGCGTCAGATAAAGGAGTTCTAAGGGCGAGCTTAATGTTACGCGGCCGAAGCAGCGGGAAACAGCTAGTTTATTATAAATATAAAAGTTGTTCCTAGCTGTAAATTTAAATATTTTTGTTATTCCTTGTTTTTTTTTAGTAACGTTTGGAGCCGAATGTCTACCAGCCGTTTAATATGTTTTAGAGAAGGTCTGAGAATTGTTGATACCTCCGTTTTATTTTTATTTACCGAGTCTTTGGTTATTGGAAAACGCGGTGTAATAACCAAGCATTGCTCTTTACATGATCCATGAACTGACTGAGTAACAAAAGGTCAAGGGACCTTGGCCTTCCACACTATGCGTTACAATATGTTAAGCTTACCTGCTTTTTTCTGTTGTTTTCTTTTTTAAGTCAAGTTAACTTGGGTTTTTTTATTTTATTTCTTATAGGTTAAGCGGGCAAAGGAGTAATACATAAGTGTTCTTATTTAAAATAGGTTTATTTTTTAAAATGAATGTTCCTATCTGATATACAAGCTGTCACCCGCGACGTTGTCCTCATTGAATTCAGTTTTTTCACAACAAAGAGCGGTCTATCTTCATCTCTAAGATCTAATCTATCTCTATACTAGAATTCTTCAAATTTTGAAGAATTCTAGGCGCGAGAACGTAACAGACAGAGTTATGCTCACATTTATCTATATTAATATATAAAGCTGAACAGTTTGTTTGTATATTAGCTTGAATGCGCTAATCTCAGGATAGCTCATAAATCGAGGAGGAATAATTTAGGCTATATTTCATCACGCTTTAACTTTTCACCGAATATAACGCGGACGAAAGCGCGCGCAGCGTCTAGCAATATTATTATTATTTATTTAGAGCCTATTTTTTCCCACTGCAGGGCAAAGGCCTCCCTACCCTCTTTCCATAAGGTTCTGTCTAAGGCTATGCGTTGCCAACCTGGATGACGTCATACCACCTGGAAGAGTCTTTCGATATTTTATGACAACTACATTGACTAAACTAAGTAAGCTACTATATTTAGTAGTTAAACCTTTACATGAGCTATCCGTTTATACTCATGAGTTGTACAAAATAATTTTTGAGTTACGGATACAGGAGAAGAGATATGTTATGAGAAGACATTTGCATCGCATGTAATTATCAGCTATTAGCACCGAGGCGTCCTTTTAGACTGTATTTCTCTGTAACATATCTATCATAACTTATGCTAATTTTAATATCTGTTTTTGTTTTCTTTTTACACGATTTACTTTTTTCTATTTTATATATTATAAGTAATGCTCTGGCCTCTGTGACATTTATACTTTTGACATTTACCATTTGAATTTTGTTCAAGATATACCTAATTTTAAATAGAAAGGAAAGAAATAAAAGTATATTTCATATAATTTAATATGACAACTAGGTTTTTTGCTAGACTCTTAAGTTTTTGTTTTCGTTTGGTAGAAGCAATTAGATCCGGAAGTTCCTTGATGGTCTTATGACAAAGAAGACAGAGATGGATGGTTTTGTAAGGTGGGGAGCCTAATACTATATGAAAAAACTTGCAAACCACCGCGACCGTATTAAATAAAGCTGGCTATTTGTACCAGAACTAGTTGTTTCCCGCGACTAGAAATTCGCAAAAGCCCTTAGTCTTCCTTAATCTTGCCCTATCGAAAAATCTTTTCTTAGCAGATGTCTACTAAGCATAAACTACCTCCTAGCCAAATTTCTCCATTGTACGTCCGGCGATTTTCGAGATTTCGTGTCACATGACCTTTGGCTTTTATACAATTAGATTAGTTTTCCATTCGAAGCGGTCTAGCAGTTTGAAATCAGTAAGGACCCCATTCGGAAACCAGTCCTTATTGTCATACTCACTAGTGACATATGCTAGACACACTATTTAAAGAGTAAAAAAGTATTCTGTATATAAAAATAAGAATATTGCATTGCTGAATAAGGCGATAGTAACAGTGATACAGTTGTAAATAAAATGTCCTTTGCTAACAGTCTAACATCTGATTGGGTCGGCATTTTGGAGGTCGCGCGATTTTTGCAACAATGATCCCAACCTTATATAAGCTAAAATCCGTCAATCGAACCTTGAACTTTAAAGTAGATATATTATTTGTTCACTTGCCTTTACAATTTACTCGCAAGAAGAAATCTGACAGTCACTTTATGATAGGTCACAGATTCTGAAGCGATTAGATCAAAATGAGAAAAAGCTAGAATCTACAAATAGAACGCGGCTCTGCTTCTTTTTTAATTTTTGGATATTAGATGTTGGATACCTCTGTGTTTTTGTACGACTTCTATAAAACACATAATTGTTGCGTCTATATGTCACTTCAAATTATTTGTTTTTAAGCTTTTTTGGTAATATTGGTTTTCATGCCTCAAAATAACTGCAATGGCTGTTTAACTAACGTAATACCAAACCCACCTCTTCTATATTCTGTATTAAACCCTGAAACTAATTCTCTTTCCCCCCCTTTTATGAAATCTGTAAACGTTTAATTTATACAACAATATCAAATCGAAACATTGTTTATTTGAAGGAAAAAGCAGGGTCACTGCCCACTGCGTCAACAGGCCAGCCAAATCACATCACATAGTAAAGTTTAGGTAATATTTTTATTATATTATAACATATATAAATGATTTTATAATACAGTAACAAATATATCATTACGCTTTCTGAAGTGTTAGAGTATCTGGCTAGTTTGTTACTCACATTTTTTTTACTTTCTGGACCCATTGTTAATAAAAATATACATATTTTATTTTTTTTATAAATAAAAATTAATTTTCGATAGTACTTTAAACAAAAATAAATAACATCAATTTATTTTTCATATTATTATATTGTTTTTTTTATTTATAAAAAAATATTATTAAATATATAACTTACATAACTCTTCGATTCCACTAGTATTTAAAGAAGATTTAGTCATTATTACTATTATCAAATTAATTACATCACAGATTTAAGAACGTAATATTTTCATTCTAGCGTGTATATTCAAGAGAGACATCTACTGCATTACATATATACAATTCTATTGGTCAAAATGAAATTACAATATAACCTACAAGCAACGAATAACCTTGGAATTACAACGCTTTATGTCACACGGAAATATACTTTTTAACCATAAAAAGTAAGAACGATGTTTGAGTGATTGCCTTCCAGCAAAATAAAGCAATATATTGATGCATTCAAATAGTTTTGACCTTAGCTTTGAATACAATAAGAGTTCAAATTTGGGTTAAATGTTTGCTAATTCAAAAAATATAGTAAAAGGCAAGTAATTTCAAAAAACAACCTTTTAGAAGGTGATCCAATAACAATATGTGTTACAATAAAACATAATCAGAGTGTCCTTGTTAAAGTCTTGGAAGAAAACACGTTACATGCCAATTAAGTTCGCTATTATTTATGTTATAGCCTCGTTGTAACAAGTACATCATTACACAGTATTAAACGAAGTTGCTTCCCAGCGTTGTACGCGCAGATCTTTCAAACTACGCAACGGATATTAATGCGCTTTTCACCAACAAACGTTCAAGGAGAAGGTTTATATCTATAATACATTTATTTAATAGAAGATAAAAGCCGAGAATTGTAATGACTTGTAACGATTTTTTCGTTAAGAACGTATTTTTGTGCGCTTACTTCGCGTGCGCTGGTTAACCCTTACGAGATAGAACAACATAATGGACTACGGAATTGTACGTCTTAAAAAGATCTATAATAAAGTCCGAGATAGCATACATTTATCTCCTAATTATAACCCACAGGAACCATTTTTGTGTTTTACAAATTACAAAAAGTAATGAACTATTTACGAAGATGTTTTGAATAATACCGTATTAATCCTTATCATATTTAAATACACTCGATAGTTAGTACTTTCTATGCGGATGAAAATTGCCCTTTCCTGCGTATCATTAAAATGAACATCTTAGAAGATATGAGAGATTTAAAATACAGGTGGCAGAGTGGGCCGGTGCGGTGGCGGACGCTCGGTAACTGCCGGCGGAGATCTATTTTTTTATATATTTTTAAATGTTTTTATTTTTATAATAATATTTAAAAATGTATGTAGGGATAAGATAAATTAAATAAATGATAGTAATAATAATAATAATCTTTATTTACAGGCATCTGGGGCCCACACATATTACAAAAAATTAATTAATTAAAAAGGAATACAAATTAAATTAAAATTAAATTAAAGACGGAGGAGGTCGGATATCAATTATAAGCCAGTTCTAGAATGGGTCACCCATCTATCACCCGGTCGCAGCCAGAGCAACTTAACTTAGCGATCGACTCAATTGCCGACCACTGATTAGGCCACGAACTCCTCAGTATAATATTACAATATACATAACATTATATTCTGCGCATTCGGGGCGGGACAAGCGCGTTGTACGAGAATTGTCCTACAACACGTTTTCCTATAACGCGTTGTTGTTTGCAGCATTCAAAAAATAATCCGATTATTCTTTAAAATAATTAATAGTCTGCATTTCTTTTTAAAATTTATTTAATGACGCAACGATTTACGTTCTATGACCGCGCAGTACACAATAGTTTGACATGTGAACATACAATAGAAGATATAATGGTCTCCGTTGAATTCGCGGATAATTTATAAAATTCTTTGTATTGTTAACGTGTAATGTTGTAGAAACAGTTCTATTGCATTCTCTGTCCGTCTGTCGCTGCCGTTATAAATTATCGTATTCCAAAGTATAGAATAAGTATTTTATATTAAGAATATTCGGCTTTTCATGAAAATTTTTACTAGTTATGCCCGCGACTTTGTCTGCGTAAAATAAGGTAACAAATTAGATTCAATTTTAGCGTGACGATATAATCTTCCTCGATAAATCGGCTATCTAACACTGAAATACTTTTTCAAATCTAGAAAGAGAAAATCTAGAGCCTCCATAGCTCAGCGGTATAAGGTATGGACTGAAACCCGTTAGGTACCCGGTTCAAACCCCACCGCCGTTGGGGTATTGTCGCACCTACTCCTAATACAAGCTTTTAATTTAAGCTTAGTAGGAGGAAAAAAAAGGGAATATTAGACATACCTAAAAAGTATTCCTAATATTCTTTAAAAAAAAAATCGGCCAGTAGTTCCTGACATTATCGCGCTCGAGTGAACACACGAACAAACAAACTCTTCAACTTTATATATAAGAATAGATATAGATTAAGACCTAATACAAAACACTACTAGATGTGACTTCCTGTAGTCATAGAAGTTTATACCTATGACGCAAGTAAAACGTCACTCTCATTTGTCATCGTCGCAAAACTGCAAAGACATTCATTGAAACTAAATATAAATGTGAAATACAAATTGTAACGGATACGTTGGTGTCTTTTCCGGGGTAATATTGATAGGGATCAATAATACACCAACTTGTCATAAACTTCTCGCAGACTGTACAAAGCACTTTTATTTACTGCGGATAATCACGAAGTCTTGGGAACGTGCCGTCCAACAATTTGGCACAACCTTATCTACTAAATGGGGGCTGACACTAGTACGCACCCTGGTCGTCAGGAGGCCCAGGGGGGCCGGTAGGCCCTCGGGGGCCCGTTGCTTCCCCGTTTCCCCCCTGGAAAAAAAAAAAAAAAAAAAAAAAACTGATGACCGTGATACGCTTTAATTTGTAGCTAAAAAGCATCTCGAACCGACTTTCTCACGAATAAATCGCATCTTAATGACTTCACTTGTACATCATCATCGTTGCGTATAGCATCCTACATGGATCACAACTTCAAGTCCAAATCCCTCAGTCAAGCCACTGTTGCTGGTATAAAAAGTGCAACTAGGATATGCCGCCAGGGAGAAGACGGAATGGGCACTCGTTCACCATATGGGGACAGGATTTGATCTCATGTTCAGCAGTCATATTGTGGTGAATCTATTAGTCCCCATAGGTAAAGGTGGTGATTCGATTTTCCGTGGTTGGTCCGGAATCAGTTTAGGGCTGTCCACGCCTTCCTTTTGCCCTTAAAACCGCGCATCTCCTTTGTGGGATCCACAAAACGTCAGTCCACGGTTCACGGTCCACGTACCTGGTTCCGCGGCCCACAAAGGATTTGTCCATTTGTTTAGGAGCTACGATGCCACATACATGACAGACACAATCACAAAAACCCGTCAAACTTAGAACAAGAGGGGTCTTCTAAGTTTGACGTGTTTTTTCTTGTATCGCGGTTTAAAAAATAATTATGACGGTTACTGACGGATGACAATAGTAAATTAACTTTATAATTATAAACTATTACGTTGTAAGCACACGGTTGATATCAATTATTATAATTTCATTCAAGTAGGTATTCTCTTACAATAGCACTTCATAGACAGCTCATATTATAACCGGTTCTAAACGCTTTGAGACTAACAGACGTTTTCGCACTAAAAGGTTACATAAATTATGAACATAACGTATGTAAATAAATATGACTCCTTTTGTTAATAATATGCACCGTGTTGAAATTATTTTTATTTCATTTACTTTATTAGGGACTCCAACAGAACTACAAACAAAAATACATGAAAAATAGTTTACAAAAGTAGGTTATATTTACCCCTAATTAACAGGAGAACACGACACGCATTGAAATTGTGTTGAATTCACAATCGGTTCATTAATAATTAGAACCAAAATTCTAATTCCATTAAGTTTAAAAATTTATAAATTCAGCTCAAAACTAAAATTAACTTCTAAAAGTACTACATGTCAGATGACAAAATTAATTAAAAATTTAATAAACATGTTTAAGAAAAATTAAATTAATTAATATTGTTTAATTTTTTCGATTAATTTCGTTGTATACAAGCGGCGCAACACCGCCATTCGTGGAATTTGATAAAGGAGGCCCGCATTCAGCTGTGGACGCAGCCAGGCTGAAATGATGGTGAACCATAATCTATATAAATGAATCGCAAAATGTGTTGGTAAGCGCATAACTCAACAACGCCTGGACAAATTAACCCAATTCTTTTTTTTTAATGTTCGTTGAAGTCCAAGGATGGTTTTTACGACGAGAAAAATCGAATAATTGCCGGGAATACCCTAAAAACAGGCGAAGCGCGAAAGAAATCGCCCCAGTAAGACAGCCACTCCTAATAAAAACCTTGAATTTAATCTTAATTGAAGGGAAAACGGGAATATTAAACATACCTAAAAGCTGTTGTTAAAATTAAAAAAAAAAAGATAAAAATATAAAATATGTAACTATGCGAACATTATGTAAGCAGTTTCATTAACAAGTCAATTAATTATAAAACGTACGCAATTAACAATTAAAGGCATTCCACATTACGTTTACACGAATGTTTAGGATATATTCTCAAGTTTGAAATAGTTGTTGACAGTTTTTGTTATGCCGGAGCCATACATAGCTTCATTTGAATGATCATTTAGTGTGGCCGGGGTCTTTGTGTAGCTGCAAAGTTCTTTAGTACTTTGTAGTATTCAAGGACAAAAATGTACAAACACTTTGAGCTATGTCCGGCGCCGGCATGACAGTCACTGCATAAATTTAATGAATACTGAAAATGTATGTAGAATTTTAAAATACTTATATTTTTTAAATTTTGTGACACCGAAAATGCCAATAGAAGCCAGTAACTTGTTTTAATGCAAAATTTGATGTCATAACTTGTTTTCGGACCAATTAGTTATATTTAAATTGTTATTTATTAGGAATTTAAAGTTATTACTTAATAATCTAGTCGATTATTTTACAAAATATAGTTAATATTATGCCTTAAATTTATTATTATTTGAAGATATTTACAATGTACTTCAATTTTAATTATAATAAGAAGAACACTATATACATAGTAATAATAATAAAAAAAACGAATTCTAAATTAAACTAAAAGTAAAAAAAAAACAATACATAATAAAACAAAAATATAGAATGCCTTAAATCTTCAGTTAAACTTAAATAGAAATATTACAACGAATAAAAAACTTTCACCAAGTTAATTTTGTGTTCTTAGAAATCCACACAAATACCCTTATTATGTTGTTTTCCTATTATACGTTTATTTTTAGTATATTTTGAGCTTCGCTTAAATACTTTTGGTTTTGTAATTTCTTCTTCTTTTCGTTTCAATGGAAAAACTAAATTTTGGGTTTTGTAATATTAAGAGATTATAACATTACGTCTAAAAATTATTTATAGATGAAATTAAATTATTTTATTTTATTTTATTTTTTTATGTCAAATTAATTTATACAGCAAGTCTGCCTGCGATTTCTAAATACCTGCCTATTAAGTAGTACATTTCTTCGGCCTATCAGTTTTTCTATTTGTATCAAGTTTATATATAATTTTTAATGCATTTGAATCAAGCACCTCATTAATTCCAGTCCAACCTATTAATATTGAGCTATCGGGGCATAACCGTCAGTTACAGGCAAACAAATTTTAATTGGAGATAGCGTCACGCTTGCAATCTTTTTGGTTTGCAGAAGAATTAGTTTTGCGAGTTCGGGTACCAGTATCTCTCTCTTACGTAAGATCAGCGTGACGTGGCAGCAATGCTGTCATGTCAAGTGATGTTTTTGTTGTAGAATTTCGTAGGGTTTGTGAGAGTTCCCAAGCTCCTCCTTAGATATATTGGCATGTAACAAAAATAAAAAAGTTTAAAAAATATCGCTAAAATATTTAGTGATAAAATTTTTAATTAAAAGTGTAATAATGTGCACGTACTGCGAACGGGAGGGGTGATTTTTAATTATTAAAATTTCTACGCCCACGGCGGTTACCGATATTACTTTGATACTTGTCGTCCAGATATTGTCCATTAGTCATATGCGTGTTACATTGCGATGTATTAAAAAAGATATCTGATTTATCTTTACAAATATTAAACTGATTTCTGTCTTTATAAATATAAAGACATAAATCAGTTCTTTTACCCTTTTTCTGTCAACTGATTTGTTATTTACATAGGTAAAAATATGTCTTCTATTTTGATAAAGAGTTTTGTACTCTCGGATACGCTTCAAGAAAAACATGTAATCCAGATTTTCAAGTATGTTTATGGTTGAATTCGACTTATAGGCTGCTTTTTATTTTAGGAATATACTTGTTCATGAAAATTGGAAAAGTGTCCGAAAGTAAGCAGAGACGTGTTAAAAAATCACAAAATAAAAAAATTCTGCGTCACGCACACATCGAAAAGCGTAGTGACCATAAGCTAGGTAAAAACCACCATAGAGTACCAAAAAACTAGAGAGGGTAGAAATGTGTCTATGCTCTCTGTGGACAAAACGAACGAAGAACTTTTTAAAAGTTGTAATATTCGTAGAGTCGGAAATGGGAAATAATAACGGAATGTTTTAATTTCCCTGCGAGTGACGGGTCACGTGCCTCCCCCTGTCATCGTCACTGCCGCGGACAATTAGTCTGCTCATGAGATTAAACGAGTGGAATGTTTGCATTTTTTTTAATACAAGGCAAGGGCTCTGCCACCGTCAACTTACATAATAGCCACTGGAAATGACGAGCTTAAGTACGCGTCTGGACTATGGTTATATTATCTTTGTGAATATGGCGGACCCTTTTTCTGCAATAAATCATTACACTATATTTTTTTCTAAAGGTACGTCACACTAAACTTATGGAAAGTTACTGGTATTATGTTGCAAAATGATACGAATATTCTAAGAAAAGTAAGTTTAGTGTGAATTCACCTTGTAAGTGGTTCCTGGAAATGCTTTGCATGCTCAACGTCCTTAGTAGAGTTCTAGGAATACTTAAGTCATGCTTATATTCAAGCTCTAATTTCGGCTCAATACTGCATAATTAAAGAGTGGACGGACGTCCACTAATATTTGTGCTTCATTAGGAAATAAACTTTGAAAAGATTATTTATTAAGTAACTTAATGAATAACTTTTTTATTGAGACAGCATAACAAATAAACATACTCATATTGTAGTCTATACTATAATGTATAAATCTAAGGTGTTTGTTTGTTTGTTTGCTTGAACGCGTTAATTTCAGGACCAGGTTACTGGTCCGATTGGAAAAATTCTTTTACTGTTAGATAAAAACTCTTTCTTACATGAGATCGGGGTGAAGTGGCGGCAACGCTGTCACGTCTAGTGATGGTGTTGTTGTCGCGTTTCGTTCGGTTTGTGAGACTTCCCGGTGTATTTTATATTTGTCTGCATGTCTTTCTGTTTAGCCAAAATAATTTTCAAAACGGCAAAACTTAACAAATATTTGACTGCTATAATAATGTTAATAATATTATAATAATGTTAATAATATAGTAATGTTAATAATAATATAATAATGTTAATAATATAATAATGTTAATAATAATATAATAATGTTTGACTGCTGCGATTTGTTGGTATCATTTACCGACTTATGGATGTTTGCGCAGAGGAGCGAGAGATTGGCAGTATCAGTTGAAACAAGATGCTAAAATTAGCAAGAAAAAATGTATGTATAAAGTAAAATAGATCAAGCCAAATAATGTTGTTATCGCAGACTTAATAATAAACTGACCGACAACGTTTTAGGTCCAAATTGAGTTAATGGTAAAACTTCGTTTCAACGTCCTCTATCTGCCAATCTAAGAATCATTTCGATATCTCCATCCAACACTGAGATACAGCTATTCTTGTCTTTTGAGCCAAAATAATTTTTAGCTAAAAA
Source organism: Charaxes varanes (assembly GCA_024363005.1). Classification (NCBI taxonomy): domain Eukaryota; kingdom Metazoa; phylum Arthropoda; class Insecta; order Lepidoptera; family Nymphalidae; genus Charaxes; species Charaxes varanes. The sequence goes on along the minus strand of JANCMC010049391.1, from coordinate 1,811,933 downwards.
GGCAAACAAATAATAAAATATCATTTTAATATCATTAATTACTTGATTAACTATTTTTAGAATACATAATTTGTTACTATAATGCCGTTTTTATCGAATCATAAGCGGAATAAGCCGTAAAGGAGAAAATGTGTTTTTGCGATTTCGCAAAAGTCAGCCTTTTTGAGTTAGGTCAGTTTTGTATTAAGCGTGCGATATGTCTTATATTACTAACATATTTAGGTACAGGTTTTTATAATGATGTTAACTATTCTTTATATAAAGCTGAAGAGTTTGTTTGTTTATTTACTCGAACGCATTTATCTCAGGAACCACTGGTCCGATTGGAAAAATTCTTTCAGTGTTAGATCGAGGAAGGCTATAGGCTATATATCATCAGGCTATAATTGAATCAATTTTTTATAACCTAATATTACGCAAACAAAGTCGTGGGCACAGCTAGTAATACATAAAGTTGAAGAGTTTGTATATATGTATATATCACCACGTAAAATTTAATTTAACTTTTTACCTTATTTTACGCGGACAAAGTCGTGGGCACTGCTAGTTATGAATAAGGTAGATATTGTGTATAATTGCCTTAAGCAGATCTGGAACGATGAATCGAGTTGATTAAGGAGGGTGCGTGTAAGGGAGGGGGGAGTTATTGTGGTGTTAATTTATGTCATTACCGTCCTTTGTATCTCGGAGCACGTTTGGCCGGTGGCCACTCCTCGTTAAAATTAATATGTTATATACGATATTAACGGCACAATATCAGTTGCTCGAAATTTGATACGTATTATTTGGCAGTCTATTAATAATAATACCTAGTTACTGTAATCCCCCTATAACACCGTCCTCTTATAACGTATTCATAATATTCTATAATATATCTTCTTCTACTTCCTAGCATTATCCCGGTTAAGTACCAGGGTCCGCTTAGATGACAGAGGATTTGGCTGTGGGACGGGTTAAGATGACCGATTGCCATCTGACGTTATCCTCGGAACCCCCACGATCTCTACAACCTTACGATTAATATCACAAGCTCAAAGTGTTTGTACATTTATGTCCTTGAAGACTACAAAGTACTACAAAACTTTGCGCAGCTACACATGATAGTATTGGCACATTCAATTGTTATTTGCATAAATTACATTTGCAAGTACATTTGCATTTCAATAACTTCTTCAGTGCGAATATTTAAATAGACGAGTCATTGTCGAATTAGCCTGGAAAATTGTACGAGGTCTTATGTGTGTACTTCACAAAATTTAGGTACATTGTCAGTAAAGAATAGACCAAGACAATCTTCAGATTCTCAATAGCTCAGTGATAGAGGGATGGAGGAGGAGGGAGGAGGAGAGGGGAGTGATAGAAGGGATAGACTACCAACGCCCATGGACCGAAGGAAACGCGGCAACAATACCATCACTTGACGTGACAGCATTGCCTCCACTTCACACCGATCTCATGTGAGAAAGAGGTACTGGTACCCGGACGCGTCGGCCCAATTCGGCTGCAGATCAAAAGGGCTGCAAGCGTGGCGCTACCTCTAATTACAAAGACAGGAGTAAAGGAAAAGGATGAGGTAAAATAATATAAAGATAGATGGAGAGGAGAGAAAGGATGCGATAACAGTATTTGTTAAATAACTTCAAAATTTGTTCGATTTCGCTCAACATAATTTTCTTAATGAGTTTTATAATATCCTATTAACATGGAAAATTTCAAGTCTCTACATCTAACAGTTTGTAAATCGTAGGGGGAAAATCGCCTTACGGGCGGAAAGACGTACGGACAGAGCGCAACTATAAAGGTTCCTTGTAGGACTAAGGAACCCTAACAAGCGGTGTAATAATGAGGTTTGATGTAGTTACAGTGTATTTAAGAATTCTTCTATTAACATACATAATAGACAAATAACACGGAATCATTTGCATTTCAACGAATTTTACCTGAAATTAGATTTGTATATTAGTTAAAGCGTGCAAATTATGCATAGGTAATTGTTTTGTTATAAACAATTAATTATAGGCCGTTTGCAAACGAAGCGTCTATTTACGCATTATTACGCGTCAATGAAAACGCCATATCACAGTAGGTATGACTTTTATTCATGGGTGATAGTTTAGGGTGTTTTATTCTCATTTAATGTTACTTTTATGGTATTACTCGTGATTAACTCAATTTTTTACTCATTTTATTATAAGTTCTTTAAAAACTTAATCAATTTTTACAATCATATTTTAAAAGCATTTCCGTTACATATTAATTAACTTATAACATGTAAAGTGCCAAATAACCAATAGAACTAACAAAACTGCAGCCAGTGATATCCGCCTGTTAAACATTGTCCACGTATAAAGTATGTATGAATGTCTTTTCACGTTTTTTTTTTAATATTTCGACGTTCCCTACGTACAAAGTGACATGTCGAAAATGGCGATTTTTTGTTGCGTAAAAGGCTACAGATTATCAATACGCGCATACTCACATATAATTAATATCTTTATGTGTACTATTTTAGCAGATATTCAGAACATATAAAAATACTGTTGACGCACCAAGGATGGTTTTATAAATGCGCGAGCTGGCGTGTGCAATATTTTAGATTTTTAAAAACAAAATAATTCAATTTTTTTTTAAACTGATGATGTTCTTTTTCAATTCATTTTGCTTCTAGATTTTCATACATACATGTACAATTCTAATGTAATAATTTCAGAAATATATAAGTATGGATATTTTTTTTAAATACAATAAAGACGATGTCGTCTTCAAATACAATTATGGTAATTACAAAGAAATAGTGCCGTAGAAGCCGACACGTATATTTAACTCCTTTAACTGCGATTACAAATGCGCGCGACTGCAATGAGTCGATTGATCAATATGAATCCAATTAAATATGGTCAGATGAGATATGTTTTCTTATACTATGATAGAGCCATTAAAGCAATAATTATATAAATTTGAGATTTTAGGAAATAATATTAACATTTATTTTAGACATTATTTACTTTATTAGTGTTTATATTTTTTTATTCAAAAGAACGTATATGAAGTCATATCCTACTAGTTTTAATTCTTGTCTATTTATCCGTTAAGTTTTTATTTACTTTTAATGATTTCGCAACATTAAGGATATATTTAAAAATACTATCCATTACAATAACACTTAAATATAACAAAAAATTCTATCACAAAATAATTTTCGTGGTTCAATACATACAATAAACAGATATCTCAGATATGACTGTTTTGCAATTATTCAAACATAGATTTGTACGTTTAACAGTACGTAAAACAGTAATTTGTACGTTTTCTACAGACAGTGTAGAATTGTTTGAATTACTATATTTATAACAAAGCAAACTCTCTGAAAATATAATAAAATTGTGGAAAGAAAATTACATCATCACATAATTTTTTTTTTATTTAATTTTTATTTGACCCTCTTTTAAACCTACACTTTTGACATCTCGCTTTGTACGCAGGGGCCGTCAATATATGTGACTAATATGATATTATCGATAAAATAAATGGAATTTATACGCTCGTGGGAACACGGCCTTATAGGAAGCAGGGAACATTAAAATTATAATAAAGGATACTGTAAATTGCATTTTCTATTACAATTATAAAAACTTTATGTACAAAAAGATTTGGGCTAACGACGTGCGTGTATATCGACCGTAAGATGGACGTAATCAATTAAATAACAAAATTATATAACGTTAATTATAATAATTATTATTTTTATTTCTTGCTGAATGGCATTGACTATAATAATTATAACAGTGTTATGAGAACAATCTGTGAAAATTACAGTAAAAAATACCTAATTACTAACGCAACGTGACAGCAATACCATCACTTGACGTGACAGCATTACCACCACTACATGCTATGGAATCTAATGATATTACATGTCTGCAATGCGCATACCCTTCAATTCTATTGAAGATTTATAGAAGATTTTGTTCTCGCCCCTTCCCTACAAGTCCCAAGAGTTCAAATATTTAGGTATCTTATTTTAATCTAAGTTACTCATTAAAAAACCATTAGCGATCTGCTGTTCTCTTATTTTTCTACTTTAGAATAGCATCAAGGTACGTCTTTTTCTACCTAGCGTTGTCCGGTAGTTATCTTATTAGATACATGGATACATTATATACCAGGATTCACTTAAATTACAGAAGATATGACTTTTGGGCGCGTTTAGTTGACCGAAATCCGTCTGACATCATTCCCAGTACCCCACACAATCTCTACAGCCCCAAGAAAAATATCACTCCGTGACTACTGTTTTACTCGTCTCTCCAAGCACGGAGGAGGTCGTATACTTGAAAAAATCAGTGCTAAAATGGGTCACCCATCTATCTTCTGGCCCCGGTGAGAACGGCTTAACCTAGCGATCGACTCAAATACAAACTACGACCTCCTCAAGTTTTGTATTCCTTGAAAATACGTTATCTATTTAAATATTCATAGTAAATGGAATGTCCTTCTAGCGTTAGGAATCATAGGCTACGAAAAATTGTATGACTTCAATTTCCATTTATTAGTGTTTATGCCCTTTGTAACTTCACCTTTCTCAACTTGATAGTATAACAAGCAAGTAATAGTTATGCCCTTTGTAACTCCACCTTTCTCAACTTGATAGTATTATTATAACAAGCAAGTAATAGTCTCTTAACAAAATTTTACAGTTCTGTATTCTGTATGTGACTTAGAGGTGGATATTGTCACTAATTTAAATATGATCTAAGGCCCTAGCACATTACTGTAAAGCCCTAGCACAGCACCCTAACATTTCGAACAATTCGAAATCGACAAGTCGACTATAATTTGGATGAACGCTGTAATCGATGCTATTGCCACCCGCGTTGACACTAATAAGGGTCCGCTGTAGGTCTAGCAGGTATTTTTTCTAAGTCGACTCGTCGACATCGAAAGGTTCGAAACGTTCATGCTAGGGCCTCTGTGCTCTAATTAATATATAAAGCTGAATAGTTTG